>CP144694.1:13422571-13920071 GCA_036885675.1 Vigna mungo | reverse complement strand
CACCTCCTCAGATGCACCAAGGATGAACCAGCTATTCCTCCGTCACCGTAGTTGCAATGTACCAGCACCACATACAAGAGTTTCCTTAGCTGAGCAAGAGCACACACTTCTCAAAGAGTTCTGAGTGTTTTAGCGCGAGGTAAGAGTTGCTGTTGATGGATAAAGAGAGGCTATAAATAGACTCAAGCAAAAACTCTTCCATTCTACGAAACTGGCCATTTAACGCATTTAATCGATTAATATTAGTGTTAATCGATTAAAATAAGTACAACGGCTAGTTTTTCAAATCAGAAACCTCCAACGGCTAGTATTAATCGATTATTCTCAGGATTAATCGATTAGTTAATCGATTAAAACTTGCCTTAATCGATTATTCCAAAGCTGATTGGGTTTTGGCTTCTGCAGCGATTTTAATCGATTATATCAAGGATTAATCGATTAAAACGGGGAAGTTTTGATTCTAAACAACAAATATAAACTATAAAGGTACAAGAATCAAAACCTACTACAAATCTAAGTCCTAAACAATTAAACTACAATTATTACAAAAGCTTTTCAAAACAAAAATAAGTCTTCAAAGGATCTTCATGAATCTTGATAAATCTTGACTTAATTTGGGCATCATCAAAACTTCATCTTCATCATTTTGCTAACATTCTCCCCCTTTTTGATGATGATCAAAAACTCCTCTGAATTAAAGCTTTTAGTAATAATCTGAGTAAAAACACAACTCATGAAGGATAAGGGCATTAGTGAATAACAATAAGCTTTAAGATATTTTCTCCCCCTTTTTGATCATAATTAAAAAGTTGTGTTTCATGTTCTCCCCCTAAGATAATATTCCCCCTTAATAAAAGCATGTATGCATATGAGCCAAATATATTTCAAATTTAAATATTTATTCAAACATACAGAATAAGAGATTTAAAACATATAATTTTAGGATAAAGAAAAAAAATCATACTTTGAACCATACAAGATAGAAATTTTAAAGCATAAAAAAAATATGGCTAATTTTCAAAAATGCACAAAAAGGCACAAAATGAAAAAAATTCAATCATAAGAGATCTTTAAAAAACATAGATCTCTTCTAATGTTTACCCATTTTGATATATCTCCAAATTTGTTGTGTAATGATATTTGGTTGAGATCTTTGTCTTGGGGATTGTCATCATTCTTCTCTTCTTTTGTTGTCTTCTGCAAGTCTTCATTATTACCTGCATCTAATTCAACTGACTCAAGAGGTTTTACCTCAAGGTCCACAATTTTATCAAAGACAACATGCTTGGAATAAAATTTTCTCAAATTTTGTTTTTCCAAAATTAAAAATATTTTTAAAAAATCTTAAAATTTGTTTTTCCAAAAAAAATTTCTAATAAATTTTTTTTTAAAAAAAAATTAAAAAAATTAAACACTGTCCTTTAGAAAAAAAAAATTGAGATCATTTTACAACCCAAACATATCTACCACTTGGAACACCAAAATGCTTAATTTTACATTTATTTGAGGTATGACCCTTTTTCATACAATAAAAGCATGATATAAAGTTTGTGTTCCTATAAGTTGTTCCTTTTTCTACCCATGTTCTACGGGTTCTATTATTATGCTTATTTTTAATTTCAGGAACATACTTATTTTTAACAACCTTATTTTCATTATTTTTAGTGCATTCTCCTAAGGTTGTGTTGTTTAGTAGTTTCTTAAAATTCAAACAAGAAGCACATTCATCACTACTAATATATTTACCTTTTTCAAGACATAAAATTTTATATTTCAAATCTTTATTCTCTTCAAGAATATTTTCAAAATTTGATTTTAAATTTTTATTTTCTTCACAAGTATTTTCAAAATCTGATTTTAAATTTTTATTTTCTTCAGAAATATTTTCAAAATTTAATTTTAAACTTTTGAAATCCTTTTTCAATTTCTTATGAGCTTTATCTAATTTTTCAGATTCTACTATTAAAGCAGCATAAGTTTCATGCAATTCACTTTCACTATATTCACTATAATTATCAGAATCGCTAGATGTACTTACTTGGCTTCCAGCGTCGTCGTCTGCCACTAAACAAATGTTTGCCTCTTCATCAGATTCGCTCGAATCAGAAATTGTTTCGCTGTCATCGTCCCATGCGATGTAGGCCTTCTTTTTCCTGAAGGATTTCTTTTCCTTTATTTCTTCATTCTTCTTTTGATTTGGGCAGTCTGCTTTTAAGTGCCCCCTTTCTCCGCAACCATAACATCTATATTTTGAGGAGGATTCTTGATTTTCTTTCTTTTCGACTTTGAATCTTCTTTTGTCTTTTGATTTCATGAACCTGTTGAGCCTTTTTATCATGAGTCTCAGATTTTCTTCATCTTCTGAGTCTTCACCTTCTATTTTGCTTTTGCTCCTTTCTACCTCAGATTTTAAGGCTAGACTCTTTTTCTTTGTTTTTGCCATCGCTTCTTCTTCATCTAGTCTTCCAAGGTCAAGTTCATGCTTTCTCAACTTTCCAAATAATGCCGCCATAGTCATTGTGTTGAGATTTTGTGACTCAAAAAGTGCAGTCACTTTTGGTTGCCATGACCTGTCTAAAGATTTCAAAATTTTTATATTAAGTTCATCATTCTCGAAAGACTTACCTAGTCCAATGAGGTGATTTACGATATTGGTGAAGCATTTTTGAACATCTGATATTGTTTCTCCTTGCTTCATCCTGAACATTTCATATTCTTGGATTAGGGTATTCTTTCTCGCTCTCTTCACGTCATCTGTACCTTCGTGGGTCACTCTCAGCACTTCCCACATCTCTTGAGCTGTCTTACAAACTAAGATCCTGTAAAACTCGTCAACGGTTAAAGCAGATGAAATGATGTTTCGGGCTTTCACATCATTTTGAAATCTTTTTTTCTCTTCAGTGGTCTATTGACCACGGGGCTTTAGTTCCGTTGTAATGTTAGTAGGAAAAGAAGAGCCAGACGCAATAACATCCCAAATTTCACAATCAATAGATTCAATAAATATTTGCATTCTTACCTTCCAGAATGCATAGTTCTCACCTGTCAATAATGGGGGTCTATTGATTGATGCACCCTCTGCAAAGGTTTGATGTGATCCTGCCATTTGAATGACTATCAAAGCAAGCTCTGATACCAATTGTTAGAATCGGCTGCAGCGGAATTGTTAGGGTGGAATAACAAACCAAGAGGGTTTTTAAAACAAACGCGTGCCTTTTAATTTCTACTCAATTAAACTTACTACGCAAATAATAGATATAAATAAAAGAGTAAGGTTGAGAGAAATTTGCACAGATAATTTTATCCTGGTTCGGATCACACGGATCCTACGTTCAGTCGCTTATCTCAAACAAAATAAACCTTTTTCACTATCACAAAACAATTACAAATATTAATCACAAAGAAAAACAATTTGTAAGAGTTTAGAAATACCACCTCTCTTGAAACCACAAGAGATGAACTTACACCTCCTTTGAATCTTCACAAAGGATGACCACCTCCTCCGAATACTTCACGAAGGATGAAACACCTCCTCCGAATACTTCACGAAGGATGATCCTCTTCCAAACACCTCCTCAGATGCACCAACGATGAACCAGCTATTCCTCCGTCACCGTAGTTACAATGTACCAGCACCACAGACAAGAGTTTCCTTAGCTGAGCAAGAGCACACACTTCTCAAAGAGTTCTGAGTGTTTTAGCGCGAGGGAAGAGTTGTTGTTGATGGATAAAGAAATCCTATAAATAGACTCAAGCAAAAACTCTTCCATTCTACGAAACTGGACATTTAACGCATTTAATCGATTAATATTAGTGTTAATCGATTAAAATAAGTACAACGGCTAGTTTTTCAAATCAGAAACCTCCAACGGCTAGTATTAATCGATTATTCTCAGGATTAATCGATTAGTTAATCGATTAAAACTTGCCTTAATCGATTATTCCAAAGCTGATTGGGTTTTGGCTTCTGCAGCGATTTTAATCGATTATATCAAGGATTAATCGATTAAAACGGGGAAGTTTTGATTCTAAACAACAAATATAAACTATAAAGGTACAAGAATCAAAACCTACTACAAATCTAAGTCCTAAACAATTAAACTACAATTATTACAAAAGCTTTTCAAAACAAAAATAAGTCTTCAAAGGATCTTCATGAATCTTGATAAATCTTGACTTAATTTGGGCATCATCAAAACTTCATCTTCATCATTTTGCTAACAATCATCTTCTCCAACAATCTGAAACCCTAATTCCCAAACCAAACCCTAGGGCGCTGTCAGCCACCGCCGCACCACCAGCAACCACCTTGTTGTCGCACCATCGCATCAGGCCAACACCTATCTTCCACGCGCAAGCATCTTGATCGTCTTCATCACGCCATCAACAGCGATGTTTCCATTGGAAGCCACCACGCAGACGCCACCACCACCACGCACACGAAGCCTCATGCTGCGATTAATGTCGTCATCACAAATCGCGTTTCTTCCACAGAACAATCCAAAATCGTCGCTGAACCTCCACCCCAAGCCTCTTCGCTAAAGCACCACTGCCTTCGTTCTCATCCAAACTCCATGGATGCCGCACCTCCGTCATCAATCTTGCACAAACCATGGAAGCTTGCTCCTTCGCACAACCTGCAAACAAAAAACCCAGAATTGCACCACCCAGAAAAACCCATAAATCTTTGTCGGCAACATTGGATCGGAGTTTGGGTTTGGTGCATAGGGCGTTAACGACGTTGGATTTTGAAGGAGTGAAGGTGTTAGGTTTTGGGAAAATAGGGGAACTGAAAGAATAAGAAGAAGATGATGATGATGATGGATTAAATAGGGTGGTTGTTCTGACTGCAGCTGATGAAACCATTTTCGCAATTCCAGAGAGAATAGGGTTTTCCCTAGAAAGCAAAATACGAATTCTCAACTTTTCCCTTTCTTTAATTATAGGGTTAAATATGATTTTAGTCCCTGAACTATCACTCAATTTTGGTTTTAGTCCCTACTCGAAACATCAACGGTTTTTAGTCCTCCTTGTTTTGAAACTCTCACTTTTAGTCCTTAAAATTGGATGGCGTTAAATATTTTGTGATGTGGCAAACGGTGAATTCCAGCTTCCCCTTCACTGGCTGCCATGTTGGTTGTTTAAGTTTTAAAATTAGATTAAATATGTTAACTGCGGATTTGGTTGAAGCTCCCGTCGTCATCTCTTATAAACGACGTATTAAGACTAAATTTGGGTTCTTCTTCGTGAATCTGATTCTTCTTCGTGATTGCAGTTGGGGGAGGAGGAGACTACGGCCAAGGACTAAGAATAATTGATAGAAACAAGAACTCGAAATGGGTATATACCGGATACAAACTCATTGTCCTCAAAGCCAAATCCTCTTACCCCTTCCCAGTGATTTCTAAAATCAATCCCTCCATTCTTTGGCAATAATAACAACTCGTATTCACCCACCACCACAACTGTATTCACACTCACAATGGCCACCAACCCCCTTCATCAATATAGCATACACAGTGAAACATACTCAAAATCAGAGAGGACATATGACTTCCCATCTTTCAATCACGCATCAGGACTCTCACTCTCAACCTGTAATGAGCCAAATCACAAAAAAAAATAAGAATCAACCCTATAACAACCTGTAATGAGCCAAATCACAAAAAAAATAGGAATCAACCATTTTTCCCAAACCCAATTCCTCTCACAGAATACTTAATCAAAACTTGCAAACTGTCCAAGATCATGATGAGGCAAACGGTGGCAAAGGCATGGAGGGCTTGGTGTTCGGGTTGAGCAGCCGTGGGCGTGAAGGTGTCAGTGGCGGTTGGCTTCATCAGTGACGGTGAGGGTGCGTCACAGGAACAGGGGTTTTTCCCTCTAACGCGGAAAGGGAGAAGAGGACCTTGACGCGACGACCGGCAGCGCTCCGATGGCACTCGGTGTCGCCGACGACGCTGTAGACTAAATAGAGGTGGTGCTGCGGAGGCAAACCCCTCCCTGGGTTGTCGTTTTCAAGGAGAGAAGAGTGAGAGAAAGCGGTGGCGTCGCGGCCGGCAATAGTTCTAGTGGCGTTTGGTGTCGCCGGTAAGGTTGTGGACTGAGTAGCGTGTGGTGGCGCGACGGTCGGTTTTAAGGGAGTGGTGGTCCGGCGAGAGACTGGTGTTATTGTGGAGTAGCTCATGGAGGTAAGGGCGGAGTGATTACGTGAGTGGTCAGCGGTGTGGTGGCGATCGGTGCCGCTAGTGATACTCAAGCCGTAACTCGCGGTGGCTGGATATGGTTGTTTGTTTAGGAAAGACTCATGCCCAGACTGGAGAGAAAACCAGAGGTGCTGCGTTGTTGGTTTGTTCGAATGAGAGGCTTCTCTGAGGTTTGGGTGAAAAAACCCTAATGTTTGAATTTTGTATTAATGATGAAGAAGAACCCAGCTTCACGGAGAAGAACCCACTTCAACCAAATCCACACTTAACATACTTAATCTGATTTTAAAACTTAAACAGCCAACATGGCAGCTAATGAAGAGGGAAGCTGGCATTCGCCGTTTGGCACATCACAAAATATTTAACGCCGTCCAATTTTAAGGACTAAAAGTGAGAGTTTCAAAACAAGGAGGACTAAAAACCGTTGATGTTCGGAGTAGGGACTAAAACCAAAATTGAGTGATAGTAAAGGGACTAATCATATTTAACCTTTAATTATATTTCCACTTTGTTTACTTAATTTTTCAATTCAAAATTTAAAAAAATAAAATTGACCAATGACACGTATGATAAAACAACACAGTCAGTATGCATGGTGACACAATACTTAACGTCGTCTGATCAATTTGACGGAAAGACCCTATTTGATTCAATTTTACAAAAATAAGGACCCAATTCAAAGGCTGAAAAACAAAGGGTTTTATTTGAGATTTTGGAAGAAAATAGGGACCAATTGAGACATTAAACCAAAGATAAATTAACTTAATTTTTAAAGTTAAAGTACAAAAATGTTAGAAAAAGAGAATAAAAGATCGCAATGAATCTTATAAATTAAATAAAAGCCAAAAGTTATAACATAACCTTTTTTTTATATGAATAGAAAATGATAGTTTATTTTTATTCTTCTATGCAATGTTGATAACGGTTGAAAAACCGTTATTTTTATACTTAATTTTGGACCTTAAAAACAACCTTTATGACTTAGAAGCTAGCTTGAAATCATGCTTTTGCTTAAGTTTTGGAAATACGAGAGTTGGATAGGGTTTATGCTTGATTTTCCTTGTTTTGACAGGAATTAAGATGAATTGGATGAAAGAAGTTGAAGTAGCAAGGAGTTCGACTCAGGAAAGGAAGGAAAAGTGCACCAAAGAAGAACCGTTGCCACCGCTCAACGCCATTTGCATCGCAGAGCGCCAATTTGGCTTATGAGTACACTGTCTCACGCTTAAGCGCTACCACTAAGGGCCAATTCAAGTATCGCACTTATCGCTGAGCGGCATTTTTACCACTAAGCTCCAGACTGTGCTATTGAATACATTGTTTCGCGCCTGAGCGTCAACGCTGAAGGTCATTCTAAGTGTCGAACTTAATGTTGAGCGCCAAAATTGTTGTTGAGCACTATTTAATTGGGCTTGGGCCACTTTTCTGCAATTTTTAATAAACTATATAAGGTTTTAGTCGACCTAGGTTTCAAATCTTTGGATAGAAAGAGGCAAAAATACACTCTTTTCACCCCTCGGAGGCGGATTTTGGATGTGGAAGCTCCTTTCTTCATATTCTAGGGTTCTATCTTTCATTCTTTTCATTATTTTCATATAGTTTCATCATGTCTATGGTGAACAAAACCTCCATTATGGTTGGGGAAACGATGTAATCCTTTGAAACTCTCATGTATTGAATTGATTCTTGCTTATATATGTTTTACTTCATTAATTGTTAGGGTTTTTCCTCTATACTCTATCATGCTTTTTTTAACTCATTCAATTCCATGATTATTGATTTTGCCACCGTGGACACATATGAGAAAATCTAGAACTGGGGAAATTCTCCCAGAAGCAATATTACCTAGACATAGGAATAGGAGGATCGGTTGCCTTTAAGCTTTTGTGCAAATATAATGCATGATTAATTGCTAGAGAGACAAAACATTTTGAACTTGGGATTAGGATTAGGCTTTCTTCACCGAGACATCGAGTTTAAGGTAAATTAGAAAGTGACATTAACATTAATGAAGAAAGATGAATTCATGAATACATGAGAGTGGATAGGATAAGTCGGAAACCCTAACAACATCATCATTCCATATTTTACATCAATCACTTTTGCACTTTCAATCCAATTGACCAAAACTTGCATTCATGTTTATTTTTCGCAATTCAACCACAATGATTTTGTTTACAAGTCTAATTTAATCAAGAAATCGCATAACTGTCTAGGCCGTGAGTCCTTTTGGAAACGATACTTGGTCTTACCATTTATCATTAATTGATACGATTCGGTACACTTGCCGAAGTGTTATCAAGTTTTTGGCGCCGTTGTCGGGGACTCGTGGTTTAACTATTCTATTTGTGTGATTATTGATTAGCTTTGACTTGATTTTTATTTTGTTATCTTTTTATCTTTTATTTTATCTTTTTTATCTTTTCTATCTTTTTATGCTAACAATTGTTTCTAAGGTTTTGTTTTCTTTTGTATGCAGGATACAATTCAGACTACGAGGAAGAAAACAACGAAACCTCTTCTTGAGGGATTGGACGAGAGTAGACGGAGAAGGAGAATCTGAACATCTAGAGAATTATTTCCTTCTCCGGAGACACTTTTACAACTCTCACCACAAAGATCTACCCAAAGTACTGAAGAGATGGCCGGAGAGAATAATGGTAGACGTACTCTAGCGGATTACACCACAGTTGTTGGCCCTCATCACTTTAATAGTATAGCAAGGCCGAGGGTCAATGCTGCAAATATGGAGGTGAAACCGGCATTGATAAAATTGGTGAAGAGCAATTAATTTAATGGACTGTCACATGAAAGTCCATATGAGCATCTAACCACATTCAACGAGATTTGCAACACTGGGAAGATCAATGGTGTGTCGGATGACGCTATAAAGCTTAGTTTGTTTCCTTTCTCATTGGGAGGCAATGCTAAGCTATGGTTGAATTCTTTCCCGGAGGATAGCTTTACTGAATGGGAAGCCGTGGTTTCAAAGTTTCTAAACAAGTACTTCCAACAATCCAAAATCAACAAAGGGAAGCAAGAATTTCTTCTTTTAGACAAGGCATGGAGGAGATGCTAGGTCAAGCATGGGATAGATACAAGAGTTTGATGAGAAAGACGCCCACTCATGGCTTTGATGAAGAAATAGTAGTCATTCTTTTCCTTGGAGGTCTTGGGTCACAAACCAAATTGATGTTAGATGCCTCAGGTGGAGGTAATATTAAATGTAAGACCTTAGAGGAAGCTTTTGAATTGATAGACAACATGACTACTAATGACAACGAGATGCATAGTGAAAGAGAAGCTCCAACTCAACAGAAGGGAGTCTTAGAATTGCAATATCAAGATGCCTTGCTTGCACAAAATAAAATCATAACTCAACAGTTGGAGAATTTGATAAAGACACTCGCTCAGTTACCAAAGGAGCTAAGGAACGTTTTATAGGTTCATCAACAACTTTTTGAATTATGTGGTGGTGACCATATCAATGGTCAATGTGTTTTTCCAGTGGAGGCCCTAGAAGATGTCAATTTTATGGGCAATCAATTTCAAAATCAATTTCAATACCGCCAAGGGAACTTCAACCAAGGATGGAAACCTCACCTAAGCATGGGTCAAGGTCAAAATGGACAAGCTGGACAAGCAGGACAAGTTAATAGACCACAATAGCAACCATCACTATTGCAACAAGTATCTACATTAAATGAGAGATCAACAAAGCTAGAAGAAACTCTTCAACAATTTATTCAGGTGACTATCTCCAACCATAAAAGCACTGAAGTTGCAATTAAAATTTTAGAGATATAGGTTGGCCAAATGGCTAAGAAGTTGGAGGATATGCTTGAGAGGAGTTTTGGGGCTAATACTGAGGTTAACCCTAAGGAAGAATGTAAAGTTATTGCGATTACATGTGATGAGAGGGTGGACGAAAAGAAAGAGAGAGTTGAGTTAGAAAAGAGAGACGAAAAAAGAAGAAGGAAAAGGTGGGGATGAGAGAAAATAGAAAGAAAAGAAGAGGGGAGAGAAAAATTGTGAGAAAAGTGAAAGAGTTCTTCCTTATCCTAAGGAGAGTGAAAAATTTGATAAAGAGAGACAACATAAGCGTTTTAAAGAGATCTTCAAGCAATTGGAGATTAAAATACCTTTCACCGAGGCACTACAACAAATTCCTGCTTATGCAAAGCACATGAAGCAAATCCTCACAAAGAAAAGATATCTATAGGAGGAAACTAGGGATGAACAGGGAGATGGCAGAGCTATTTTGGAGAAACCACTTCCTCCAAAAGTGAAAGATCCAGGAAGTTTTATTATTCCTTGCATCATTGGGAAGGAAAATATAAAGGAGGCCTTAATTGATTTAGGGTCAAGCATTAATTTGATGCCCTGATCTATGCTTGAAAGGATTGGTGATCTTGAAGTCAAGCCAACAAAGGTGACTTTGCTTATGGTGGATGTGTCTTCAAAGAAACCTTATGGTGTAACGGAAGATGTTGTGGTTTGTTGTTGAGACAAATCGGCAAGTGTACCGAGTCGCACAAGTAATATAAAATAGTACGACCAAATATCGTATCCCAGAGGACTCTCAACGCTAAACAGTTGTGTGAAAACAGGATTAATTAAGACTTAAAAATAAAAAGAGATCATGGGTTGTATTGCAAAAGGAATAAAATAAAGCAAAGTAAAATTGATCAATGGCAAAAGAGCACAGAGATGAATGGACGTTGATAATTATGAGATGGATATGTTGTTGGGGTTAGACTTCACCAAGTTCCGTCTCATGTGTATAAGAATTCCTCTTTATTCATTAATGCCAACGTCCCTCACTAAAACACTTAAACCTGATCCCTTGATCAATAAGTCTGTCCCTAGTTACCAGTTCATACAATTCCTAGCATTCCTGGTAAAAAGATGTGAAGATCAAGAGGTTAAGACGACTAAGAATCATACCCTCATCCTTGAGCAATATAACCCTTAGGAGTAATTTAACAAGGACCTGAATTGTAAGGAACCTCTCAGCACTCATGCAACTCACAGATCATGCCATTGTATAGGCAAGCAGTAAGAACAGATAAATTACTCTAACAATTAATGAAATAACGCATATAGAATTAAGAACAAATTCAAATACGTGAGAGTTCAAAAGGTTACATCATTCCCCAACAACAAATAGAGTTTAGTTCCCCATAAACATGGTGGAACCCAATGAACAATGGAAGAAAGAATGAAGAATGGAAGATTTAGAATTGGCTAGGAGTGTATGGTAGGCTCTCTTCTGCCAAGGATGCAAAACCTAGAGCCCCAGGGTCCTTTAAATAGTGCTAGACGCGTCCCAAAGTGTGGCCCGGTCCAAAAGAATCAAATCAGAGAAGAATTAGAGCCCGATCCACGTGAAATCACGCTCAAGCATTGCAGGGAGCGCGCCCAAGCGTGAATCAAGGGTTCTGTAAGGCTTGGGCGTCAGTTTTGGACGCCTGAGCTACGGGCGTCCGTTGCCCGGGGGTCGGGTCCGTTGCCCAGGCAACCAGCGGTGATTTGCAGCTTCGCTGTTTCGCATTCCTGTCGCCTGAGCTTCGCCTGGGCTTCGGATTTTCTCCCTTCTTGGTGCCTTTTTGACCCCTTTTGAGCTCCATCTTCATGGCTTTTCACTTCTTCTTCCAGTATTGCTTCAATCTCTGTCAAAACAAGGGGAAATTGTTAGAAAACTATTAAAATCAACCTCAACTCTCTTATTCACACAATTAATTCAAAACCAATGAGTCCAAGCAAGTTTCTAAGTGAAAAAGGGTGTTTTTAGTATCAAAATCACATGGCAAATAACGGTGTTTCAACCTGTTATCACAACCCCAAACTTAGAACTTTGCTTGTCCTCAAGCAAACACAATGCAACTCAGCTTTTCAGAACAATCACTACAGTGACTCAACCTTTTTCAAAAACTTTTTCAAGACAAAGAAATCACTTTTATCAATTTTAGCATAAGACTTCAGTCAAGATGTGCAGATGTTTCAATGCATTTTCAACAGATGTTATCCTTCAGAGTGATCAATCAACCAAGCAGAGATGCAATCAGAAATTCAGAGAACTAATCCTCACCAGAGAAGGTTTAATAGGTTCGGAGGTCCCTATATTTGGGGGTTTGTTTCAATTGGGTCCTCCAATTTTAGAAGTGATCAATTAGGCCCCTAATTTTGTCAATTTGAATCAATAAAAGTTTTTCAGTTAACGACGTGAAATTCTTGAACATGTGACACGCTAATGCTTCCAGGTGGCACCATTTCAAGTGCATAGGTGGATTATAAAATGGTGAAATCCCTTTAATTTAGGGATTTCACCTTCAAATACATCCTTTTAATTTAGGGATTTCACCCTTTTATAATCCACCTATGCACTTGAAACGGTGCCACCTGGAAGCGTCAGCGTGCCACATGTTCAAAAACTTCACGGCGTTAACTGCATTTAACGGAAAGGCTTTTATTGATTCAAATTGACAAAATTAGGGACCTAATTGATCATTTCCAAAATTGGAGGACCCAATTGAAACAAACTCCCAAATATAGGGACCTCCGAACCTATTAAACCCACCAGAGAAAGTGTTTCACTCAAGCAATCAAGCATTCAAAAGTGTCTCACTCAACTCTCAGGTGTATGGTGCGGTTTTTCTCTCTGTTGTCACAATGTTATATAAATTAGTTTTGCCTTTCATTTAACCACAATCAAACATACTCACAAACAGGTTGTCATCACAAGGGCTTTTCATGGCTTGTATCTTGGTTGGGCTAAGAGGGAAATTGGTTTTTCTGGTCAGCAAAGTTCCTTGAGTTAAGAGAGACATTTACGAATTCATCTTTCAAGAACAACTCTCTTATCTTCTTCCCAGCCTTTCCTTGTAGTGAGCTCTTTCTTTTTCTTTTTGAGTTTTTTTTCTTTCTCACTTTTTCTTTTCTTTTGCCTTTTTCTTGCTTTTCTTTTTGATTGCTCACTGCCAAGACAGGTGGTTTGTGTCCTGGTAACCCAAAACTTGAACTTTAATCAGTACCTCATCAAATGTTCTCAACTTAACTCAAGGTAAAGATTTTTCAAAAAGGTTTTTCAAGACATATCAGGCTCAAGGTTCAAAGGTTAGAACAAATTGTTCTCTTTTCAGTGGGCAAAAATATTTTGAAGGCCAAAAGAATAAGGGATAACAAAAGATGGCCTTGATCATATGAAACCTGCAAGCAAGTAGTTCAATCACAGAAAATTTGGGCAAAATCATTCATGCTTTCGGAGTAACAACAATTATTTCAAAACAACTCTGAATCTCAAAACTCACACAGGTAAACTCACAAGTTCTCAAATTCAGAAAAACAACCTGCTCGATATTTTAATCAAACTTTATCTCAAGCACCTGTCTCACAAATTTATCATGCATCATCTCAACCTCAATCAAACACTAAAATTTTTAGAAGGCAAACTTCTCACACTAAATAGAGCACAGTTGAATCAAAGCAGTTTAGTTCATTCAAGCAGAGCACACAAAAATTAAAATAAAAGAAAACACACATTAAAACCAAAAATAAGAATTAAAATTAAAATTAAAGGTTCAGAGCACTGGGTTGCCTCCCAGCAAGCGCTTCTTTAACGTCACTAGCTTGACCCAATAAGCTCATGTCATAGCATCCATCAGTAGATGTCTAGTCACCATATTCTTCCATAGCAGCATCCATCAGTAGATGCTCTTTCAAACTCTTCCAACATCCATCAGTAGATGCAAATCTTTCTCATCAACATCCTTCATTAGATGTTAATCTTTCTCTTCTTCATCAGCATCCATCAGTAGACGCTGTGAGTACTACCATCAAAAGCAGTGCATAACCTAAAAAAAAGAACTCAAACACACAAAAACAAAATCAAATCCAAACCACAAAAAATAAGAAAATAAATACAATAAAATAAAAAAAATAAAATAAAACAAAATAAAATAAAATAAAGTAAAAGGAAATAAAATAAAATAAAATCAAATAAGATCAAATCAAATCAAATCAAATAAGATTAAATCAAATCAAATCAAATTAAATGAAATCAAATTAAATAAAATCACATAAACTGAAATCAAATCAAATAAAAGAAAAAAATAGAATAAAACAAAATAAAAGATAAAAAATTCAGAAACTGGATTTAAGATATTTTCTTCTTTTTGTTGAAACTTTTAGGAACTTAATATACACAGGAACCTATTGCAGTGTCCTAATCATAGGAACTTTAATCTCCAATTTCTTGAAGATTTCCATGAAACGCTCAAACTGTTTTTCTTTTTTCTTCATATGATCCTTCTCTGGGTGAGGAAGGGATTTTTGATATGATTCTTTCTTTTTACTTTCATCCTTCCCCTCTCTCTTTTTCTCCTTGGGACACTCCTTAGGACACAAAGGACTTTTCTCAATTTTTTTCTGTTCTTTTTCAACCCCTTCTTTTTCTTCCTCTACATCTTTCTCTTTTTCACTCAAAAATTCTTTTTCTTTGCTCTCATCTTCTTCCTTTTCTACCTCTTTCTCTTTCTCACTCAAACTTTCTTCTTCTTCTCTTCTATTTTTATCTCATCCTCTTTCTCTTCTTCTTCTTGCTCTTCATCGCTCAAACTCTCTTTTTCTTTTCTCTCTATTTTTTTCTCATCCTCTCTTTTTTCTTCTTTTTCTCTTTCCTCATCTGGAACTTTGCCACTTTCAGTAGCAACTGCCTTGCAATCCTTTCGATGCCTCTGGTTGTTTGTGATCTCAATCAGCATCTGACTTAGAACCTTGCACTGAGCCACTATATTCTGTGATGAGGCCTGAATATTTTTCCGAAATGAGATAGAGTCTTTCAGGAACTGTTGGAGAGTCTCTTCAAGCTTTGTAGTGCAATCAGCTTGTGGTGAACTAGTGAATAGTCCTCCACCTTGCCCATATTGATTTTGATTTATGCTTGAGTAAGGTTCTATCCAGTAGTTGAGATTATCCTGGTAAAATTGCATCTTGTTAGAGCATATTGTGAGACCTGCACAAAAATTCTAGAGACAGATTGTTAGTAAAAAAAATAAAAATTGGGGATTGAAAAATAAAAATAAGAAAATAAAATAAAAATAAAATAAGGTCAAAATTAATCAAGAATCACACAAATAGAATAGCTTAAACAGTGAGTCCCCAACAACGGCGCCAAAAACTTGTTGAGACAAATCGGCAAGTGTACCGAGTCGCACAAGTAATATAAAATGGTAAGACCAAGTATCGTATCCCAGAGGACTCTCGGCGTTAAACATTTGTGTGAAAACAAGATTAATTAAGACTTAAAAATAAAAAGAGATCATGGGTTGTGATAACGGTTGAAAAACCGTTATTTTCATATGCTATTTTGGACCAAATTACACCCTTTATTGCTTAGAATGAGCTTAGAATCAAGTAAAACTCAATAAATGAGTCAATTGAGAGTCAAAAGCTGTTTTTAGCGATATTATGCTTGTTTTGCATTGTTTTGCAGCAAATTTGATAGAAGTGAAGATTGGGGATGAAGATGAAGAAAAGAAGAAAAGAAGAGTCTAGGGACCGCCCGGCGGTAGACCCCTGGCGTCGGGCGGTCAAACGGGAGGAGAAGACACCAGCAGAGGACGCCGGGCGGTAGACCCCTAATACCGGGCGATTTTGCGGCACAAGGGAAACCGTCGGGCGGTAGACCCCTACCGCCGAGCGGTGGCGCGATTTAGGGTAAACCGCCGGACGACAAATTGTGACGCCGGGCGGTTGTCAGATGGGCTTGGGCCTTTTTTCTGTTGCGTTCCTCAGTTATAAATAGCCCTGTTGCGATTTCCTATTCATTCTTTTGATAGAAGAGGGCGACCAGACCTAATTTTCAATCTCTGGAGAGGATCTCTTGGATGCTTTGGCTCCTTTTCATCTTTTCTAGGGTTTGTTTTCCATATCTTCCATTATTTTCATCTTGGATCACTATGACAATGGTGAACTAAACCCTATTGTTGTTGGGGGAACAATGTAATCTTTTGATACTCTCTTTTATTGAAACTCTTGTTTAATTATATGATTTTCATATGCGTTTATTATCAAAATTTGGGTTCTCATCTGTGCTTAAAGCTTTTATCGTTTAACTTATTCGATAACTGATATTTGCCTTTATTAATATGGGGACATACAATAATGACATGAACTGGTGAGAAATTTCTTGGTTAAGCAATACCACCTAGGGATAGGGGGGGTAGGACGACCAATTGTTTTTGCTTCTTTTTGTAATGCGTTGCTAGTTACTAGGGGAGGCTAGGGATAGCAAGCCGATAATTAGTAATAGGCCCTTTTCGCCGAGGGATCGGGTTAAGGGGAGGCCAAGAAAGTTTGCATAAAATTAGATAATAAAGCAATTTAAACAAGAGGAGTAAATAAGAGAGAGAGGATTAGATGAAATTGTAAACCCCCAACAACTTCATACATTCATACTCTTTTCGTCAACTGAATCAACACATTGCATGTTTATTTTCTGTCTTTGCATTCACCACAATTATTGAATTTTTCTCCGCAAGTCTTACGATTTTAGTTCACATGAACGATAAGGCCTTTCGAGTCTCATGGGAAGAACGATAATGGGTTTTACCATTTTTATTACTTGATACGATATGGTACACTTGTCGTTCCGTTAACAGGTTGTATTGCAAAAAGAATAAAATAAAGCAAAGTAAAATTGATCAGTGTCAAAAGAGCACAGAGATGAATGGAGGTTGATAATTATGAGATGGATATGTTGTTGGGGTTAGACTTCACCAAGTTCCCTCTCATGTTATAAGAATTCCTCTTTATTCATTAATGCCAACGTCCCTCACTAAAACACTTACACCTGATCCCAAGGTCAATAAGCATGTCCCTAGTTACCAGTTCATACAATTCCTAGGATTCCTGGTAAAAAGATGTGAAGATCAAGAGGTTAAGATGACTAAGACTCATATCCTCATCCTTGAGCAATATAACCCTTAGGAGTAATTTAACAAGGACCTGAATCGTAAAGAACCTCCCGGCACTCATGCAACTCACAAATCATGTCATTGTATAAGCAAGCAGTAAGAACAGATAAATTACTCTAACAATTAATGAAATAAAGCATATAGAATTAAGAACAAATTCAAATACATGAGAGTTCACAAGGTTACATCATTCCCCAAAAACTAATAGAGTTTAGTTCCCCATAAACATGGTGGAACCCAATGAACAATGGAAGAAAGAATGAAGAATGGAAGTTTAGAATTGGCTAGGAGTGTATGGTAGGCTCTCTTCTGCCAGGGATGCAAAACCTAAAGCCCCAGGGTCCATTAAATAGTGTTAGACGCGTCCCAAAGTGCGGCCCGGTCCAAAAGAATCAAATCAGAGTAGAATCAGGGCCCGATCCACGTGAAATCACGCTCAAGCGTCACAGGAAGCTCGCCCAAGCGTGAATCAAGGGTTCTGTAAGGCTTGGGCGTCAGTTTTGGACGCCTGACCTACGGGCGTCCGTCGCCCGAGCGACCAGCGGTGATTTGCAGCTTCGCTGTTTCGCGTTCCTGTCGCCTGGGCTTCGCCTGCGCTTCGGGTTTTCTCCCTTCTTGGTGCCTTTTTGACCCCTTTTAAGCTCCATCTTCATGGCTTTTCACTTCTTCTTCCAGTATTGCTTCAATCTCTGTCAAAAGAAGGGGAAATTGTTAGAAAACTGTTAAAATCAACCTCAACTCTCTTATTCACACAATTAATTGAAAACCAATGAGTCCAAGAAAGTTCCTAAGTGAAAAAAGGTGTTTTTAGTATCAAAATCACATGGCAAATAACGGTGTTTCAACCCGTTATCATTTGTATAGAGAAACTTAAATTTCTGGTGGACTTTGTGGTGATGGAGATGGAGGAAGATGAGAAGATTCCAATTATTCTTGGAAGGCCTTTTATGAAAACGACAAAAGTAAGCATCAATGTGGATGATGGGATGATAGTACTTCAAGACCAAGAAGTAAAGGTGATCTTTAATGCCTTCAAAGTTGAGCAGTAGATTCAAGAGAACGAGAGTAATCATAAAGTTGCATGTAAGGATGCAATAGTGACTAGCACTAAAGCTGAAAAGTCGGTCATCAAACGTAAAAATTGTTTCTTGTAACAGGTTGGGGAAGAAGAAAAAGATGGCAAAGGAAGGATGCAACAGTGACTAGCCCTAAAGTTGTAAAGTCGGTCATTAAAGGTAAAAATTGTTTCTTAACACAGGTTAGGGAAGAAGAAAAAGATGGCAAAGGAAGGATGGTTCATGATGAATTGATGGATGCACAATTCAAACTTGGCACACCGGTGAGATTCAAGGACAAGTTGTGGGTTGTGAAAGATTTCAAAGAGAATGGAGTGATAGAGATTGAAGCTCCATATTCAAGAAGAGTTAAGAAGGTGAACCGGAAGCAATTGATGAGTTGGTGTGATGAAAGTAAGAAGAACACCAACACTAAAGATGGAACTTGAGCTTTATTGGGTCAAGCTAATGACGTTAAAAGAACGTTTGCTGGGAAGCACCCCAGTGATTTGAGAACATTAATTTCTTTGAAGTTATTTATTTTGGTGATGTAATTTGAAACTTTTGAACATTGTTATATTTGGATTTAGCTTCTACTGATGGATGTTAGGTTATTGAGTATTTACTGAAGGATACTCAGAAGGTACACCTACTGAAGGGTGATGGTAAGATGCACCTATTGATGGGTGTTGGAAGATTTTAGGTCGGGCTCGTGACGTTAAACAAGCGCTACCTGGGAAACAACCCAGTTGATTGAATTTGTTTTTGCTTGTTTGTTTTGGTTTTGTTCTAGTTGCATTATAGGGATTGATTGTTTGAGTGGTGTGAGAAACTAAGTGCATTGATTAAGTGAGAGTGGAGTGAGTGGAAAATGTATGAGAGTTTAAAAATTGAGAGTTGAAGTTGAGAGGCATTAGTGAAGGACGCTTAGGGCAAGCTAGGAAGAAGGAGAATGAGTATCGCACATGCCGCTCAGCGATACCTACCGCTGAGCTCGAACGCTACAAATTTTGCTGTTTGGGTTTTAAAAAAACATGGGCTCAGCAGGATTTGGCCCATTAGTTCTTTTTCTAACCCTAGGCGCGTCTAGGCCGCCACTTTCAACCTCCATACTTCTCAAGCACTTTCAAACACTCTCTAAAGAGTTCTCTCCACTTTTCCCTTCATCCCCTTTCACAAAACCTCTCTTTCAACCATTTTTGCATCAAGTTTCCATCCAACTTTAGGGTTTTGTGAGAGCATTGCTATTAAGGGCTGATTTCTTCACATTCATAGAGCATTCTTCACACATTTAGCATCTCTACCCAAGTAAGTACATGCATTTTACATTCTAGGGTTTTTGAAAGCATGAATTGGTATGAATATGGTTGTCTAAGCATGATTCTTGAGGGATTTTGATGTTTATGCATGATTGGATGAATTAATCACTATTTGGACCGATTAAATATTTTGAATTGGGACTTGAACTAGGAAATATGTGTGTGGGTGGAGATTAGAAACAATTTTGGGTAATTTTGGTCAAATATGCAGAATCGTCGCTCAGCAGAAATTACCCCTGAACGCGATTTCTGCAGAATGGTGTTTTTAGGTGTTTGGCTGGCTATTCTCTGCACAGGTGGCGATGAGGGGTTTTGTTTTGCCCTGAGCAGTAATAAAGAGAGTTTTAGTGACATGTTTGTGGTTTACTAATGATGGCATGCCCCTTGCCATGACCTAGCACATTCATGAAGAGTTGGAGACATCTATGAAAGATGGGCCTAGACTCTTTCTCTTGGGTCATCTTAAGTCATCATGAAGATTTAGTAGAGTAAGAATAATTTTGGGCCTTGTATTTTGGGCCAAGTAGTCTAGATTTTATTTGGGCTTTGTATTTTGGGCCAAGTAGTCTAGATTTTATTTGGGCTTGGTATTATGGGCCTAGTAGTATAGGATTTTAATTGGGCCTTGTATTTTGGGCCAAGTAGAATAGGATTTTGACCAAACAAGTCAACAAAGGGCCAAGGCCCAAAGTTGACTATGCTTGGATGTCCAAAAATGGGTGTGTTGACCAAAGGGTCAACATTTTGGCTAAGCTTGGAGGACAAGGGAGCAAGATTTCGTCCTAGAGATGTGGAGGCTTCCCATTGGAGAGTTTTCCTCCTAGTTAGTGACCATGTGTCGTTGTAGGAATGGAGAGTTTTTCCATAGGTAGTGGCCATATGTCACTCTCTCATTTGAGAGGATTTTTGCCACTTGTCTCTCTCTTATTGGATAGGATTTCTCCTTGCTCTCCAAGACAACCAAGGTGGTTCTTTTAGGTTAAAGTTTCATCCCATTTTGAGACACCTTAGCCTATAAATAGAGGTGTTCTCCATCATGTAATCACCTTTGATTTAGAGTAAAGTTATGCTGTCATTTTTGTGCCATACTACTCTTTTAAGGTCACCTTAGGCTAGAGCAACCCAAGTGGCGCCCTCTAGCCACCTTCCTCCAAGAGAACCACCAAATACACCTTCCATCATCATACAACTCATCAAAACCATGAGCTATCAACACCTTTCACCACCACTAAATTTCGTAATCTTCATCCATGAACTTATGGCTTGATTTGCTTCTAGATTTGGCTTGTCCTGGCTAGAGCATTTTTTTTTTGCCATCAACTAATGCTTAATAATGCTTCTTATGATTTTGTGAA
This sequence comes from Vigna mungo, assembly GCA_036885675.1. Lineage (NCBI taxonomy): Eukaryota > Viridiplantae > Streptophyta > Magnoliopsida > Fabales > Fabaceae > Vigna > Vigna mungo. Next base: position 13,899,160 of record CP144694.1, on the reverse strand, counting down.
TTATGTTTGATGTAGGGATGACCTCCTTATCGGGCAAAAGAATCAAGACTTTGGGATCCAAGAGGAAAGAACCAGAACGTCCTTATTCTACCAAGTTCCTCTCCCGTAGACATGAGCAAAATTTCATTAGTGTCCAAGATAGAAGGCTCTTGATGGAAAGGAAGGCGGGGTGGATACCAGACTTGGCTCCACAATTTGGAGAGGAACTTGAGAACAAAAATTGGGAGAAAATAGCTATCCTGCACCAGCCAACATAGTAGTGGTAAAAGAATTATATACCAATGCAAAGCGATTTGGTGAGTCTCACACTGAGGATTATATGAGCTATGTTAAAGGAAAGATCATTCGGTATGATCCTGATTCCATTAACATGTTTCTGCATGTTGAGTGGACTGGTGAGCAGTGTTAGTTTGTTTTGAACATGATAGAGGGAACAGGTTTGTTGTTCATAGTACTGGATGGTGTTTACTGTCAGCAGAGCCCTTTTCCTTTATTGTGTGCTTAGAGGGATGAGTATTAACATTGGACAGGTCATAGCAGATGAAATTCATACTTGTGCCAGTACTATGAACAACAAGACGCCCTTGGGGCATCCTTCTCTGATCATACACCTCTGTGAGTTAGTTGGGGTTAACACTTCTTCACCGCCTTTAGAGAGGCCTGGGAAGGCAATTGATGAGGCCTATTACAGACAGTATTACGGGGCAAATGAGGCAGCTCAGCCAATACCACCATGCCATCCTTCTAGAAGGAGAGGGCCACCACAAGCACATGCGCCACCTCATGATGCAGAGCCTTTTCAGATGAGGGACATGTATATGTCTCTGATGGAGGACAGGTTGCAATCTATAATTCATAGAAGGCAAGTAGCCACTGTGGAGATGATCATAGGGATGTATGATACACCCCCTGGAAGACGGTGGACTATGGATGAATTCAACAATGTGGTGGCATGGCCAGAAGAGCAGGCACAGGGCAGTGGAGTTGGAGCAGTTGAAGCTCCAAATATGGAGGAAGATGATGAGGATGATGATGATTTTGAAGATGCTGAAGAAGGAGATGAGGAAGATTCTGATGATAACATGGGTTAATGAGGAGCTGAGATAGCATCTATTGATGGATGCTATCAGCACTAGAGCAGGACTTTGCTTATCTTTTGTTTTGTGTTTTTTAACTTATTTGCTTTTGGTTTTAGAATAGGTTGTGATGAACTCAGTTTGAAACTTTATTTGATGTGATGGTTTGGTTGATTTGTGCATGATGAGTATTGCTTGATGATGCTTGGATATTGATTAATGTTGAGATTGTACACCATATGTTGATATACAGGTGGTTGTTCACAAGTTATGTGAATAGATGCATGATGTTGTGATTGTGATTATTATGTTAAGCAGGATTTGTATCTGGAATATATGGAATTTTAGATGAGCATATATGTGAGGTTTTGAACTCCAAATTTTTTGTAAATGATGACTATTACTTTGAAAGCATGAATGACTTTACCCAAGTTTCTGTGATTGAATCACTTACTTGCATGTGTCATATGATCAAGGTCATATGTTGTTATCCCTTCTTAGCCAATGCATGATTTTAGCCCAATAAAAGAGAGCACAATGTGTTCTATCCTTTGAACCTCTAGCCTTGGACATGATATGAAAACTTTTTTGAAAATCTTTACCTTGAGTTAAGTTGAGAATATTTGTGGAATTGATAAAAGTTCAAGTTTGGGGTTGTTATGAAATTTGAAAAGGGAAAATAAATAATTGAGCTAAGTGTTGAGCAAATGAAAAGAAAAAGAAAAAGAAAAGCTTAATTCAAGGGAAAGTTGGGAAGAAGTGAGAATGGTTGTGAATGAATCTCTTAACTCAAGGATTTTGTGATCTAGAAAAACCAATTTTCTTCTTAACTCAGCCACATTATAAGCCATAGAAAGTCCTTGTGATGATGCTTGCTTGTGAATGTGTTTGATTGTGGTTAAATGAAAGGCAAAGTTGATTCATGTGACATTGTGATAGTGAAGTGAATGAGTGACCTCTATAAACCCTTGTGTGATTGAGTGAAACACATTATCTTTAGTGAGGAATAATTCCATAAGCACATGATTACATCTATGCTTAATTAATTGATCATTCATGAGAATAGCATCTGTTGGATATTATGTGATTACGTGAACATCGTGATGAGTTATTTTGAATCAAAGCATGTGCACATCTTAACTAAATTCTATGTGATAAGCTTATTTGAGTAATTACTTGTTGTGGAAGAAAGAGTTTTTAAATATGTTGAACCATTGTATTGATTGGTGGAAGACTGAGTTACATCTTGCTTGCTTGAGGACAAGCAAAGTTCTAAGTTTGGGGTTGTGATAACGATTGAAAAACCGTTATTTTTATACTTAATTTTGACCTTAAAAACAACCTTTATGACTTATAAACTAGCTTGAAATCATGTTTTTGCTTAAGTTTTGGAAAGAAGAGAGTTGGATGGGTTTTATGCTTAATTTTCCTTTTTTTGACAGGAATTAAGATGAATTGGATGAATGAAGTTGAAGTAGGAAGGAGTTAGACTCAGAAAAGGAAGGAAAAGTGCACAAAAGAAGAACTGTTGCCACCGCTCAACGCCATTTGCACCGTTGAGTGCCAATCTGGCTAATGAGTACACTGTCTCACGCTTAAGTGTTATCGCTGAGGGCCAATTCAAGTATTGCACCTACCGCTGAGCGACATTTTTACCGATGAGCGCCAGACTGTGCTATTGAATACACTGTTTTGCGCCTGAGCGTTAACGCTGAGGGTCATTCTGAGTGCCACACTTACCGTTGAGTGCCAAAACTGTCGTTAAGCGCTGTTTAATTGGGCTTGGGCCACTTTTTTGTAATTTTAAATAAACTATATAAGGTTTTAGTCAACCTAGGTTTCAGATCTTTAGACAGAAAGAGGCGAAAATACACTCATTTCACCCCTCGAAGGCGGATTTTGGATGCAGAAGCTCCTTTCTCCAAATTCTAGGGTTCTATCTTTCATTCTTTTCATTATTTTCATCTAGTTTCACCATGTCTATGGTGAACTAAACCTCCATTGTTGTTAGGGAAACGATGTAATCCTTTTAAACTCTATGTATTGAATTAATTCTTGATTATATATGCTTTACTTCATTAATTGTTAGGGTTTTTCCTCTATAATTTATGCATGCTTTATTTAACTCATTCATTTGCATGATTATTGATTTTTTCACTATGGACACATTTTAGAAAATCCAGAACTGGGGAAATTCTCCCGGAAGCAATATTACCTAGACATAAGAATAGGAGGATTGGTTGCCTTTAAGCTTATGTGCAAATATAATGCATGATTAATTGTTAGGGAGACAAGACATTGTGAACTAGTGATTAGGATTAGGCTTTCTTCACCGAGACATCGGGTTTAAGGTAAATTAGAAAGTGGCATTAACACTAATGAAGAAAGATGAATTCATGAATACATGAGAGTGGATAGGATAAGTCGGAAACCCCAACAACATCATCATTTCATATTTTACATCAATCATTTTTTCATCTTTCAATCCAATTGATCAAAACTTGCATTCATGTTTATTTTTCGCAATTCAACCACAATTATTTTGTTTACCAGTCTAATTTAATCAAGAAATCACATAATTGTCTAGGTTATGAGTCCTTTGGGAAACGATACCTTGTCTTACCATTTATTATTTCTTGATACGATACGGTACACTTGTCGAAGTGTTAACATTAAACATTTTAAAAAGATAAATTAACTTAATTTTTAAAGTTAAAGTACAAAAATGTTAGAAAAAAAGAATAAAAGACCGTAATGAATCTTAAAAATTAAACAAAACCCAAAAGTTATAACCTAACCTTTTTTATATGAATAGAAAATGATAGTTTATTTTTATGCTTCTATGCAATGTAAAAGTGAAAGGTTATATGTATATTGTGTTGGAAAACAGGTAGACTTCGGTTTTACACCAAGTGGAGGGGTGAATTGGTGTTTTGTCAAAAACAAAATCTTTTCACAGTCTTGCAATCAAAGTATTAAACTTTTTACACTTTCTTGAAATGAAAGTAATGAAAAATTATATGCAAAGGAAAAACGTAGTTGACTGCGTGAAAAGTAAAATGGACTGCAAAGTAAAATGGTTGCGGTTTTTACAACAAGGAATTTATAGAACAAATGCACTATAATGGTTGCGGTTTTTACAACAAGGAATTTATAGAAGACCTCCACGTCAAAAATATAAATCTCCTCTCTAACCCAAAACCAAAATATAGTTGCAAAACAAAACAACCATACTTGCAGCAAGAATCCCCTATTCTACAATCTGCAACACCACTTTGAACAATCCTCAAAGTGAACAATCCCCTGTAACCAACAGGTCCAAATACCAGTAGTCTTTACGGATGCCAAGCCAGAAAAACAATGCAGCAGTCTTCAAGGATGCCAAGCCTAAACGTGATCAACCTAGAAGCACCTTCTTTGTGCAAATACTGATCAATCTTTGTGTGCGCAGAAGAACCTCCCTTTGAATCTCTTTCAAGAAAGATCACCACCGTCTTCTTGGAGAATTCTTGGAGCTCTTACAACAGAGAATTCAATCTGAAACAGAAATAAAATTATCAGTTCTTCAAAAGTCTCCTAACTGATTCATGATCAGTCTATTTATAGATTTCTGTTAATCAGATAGACTCTCGGTCGATTATGTTACTAATTCAGTCGACTGGATTATGACAGTTATAACAAATAGTCAACATGGGTAGCATACAGTCAACCAAAAACAAAACATATTTAGTACAGTTGACCAAGACATTAATGCTCAACTAACTTTTAAAAATATAGTCGTTAGAGTGCAAGAGCAAAACAAAATTTCAAATCAGATAACTAATACAGTCGAATGTATGGCGCACATAGTCGACTTCAATCATGTAAAACATTTTGAAATTCTTTTCTTCTCAAAAATTCACAGAGCACTGATTCTCAAAATCTGTACAAAGATTTTAGCATAGTCGAATCCATTAATAATGTAGTCGACTGCACTTAGAACTTTGTCACACAGTTATAAGTTCAAGAAAGTGCTTGTGGTTTTCAGCTTTAAAACATGTGCAGAAAACATATATAATGATGCATTGCACATAACACATAAAGCATATCTACACGTTCCACATATATATCAATCAATCAACATAGGAACATGTAACACAATACATAAGCATGTTCGCAGATATAACAATCAATTTGCATAAGAACATGTAATAACAGCATACAACATATGCATGTTATTAAGCAATGTGTTCTCATCATCAAAAACTAGATTGATATAGAAATTGTGTTGTCAACAATCTCAACAATCTCCCCCTTTTTGCACAACCATGATTAATAACCAACCATGTTTGCACAATCAAATACAAGACAGAGTAACAAAAGATATATCGCAGTTCAAGTAACTCTATATGTAACACAGTCAAACAACAAAATATCAAGCAAATATGAGATAGAATAAACATTCTCCCTCTTTCATAAATCTTTCATAAATTCTCTCCTCCTTTATGCATTAACAAAAAAGGAATGCTCTAGATATTTTTGCTAATATTTCAAACCGAGATGCATCAAAAAGTGTATGGAATTTTCAAGATGCAATGATGCTCTCATTAGCACATTTAATCACATGTAAATGATAACTCCCCCTGAAATGCAGGCATGTGAAAGAAAAATGTGTAATATGTGATACTCCCCCTGTCATTATGCATAGATATCAAAACCAGATCAGATGCACAATGCAGTATAACACAGAGTATACAAAACAGTATAGTACAGATTTTGTATCAATGACAATATATCAAACAACTTAGTCATGCAATGATACAATCATCAACAATCTCATAATATTATCTCAAATTAGATATTTTTAAATCAATTTATATCAGAGATAATAACAGATATTCAGAATAAGCAATCAATGAAAGAAAAACCAAATTCCAGAATTGGAATTTATAATCCTGTTTAGAACAGCCAATTGCATTATTTCCTCAGTCAAATGCATTGTTTTCCAAGGTTGTTGAATTCCACTTGCAGTTCCAAAAGCAATGTTATTCCTACAAAACCTTTCAAAGAACTTTTCTAGATCAAGCATTTTAGTTAAGCAAGAAAGATAATCAATAGTAACAAAAGTCAATATGTAAAGATCTAAAACAAATTAAGCATATTCGACTTCACTCAAATCACAGTCGAATCAATCACTCAGTATAAGAAATATTAATCAACCAGATTAAAGTAACTGAAATTGATTCAAAATACTAATTTCATTTCCTTGATGAAAGATATTACAATGATTAGACACATAACAAGGAAAACAAAAAGAAAGCAAAAGATGGCATATCAAGCCATACACAAAACAAATCAAAACAGACTATGACTCTAGACAAATCAAGGTAAACAAAACTTTATTCTGATTCAGAGGTTTCAGAAGCGCTTTCTTCACTAATGTCATCAACATCTTCCTTTTCAGATTCTTCTGATGATGATGAGATCTCAATAAAGTGTTTGAAGATTTCATCCATCTTCTCATTTAAAGTCTTCAGTGACTTATTTAAGTCATTTACTCTTTTGGAAGCCTTCTTAAATCTTTCTTCCACACGATTTTTGAATTCAGAGTTAGATGGATGATAACGGTTGAAAAATCATTATTTTCATATGTTATTTTGGACTAAATTACACCCTTTACTGCTTAAAATGAGCTTAGAATCAAGTAAAACTCAATAAATGAGTCAATTGAGAGTCAAAAGCTGTTTTTAGCGATATTATGCTTGTTTTGCATTGTTTTGCAGCAAATCTGATGGAAGTGAAGATTGGGGATGAAAATGAAGGTCTTAGACTCAAGGAAAATGAAGAAAATTGAAGAAAAGAAGAGTCTAGGAACCGCCCGACGGCAGACCCCTTACGCCGAGCGGTTTTGCGGTACAAGGGAAACCGCTGGGCGGTAGACCCCTGCCGCCGGGCGGTGGCGCGATTTAGGGTAAACCGCCGGACGACAAAGTGTGACGCCGGGCGGTTGTCAGATGGGCTTGGGCCTTTTTTCTGTTGCGTTCCTCAGTTATAAATAGCCCTGTTGCGATTTCCTATTCATTCTTTTGACATAAGAGGGCGGCCATACCTAATTTTCACTCTCTAGAGAGGATCTCTTGGATGCTTAGGCTCCTTTTTCATCTTTTCTAGGGTTTGTTTTCCATATCTTCCATTATTTTCATCTTGGTTCACCATGACAATGGTGAACTAAACCCTATTGTTGTTGGGGGAACAATGTAATCTTTTGATACTCTCTTTTATTGAAACTCTTGTTTAATTATATGATTTTCATATGCGTTTATTATCAATTGTTGGGTTCTCATCTGTGCTAAAAGCTTTTATCGTTTAACTCATTCGATAACTGTTGTTTGCCTTTATTGTTACGGGGACGTACAATAATGTCATGAACTGTTGAGTAATTCCTTGGTTAAGTAATACCACCTAGGGATAGGGGGCAGGACGACCAATTGTTTTTGCTTCTGTTTGTAATGCGTTGCTAGTTACTAGGGGAGGCTAGGGATAGCAAGCCGGTAATTAGTAATAGGCCCTTTTTGCCGAGGAATCGGGTTAAGGGGAGGCCAAGAAAGTTTGCATAACAATTAGATAATAAAGCGATTTAAAAAAGAGGAGTAAATAAGAGAGAGAGGATTAGATGAAATTGTAAACCCCCAACAACTCCATTCATTCATACTCTTTTCTAGTCAATTGAATCACACATTGCATGTTTATTTTCTGTCTTTGCATTCACCACGACCATTAATTTTTCTTTTGCAAGTCTTACGATCTTGATTCACACGAATGATAAGGCCTTTTGAGTCTCATGGGAAGAACGATAATGGGTTATACCATTTATATTACTTGAAACGATATGGTACACTTGCCATTCCGTTAACAATGGAGCTTACTCTTGATCACTGTCACATTCTTCAGTGGTTTTCTTCCTTTTTGAAGAATTTGATTCATCACTGAAGACCCATCCGAGAGGTGTTCTCTTCATGTCAATGCAAGTCAGAGTGGCCTGTCCAATCACATTTTCTTTGCCACACGTTCGTTTATTTTCCCCAATGAGGTTGACACCACATCTTTCTAGTACTTTGCTTATGAACACACCATATGGAAGCCTATGCCAACGACATGTTCCTACTTCTAGGATATGTTCTTTAAAGACAACTACCCAATTTGTTTGTATCCTTTGTACAATGGCATATAGTAGACAAACATCCGTAGGAGTTAGCTTAGTGATATTATATCTTCTTGGCAAGAGGATATGTCCAATAATGAAAGCAATAACTTTTTCTTCTTTGTCAAGCCATTTAAACAAGAATCCTTTTTCCTTTCTATACCTCCCGCGATATCTCATGAAACTCTTGAACATTTCGGTTTTCCGTATCTTCTTGTATAGTGGACAGTCAAATTTATGAGACAGCACTCCAACATCTTTCAGTTCAGTGATCTTCCACCACATGTCATTATCGATAACAATGTCTACACCTTTTACCCGTGAATGAATATTTCCATCAACTTCTTAAACATTGTAGTAGAAAACTTCCACTAATTCATGATAGCAATCGCCCTTCATTTGAATGAACTTGTCAAGACCTTGAAATTTGAGATCTTCAGGAAACATAAATTTTTCTTGTTCGAACAAAGTCAATTCAGTCATTTGATGTCTGACCACTTCCTTGAGTGTTCTCGTTATAAGAAATCTTTCTCTCGTATTATCCTCACTGATCCAGCCAGAGGAATTTGCTTCTCTTTCAGAAGATGGAATGATCCTTTGACGTTTAGAGGAAGATGATGTTATGTCGTAGAGATAGGGAGAACTCTTAAGTCAGAATAAGGGTTTTGTTGTTGATGAGTCGATATTTTATTGATTTCACTTAGTTTATTGTGCTAGAATTAATCAGAGAATTGTGCTTAATTGTCCGGTATTTTCCTATTTTTCTTAATTGTGCTTAATTTGATCAGAAATTCTTATTATAATTAATTTGAATTATCTGAGACTAATTATTTGCATTATTAATTGTAGGGAAATTATTTGTTAACATTTTGGGACTTAAAGAAATGTCATCTCAATTATATTTCAAGCTAAAATGCTTATGAGTGCGCTGCAAACCGCCATATTCATTCTTAGGTTTTCCTTTTAACGTTGTATTAAATGAAAGGAAGCACGTAGAAGATTAAATGAGGCTGATTTTTATTTGGGCTTGGAGATTGTTTTCAAAGCTAGGAAGAGTTGTCATGGTCCACATAGTAAGGGTTTTCAATTTCTTTTATTCAATCAGAATTGGGCAGTGACGTTATGGGGGTAAAAGAAACAATTTCGGAGAGCACTTTAAATTGCTTTTAAGGAGGAAGGCAACTACAACATCCAATAATTGGTCCACGACCTAGGGCAGCAAGAGGCTGAATTCAATTTGTCCAAGAAGCAACACACGGCGACATCCTCGGCAGCAGCCACCATCACGGCCCAGGAGCTAAAAAGTTCCACACGCATCTTTCATTTGGACATACGAACACGTCCAACTGCCACCTCCTTGCTGTACTCCACATTCATGGCGCAACATATTTCTTCATCCAAGCACAAGGGAGCTTCTTTTCAGCTTTGAAGAGTGGTGCCATGGCCCAAGTGCAAGCACGTCCAGCCTCCAACACGGTCCAACCAAATCCAGCTGCAACGCACAGGCCCAACAACTTACATACAGCACGCAGGTTGCAGCTTCATACAACAAACTTCACGCAGGTTCAACTTGGTCTGTCACGCCCTACAAGAGAGCTGCCACAACACACAAGTCTAGTAGCTTAGGCAACACATGAAGAGGAGGTGCAGATGGTAAAGCTTCAGCTAGGCTTCACACACGCTGTTTTCATTGCAAGGGAGAATGGAGGTGCAGCTCAGCCCACAACCTGGCAGCAACACGTCGTCCAACATCCAACAGTTGGATCCATCCGAGAGCAGCAGCAGCACGTCCAGCATCTTGGGAGGTGCAAAAGCAAGTCCAACAGCTTCAATCTTCACAGCAAACATCACGCACACGGAGAAGAAGCCCAGCAACAGCATGCGTTGCATCACGACCCACTTCAACACGTTGCTACACGTGCAACACATGATGAGGTTGCATCACGAAACGGGAGAGGTGTGTGCTTGAGAGGTGCTGCCACGGTCCAGCAGGAGAGCAGCTTGGGTGGGCTTCATTTATCTCATCCAAGCATCAAACACGTCCCAACTGCAAATCTTCCACGCACACCTACGTGCAGCAGCTTTGCACTCACGGTCCAACACGTGATTTGTTGGAGAGATTGAATTCTTAATTCAATAAGCGGCCTATGTCCAGCACGTTATGGATCCAGCAAACTTGGAGCAGCAGCTTGGCCAGCAACTAACTCCACATCTTCACACGGCCCAAGCTCCACACTGCAGCAACTTATTAAGGCTTTGTACAGAAGCATCCAGCAGCGTCTTGCTCTGAAGGAGGTGCGTCCAACAACTTCAAGACGAGTAGCACAGCAGCCCAAGCCTTCACACGGTCCACACGGTTTGAGAACAACAAAAAAAAGCACACAACCCTAGGTATATTCGAAGGACAGCAGCCGTCATTCTCGAGGGAATTCATTTGGAGAATAGAAAGCAAGGAGGTCATGGCTGGAGGACACACGGGTGATGGATAGTTGAAGTTGCACATTGGATGAGGCCTTGAATGAAGAGACAATGACTTGGGAATAGCGCATTCATTTCTGTTAAAGACAAAGGGCTTATATGTTTTTTTTGTCAATTTTGAAAGTTACATGTTTTTAGTTGAATTGAAAGCACACAACACATTTATTTTCTTTGCTTTATTTTGATAAAAAGCTTATTCCACATGTCGTTACTGTTCCATAGATTTGTTTGCATTGGGTTTATTTTTTTTATTCAAGCTTACATGTGCACGTCCACGAGGGGAAGCTCCCGACATGATTTTCTTTGGTATTAGCTTCACTTAAATCGAGACTCAAGATAATGTTATCAAAATTGGAATTACATTTAGCAAGGCTGGTTGATTTTATTTTGTTATTAGCTCATTTTAAAGTGTTGTTCTCGTAATGTGTTTGCTTGTTGCATTTAATTAGGTTCTAGCACTTTTGTATTTAATGTTGATTTCAAATTGCATTCCTTTTCCTAGTTAAGCGTAGTAATTTAAATTCCCGCTGCAAAGTGATATCATAGTTAATGTTGTCTGTTCTGTTCAATTGTGATAATTTAATTCTCATGTTAGCTTAGGTTAGTATGTTAGGTCATTAACGATATTGCTTTGTTTTCTTAAGATTTCTGGGACTATACTTGTGTTTATTTTGCTCTGCCGGGCATACTATGAAATCTGACTGTGTTCTTGCAACGGGTATACGCTTAGTTGCCTAGTTGATGAGTGCATCTTCGCTTAGTTGATCGATCTGTATAAAACACATTGGATGAAATAGGTGTATTGCGTTTGCTTAGTTCGCGATTATGATAACTTGATTAGTTTTCACTTAGTTGGTTAGCTGTGCTAGATTAGAGGGTGGAGTAGCTCCTTTATTGGGTTAATCTGTGATTGGAAGCATAGTGATTGAGTTAATGACCGACCATTTTCATTTTGTCTTTGAACTAGTTTTGACATCTGTGTTTGCATATTTGTTTGCATCTGTGTCTTAATTTAGTTCTTTTGCATTCACAAAACCTCACAACCCCCCCACTTCGTGTCTGACCTAAGTCTCGAACCACATTTGGTCCTTGAGAGACGACCTAGGAGTCACTTCCTAGTCTATACTGCATTCTTTTATGCACATTAAATTTGCATGGGGTGCGACACCCATCAGAATTTTGGCGCCGTTGTTGGGGACCAACGGTTCAATTTTAGGTCTTTATTGTGTTAGTGTGTGTTGTCTTGTCTTGTGTTGTGAGTGTGATGTTCTATTTTGTGTGTTCGTCATTGTGTGTTACATTTAGGTAGCTTTAGTTGCATATTTTCATTGCATTCTTCTTTTCCTCCTTCTTTCCCATGTCTGCCTATTTTGATTTTGTGAATACTGCTTCTTCTGCCTGTCTCTATGATTATGATTCTCCTTCTGCATCTGACTCTGATATTGCTTGTCATGCATATTCTGCCGACTTCTATGTTGAGAACAGTATGATTCCTCCTCCATCTTATGAGAGTGCTCCTAGGGAGCCGTTTGCACTTGATGAGGAGGATATTCGTTGTGTTTTCAACACTGGACTAATACATTTGCTGCCTAGGTTTCATGGTCTTGCAGGTGAATGCCCACATAGACATTTGGAGGAGTTCTACATCATATGCTCTTCTATGAAACCTCTAGATGTCCCGGATGAGGACATGTTCTTAAGGGCATTTGAGTACTCATTACACGGAGCGGCAAGGGAGTGGTGTTGTTATCTTCCTCCAGAATTCAAGGCCAATTGGGAAGATCTCAAGCGTTTGTTTTTGGAAAGACTTCTCCCTTCACAGCATCAATATCAAGAACCACCATTCCAGAATGCTTGTATGCCTCCACCTGTCTAGGAACCACAGCAGCTGCAGTTTCATGAACCTGCCCAAGCAACTCCTCATCCTTCCACTACTTCTGAGCCTACATTGAAGGAGTTATTGAGGCAGATAGCCATTCAGAACATTCAGTTCCAGCAAGAGACCATAGCTTCCTTTCAGAGTTTGACTTATCAGATGGGGCAGATGACCACTCAACTCACTGAGGAACAGTCTCAAGTTTTAGAGGAATCACCATTTCAGACTGTTCAGCTTCCAATTCTTGATGATGTCAGTGCCATCCACATTGGAGATGGGGAGCATAGCCACGAGCTTACTACTGCGCCATCTACTTTCCCACCCTCCTATGCCTCCCCTCTTGCACCTGAGGATGTAGTTGATCCTTCTGATTTTATTGGTGAGATGAATCATGAATCAACACAGGTTTTCTCTAAACTTGAAATTCTACCTGTTTTGCCTGAGTTGTTTATGCATTCACATATTCTTGATTCTGCTACAGATTCAAATGTTAGTGATGATTTTTGACATAGAAACTGTGAAAACTGACGATGCTTTAGACTTAGGATTAAATTTTGATCTTTCACAGTTTTCTGAAAATTTTAAATGTAGTTGTGAAGTTGGTTCTTGCTCTGTTTATGTTGAAATCAATTCTGTGATACAACCAACTTCCAACTTTATGATGTGTGATACTAACTGTGAGTCTGATGAAAATTGTGAGGAACAGGCAGCTAGAAGCAAAACCTTTGAAATAGGTAAACCACTTTCACCTTCCACCACTCTAACAATCTTCAGGGAAGTGGAGGTAAACATACCTATGAATGATTCTACTGTTGATTATGATGTTATTGATAGGTATGTTGATGATTATATTGTTGATAAGCCTATTTTTTATTATCCCTCCTTGCATGATGAGAACCACTTTTTGCTATCACATTTGAATGTTTGTTCTCCATGCACTGAACATGAATCTAAGCCTGTAGTTGATATTGTTTCTACATTTGAATTTGATTCATGTTCTGAGGGTATATCTGAGGTTCAGCCTATTACACTGGGATTGGGTGTTATACCCCTGCATGTTATATCTTTGGAACCACATTGCACTAACCATGTTGCAGGAGGTACACATGAGTTTGACCAGTACACACCCATGGTGGAAGATAAGGGTGCAAGCATACGCAAAAGCTTCAAAATCAATAGGCACCAGCTGAACCCACTCATCAACAATCAATGCTTCTTGGATCCAACTATAGAGGACATCTCCCTACTTGATCAAATTTGGAGACTGAAGCAGTTCCTCCTCAAGACTTCCTTGCCGAATCCAGTGGTGGAGAATATCTCCCTGAAAGTCCAAAATTGGCAACTGCCACCATGATCAGGGGAGTTTTCCTTTTCCCTTCTCCCCCTTTCCCGCTTTTATTGCACTTGTCCATGATCTGTTGATTTTTCTGATTTCTAATCTGATGATTGTCACACACTGAGGACATTGTGTAGTTTAAGTGTGGTCTATTGGGGGAGATTTCTATTTTCTTTGTTAAATTTTTTGTTTTATACGATAAATTTTTTTTTCTAGGTAGTTTTGTTGTGTCTTGTGTATAGTTTTGCATGTTCTCTTGATTTCTGGATTTGGTTTAGGTTGCAGACTTCTCTTTCACTTCATTGATACTCTGATTTGTTTGAAATCCTTGTTTTTCTCTGCCTGGAATATGATTATGATGTTCGAGAGAGTTGATTTGATTGTGACAGAAATGCCCTGTGTGAGATTTGAGCCACTTTATGTTCTTTCTTGTGTGTGATATGTCTCTTGATTGCTTGCACATATGCCTTGGCTTGACTCTTGTTGATGATTCTTGATTGATATGCATGTTTGAAAGTGATAAAGGCAGTTTTGTTGTTGAGCCTCTCTAGCCAAATGAGCCTACCCTTGTTTTTATCCTTTGATAACCCTTTTTGAGCCTATGCTTTCCCCATTTCTTTGTTTTGAAGCTCATACACTAGCCCTAAGTGAAAAACCATGATTACCTTAACCTTAGGGAATTTTGGAGCTTTAGAAGTGTTTTGGGAATAAGTGTGGTCTCCTGGGAGATTCAAATGAATTGGTTAGTTGGTTCCTCTTCTTGTGTTGTTTTTGTAAATATGATGTGTATCTTGTCTCTTACAGTTGTGTTCTAAATAGAGAGAAAAGAAAAGAGACAAGATGTAAAAAAGGAAAAATACAGAAAAATGAGAAGAAAAAAAATTGTGTGAATAATGGAGTCAAGAAGAGGATTGAATTAGAGGTTTTGGGTGTGATTTGACTGTGTTTACACTTGTTCCCCATTGCTCCTCTATTTCTTTTGGTTTCTAGCTTCTTATCCATATTTATCCTCCGTTTTCCTTGGCCTCATTACATCCATAAAAGACCTTTTGATTTGAACATGCATATGTTTTTTTTTAGTGTTGTTATTAGAGGCCTACCTTGTCCAGATTTCTTGACAATTGTGTAATTTTGTTTCTATCCTTATGAGTTTTTATTTTCTGTCTGTTGAGTCTGTGTCACTTCCCTGATGTCCGTTGAACTGTTCCCTGATATGCATCTTGATTTTGCCCAGGAGTGCAAAAGACTAAGTGTGGTCTATTTTCATGAGTCGATATTTTATTGATTTCACTTAGTTTATTGTGCTAGAATTAATCAGGGAATTGTGCTTAATTGTCCGGTTTTTTCCCATTTTTCTTAATTGTGCTTAATTTGATCAGAAATTCTTATTTTAATTAATTTGAATTATCTGAGACTAATTATTTGCATTATTAATTGTAGGGAAATTATTTGTTAACATTTTAAGACTTAAAGAAATGTCATCTCAATTATATTTCAAGCTAAAAAGCTTATGAGTGCGCTGCCAACCGCCATATTCATTCTTAGCTTTTCCTTTGAATGTTGTATTAAATGAAAGGAAACACATAGAAGATTAAATGAGGCTGAGTTTTATTTGGGCTTGGAGATTGTTTTCAAAGCTAGGAAGAGTTGTCATGGCCCACATAGTAAGGGTTTTCAATTTCTTTTATTCAATCAGAATTGGGCAGTGACGTTATAGGGGTAAAAGAAACAATTTTGGAGAGCACTTTAAATTGCTTTTAAGAAGGAAGGCAGCTGCAACATCCAACAATTGGTCCACGACCTAGGGCAGCAAGAGGCTGAATTCAGTTTGTCCAAGAAGCAACACACGGCCACATCCTTGGCAGCAGCCACCACCACGGCCCAGGAGCTAAAAAGTTCCACACGCATCTTTCATTTGGACATACGGACACGTCCAGCTGCCACCTCCCTGTTGTACTCCACACTCATGGCCCAACATATTTCTTCATCCAAGCACAAGGGAGCTTCTTTTCAGCTTTGAAGAGTGGTGCCATGGCCCAAGTGCAAGCACGTCCAGCCTCCAACACGGTCCAGCCAAATCCAGCTACAACGCACAGGCCCAGCAACTTGCATCCAGCACGCGGGTTACAGCTTCATACAACAAACTTCACGCAGGTCCAGCTTGGTCTGTCACACCCTGTAGGAGAGCTGCCACAACACACAAGTCTAGTAGCTTAGGCAGCACGTGAAGAGGAGGTGCAGATGTTAAAGCTTCAGCTAGGCTTCACACACACTGTTTTCATTGCAAAGGAGAATGGAGGTGCAGTTCGGCCCACAACCTGGCAGCAGCACGTGGTCCAACATCCAGCAGCTGGATCCATCCGAGAGCAGCAGCAGCACGTCCAGCATCTTGGGAGGTGCAAAAGCAAGTCCAACAGCTTCAATCTTCACAGCCAACATCACACACACGGAGAAGAAGCCCAACAACAACATGCGTTGCATCACGGCCCACTTCAACACGCTGCTACACGTCCAACACATGATGAGGCTGCATCACGAAATGGGAGAGGTGTGTGCTTGAGAGGTGCTGCCACGGTCCAGCAGGAGAGCAGCTTGGGTGGGCTTTATTTATCTCATTCAAGCATTAAACACGTCCCGCTGCAAATCTTCCACGCACACCTACGTGCAGCAGCTTTGCACTCACGGTCCAGCACGTGATTTGTTGGAGAGATTGAATTCTTAATTCAATAAGCGGCCTATGTCCAGCACGTTATGGATCCAGCAAACTTGGAGCAGCAGCTTGGCCAGCAACTAGCTCCACATATTCACACGGCCCAAGCTCCACACTGCAGCAACTTATTAAGGCTTTGTACAGAAGCATCCAGCAACGTCTAGCTCTGAAGGAGGTGCGTCCAGCAACTTCAAGACGAGTAGCACAGCAGCCCAAGCCTTCACACGATCCACACAGTTTGAGAACAACAAAAAAAAAAGCACACAACCCTAGGTATATTCGAAGGACAGCAGCCGTCATTCTCGAGGGAATTCATTTGGAGAATAGAAAGCAAGGAGGTCATGGCTGGAGGACACACGGGTGATGGATAGTTGAAGCTGCACATTGGATGAGGCCTTGAATGAAGAGACAATGACTTGGCAATAGCGCATTCATTTCTGTTAAAGACAAAGGGCTTATATGTTTTTTTTGTCAATTTTGAAAGTTACATGTTTTTAGTTGAATTGAAAGCACACAACACATTTATTTTCTTTGCTTTATTTTGATAAAAAGCTTATTCCACATGTCGTTACTGTTCCATAGATTTGTTTGCATTGGGTTTATTTTTTTTATTCAAGCTTACATGTGCACATCCACGAGGGGAAGCTCCCGACATGATTTTCTTTGGTATTAGCTTCACTTAAATCGAGACTCAAGATAATGTTATCAAAATTGGAATTACATTTAGCAAGGCTGGTTGATTTTATTTTGTTATTAGCTCATTTTAAAGTGTTGTTCTCGTAATGTGTTTGCTTGTTGCATTTAATTAGGTTCTAGCACTTTTGTATTTAATGTTGATTTCAAATTGCATTCCTTTTCCTAGTTAAGCGTAGCAATTTAAATTCCCGCTGCAAAGTGATATCATAGTTAATGTTGTCTGTTCTGTTCAATTGTGATAATTTAATTCTCATGTTAGCTTAGGTTAGTATGTTTGGTCATTAACGATATTGCTTTGTTTTCTTAAGATTTCTGGGACTATACTTGTGTTTATTTTGCTCTGCCAGGCATACTATGAAATCTGACTGTGTTCTTGCAATGGGTATACGCTTAGTTGCCTAGTTGGTGAGTGCATCTTCGCTTAGTTGATCGATCTGTATAGAACACATTGGATGAAATAGGTGTAT
Organism: Vigna mungo; assembly: GCA_036885675.1. Classification (NCBI taxonomy): domain Eukaryota; kingdom Viridiplantae; phylum Streptophyta; class Magnoliopsida; order Fabales; family Fabaceae; genus Vigna; species Vigna mungo. Next base: position 13,881,341 of record CP144694.1, on the reverse strand, counting down.
TGCGTTCGCTTAGTTCGCGATTATGATAACGTGATTAACTTTCACTTAGTTGGTTAGCTATGTTGGATTAAAGGGTTGAGTAGCTCCTTTATTGGGTTAATCTGTGATTGGAAGCATAGTGATTGAGTTAATGACCGACCATTTTCATTATGTCTTTGAACTAGTTTTTACTTCTGTGTTTGCATATCTGTTTGCATCTGTGTCTTAATTTAGTTCTTTTGCATTCACAAAACCTCACAAACCCCGCTCACTTCGTGTCTAACCTAAGTCTCGAACCACATTTGGTCCTTGAGAGATGACCTAGGAGTCACTTCCTAGTCTATACTGCATTTCTTGATGCAGATTAAATTTGTGTGGGTTGCGACAGCCCATCAATTGTACCCACTGTTTGTAACACGTACATATATATAGAGAGACGTGCCAAGGATATGGCATTAAAACCCTTAGATTTAAAAATTCAAAAACTTCATGTTCAAAAACAGAGACTATAGTCGAATTGATTAGACATATAGTTGACTACTGGATGTCATATGGATTTTCAAAACAGAGTTTCAAACAAACCAAATATAGTCGAATGAATTAATAACACAGTCAACTAAGACACATGAAGAACAAAGTTTTAAACTCAAACAATCAATCAACTAGACAATTAATCAAACAAGATGTTCATGCAGCCACATAATCACAACCAATTAGATTTAGCAATAATGCAGTGAATTGATACAGTATTACCAGTTGTAGATACTCAAGATTTTTTATGTATTCCAAATTGATTCATCCTTGAGATCAACTGCATCTGCTTTGTATCCTGCAAAACAGTTTAAGTTTTGGTTGCTGGTACCCATTTAACTTTGGGTCCATGATTATCAGTCTTTGTTACTTGTTCCTTTGGTATGCAAACATATAATCCTTTAGGAACAACAACATTTATGTAATAATAGTTTCTAACAGTATGGCCAACACAATTACAATAAAAACATGCATTCATAACAGGTTTACTTAAATCAGTAAATTTCTTAGCATTGGTTCTGTTAGATTGAGCTTTGTAACCAATTCCTTGCCTGTATATAGCTCTACCAGATGATTTTAATACAATATTTAAATTGTCTCTTCCTTGTGTAAACTTAGCTAGAGTACTAGTCAAGTAATCAATCTTTTCAATATGAGTAGGACAATTTTCACAAGCTTTTTCAACAATAACAATTTTAAATTCAACATCCTTAGCAGATAATAAAGCTTCATTTAACTCTTTTTCCAATTTTTCATTTTCAGCAACAAGGTTGTTAATTCTATATTCATAGTCTCTTCTTTCAGAGTTTAGTAGATTAACCTTGTATTCCAGTCGCATTGCTTCAACATGCAGTTCATTAAATGTCTCTAAAAGTTGTTGATACTTCTCTTCTATAGGCAGCTTCTCAAATTCTTCATCATTATCACTTTCATCTCTTGATGTTCCAGCCATGTGGCAGATGTTGGATTCCTCCTCTTGATCATCATCCTCATCACTTGAGCTTTCAGAATCTGAGTTCTCCCAAGCAATGTATGCTCATTTTCTTTTCATGTTTCTACCTTGAGGAAATCTCTTCTTTCCTTTCTACTTAGGCTTTATGCAAGAAAACTTCTAGTCGCATATGTCTTAGACTACAAATTTAAGAAAAAAACAAAAATTTACTTGCTCTAGAATGAAATCTGATCGGTAGAGAATGAAGGATTTATTGTTGTGATTGCTTAGACACTTCTTGATCGTCAAACAAATAATTCAAGAGTTAGAATTTGTAGAGAAAAGGAAAAAGAAACTCAAAGGAAGAGTTCTAAAAATATGGTGAATGCTTTAGATAATGAAACAAATTTATGGAATTCTATTTATATTATTGAATTATTTTAATATTAAAATACTCGGTGTTATTATTTTAAAACACCTATCAAATAAAAAAAATATATAAATAAACTATAATAAATTTTAAAATTTACTTATATTTATTTTTATAATTATAATTTATTTATTTTTTGTTATCATGAAAAAAGTAATAGCATATGTGTTTTCATTGGTATAAAAAAATAATATAAGTATAATTATGAAAAGATATAAAAAATAAAAATTAAAACATTAGTTATAAAGATAGTGACTTCAAAAAAAATTGAGCAGGAGATTGAAAATTCATTCACTTTATCTTAGCGCGAAACCTTTTCTCTGCTCAAACTTTTTTCGAATGAAGTTTGACAACCATCACATGTAATCTTTCTTTCATTTGATACAAATGCATGTTACTTAACTACTTTAGGTATGATTTTCGTTTGTTTTCACCGATTATTTTCGTGTTCTTGTCCTTCACAGGCGCATTCTGCTTTCTCTCTCACTAGTGACAACACTGTTCCCATGACCCACCTTTTAAAGGTTAGTTTTCGTTTTCGTTTGCATTTTCCTTTTGAAGAACTTATTTGTTGATAACTTGTTTGTTATTTTTTTTTGTTGAACTTTTTTGTTCTTGTTGTTTGGTTGAACTTGTTTGTTGTTATTGTTTGATTTAACTTGTTTGTTGTTTGTTATTGTTCTTTGATTGATCCGTTCATAGTTCATACTTTATAAAATACCAGAAATTCAAATTTATTGTTTTCTGCTTTTTAGGTTTTGTAGAGTTGTAAAAAAGGATAACAATTAATTAAAAAAATATAAACAAATTGATTAACATCGTATATTGACAAAATTCGACGTTAAATTGACGTTGAATCCCCACACATCACCACGAGGCTTTCCAGTGTGCTTTGTCACCCATCCCAGAATTACTCCACACTGAGCACACTTAACCATGAAGTTCTTATGGGTTAGGCTACCGAAAACAAATGCATTTTGGTGATATGAGTAGCCAAATCAATTCCTTTAAGCTATCCTTCAACTGTATAGTCCCATACCTATACAGTCTCTAGATCCCTCTCATTCCGGTGTATGTTCGATTCGTCCACGTGCTCCTTCCACTAGAAGCCTGCCAGGAGCCGCACAACGTGCCTCTCGCACCGGCGACCACTCCCCGCCATCTCAGTGCCCGGGCGTCACAAGTTACAAATTAAACAAAATGTCAATTTTATTTAATTAAAATATTAAGAAATGCATGACTAATTTTAAAAGGCTTAAACCCTCCATTGGTCCTCATATTTGTATGCAAATCTCAGTTTGGTCCTCAAGTTTTGAACTGTCTCAATTGGGTCATAATTTTTGTAAAAATGCACACATCTTACCCTAACCGTTAATTTGTCCCAAACGGCGTTAGTTGATGCTGAGATGAATTTTTTATTTTAGATTTAATCCCTCCTTTGGTCCTTATGTTTATGTGAAAATCTCAGTTCGGTCCTCAAGTTTTGAACTGTCTCAATTGGGTCATAATTTTTGAACTGTCGACAACGACAACTTTTTTTAGTTTGAGAGGGAGAAAAGGTGTGAGTTGGGGGGTTTGAGGGTGGAGGAATGAGTGAACTGTGATCAGTGATTGGAAGGAAAAAGAAAGACCACAGCCACGTGGATTTAATGATTTTAAAACATAAAAAAAAATACAACTCAATTCAAAGTTAACGCCGTCTCAATACACTTAACGGTTGGGGTAAAATGTTTGTATTTCATAAGGACTTGAGGAAAAAATGTGATCATTGATTGGAAGGAAAAAGAAAGACCATAGTCACGTGGATTAATGATTTTAAAACATAAAAAAAAAATAAATTACAACTCAGTACAAAGTTAACGCCATCTTAATACACTTAACGGTTGGGTAAAATGTTTGCATTTCATAAGGACTTGAGGAAAAACTTGAGGACCGAACTGAGATTTTCACACAAACATACCAAGGGAGGGATTAAACCTAAAATAAAAAATTCATCTCAGCATCAATTAACGCCGTTTGAGACAACTTAATGGTTAGGGTAAAATGTGTGCATTTTTACAAAAATTATGATTCAATTGAGACAGTTCAAAACTTGAGGACCAAACTGAAATTTACACACAAATATGAGGGCTAATGGAGGGTTTAAACATTTTAAAATTATATTGTTAAACTTAATTTCAATTATTTGCAATTTCACCTATTTTTCAAATCATATAACAATAAATAAAAACAATAAAAAAATTTATATTTTAGTATCTTCCCCGGAAAACTACACGAAACACAGTCTCACCAAAAACGTTCCCTCAGTTAAATTAAAAAAAATAAAATTAGGTACGCTATCTCAACTATAACATACCCGCTCTCTCTCTCTCTCTTCTCTCTCTGTGGTAGGGTTCTTCTTCACTTCCCTTTCTCAACCCAAACCATTCCTTCAATCTCTGCCATGACCTAATTCACATAACTCTCCGCACACATCACTTCGCGAAGCGCGTTCAACTTTGCTTATTCACCGTTCGCGTTTCTTTCTTTCTTCATGGATGGCTTTGGTGTCGCTGCTCCCAGCACCGATGATCACAAACCATTGCGACACACTTCCAAAAGTTCGTTTCTTTTTCATTATTTTGTTATCTTCTGTTCTGTTTCTACTTCCCCTGAGTTTTTATTTGTTTTTCTTACGCTCTTGCTGTAATCGCTTCTTTCGTGTTTTGCGTTCTTTGATTCTGCTTCTGCATGTAGATCTGCTTCTACTTAGGAGTTTGATCGCGAAAAATCACGGGGATGAAACTATACGCTATGAGTTTCTATTTCTTTTTTTTAATATGTTTAACTCACTGCAGCACAATGAGTTCTTGTAAGGTCTGAACTAAAATTTAGATTTTGCTAATTTTGAAAAGTTTATCCTGCTTATCAAAGTCCAAATTATTTTTTTTTCTGGATATCTTTGGTTATGCTGTTGTTGGTTCCTTTAGTGGGTGAGTGCGGTGTATATCAGTAATGTATAACTGTGAAGAAGATTGCAAATATCCGATTTCATTCAATGTTCTATTTCAGAGCCTTGTTTTTGTATGCTCATTGAAGATCTTGTGACCTTTCATCATCCATTTTTTGTTTTACATGGTGTTCAGTTTGTGTTTCGGTATGATGGGCTTTTAAATGTGCAAACCGTGTTTTGTATGTTGCAACTGTTGAAATCTCTTTGATTTGGTTTTCTTCTTTTATGCCGAAGGTGAAGTATTTGATGCATCGCAATATGTATTCTTTGGGAAAAATGCTGCCGAGGAAGTTGAGTTGGGGGGGTTAGAAGATGAAGATGAATATAAGGCCATGCTTGCTGTGGAATTCAGCGAGGATGATTTATTTATCAATAAAGAAGAGGTATTATTCAGTCTGATTATGTTTCTTTTTAATTTAAAGTTTGTGGCAACAATGTTTACAAAGTTAACTTATCTGAGGGAGCCTTACACTTCAGTGAAAACAAATATCACACTGCGTCATTTGAATTGCCAAAACTGATATTGATGCCTGAATGTTGAGTGCTTTCTCTAAAAAATGATATCTTAAGTAGCTACCACAAACTAGTGTCATTTGATTGATCTCCCCAAACATAAGCTTTTTGAGTAGTTGATGTAGTCAAATGAGATGGTCGTGAATGGATATTCCAAATGACAGCACTTGAATCTATAGTTGCCTTTGAATTTTTGGTTGTGGTCTGCTTAGTCTTTGCTAAAGCATTATATTTGACTTTTATCAAGTTAATCTCAATTCCTAGTGAATGTGGGGCATAACAAATTAATATTTGCAGACAAGATGCTAGAATTTTCTCCAACTAACTTACATTTCCACATTGCAGGCAGAGGATATAAGATCACTTTCTGATATTGATGATCTTACTACGACTTTTTTAAAGGTAAGGTCCTGAAACTGCGATATGTCATGCTTTCTCTGGATGCTGGGAATTATTCGATAAAACTCTACATATAGGTAGAAGTACTTTTATTATTTTGTAGTAAAAAAATAGGTGCGGTAATGTTGAAAATCAGAATATAATATTCTGCAATTATTGCATTAATAACAGTTTGTAGGTGTATAATATTTGATTTAGAGAAAACGGAATATTTTCTATTTATGTATAGTTAATGTCACAAGTCTATACAAACAGCTGCTGTGTTTTCAGCCACAGTTTCAGTCCAGTGTTCCAGTTTGCGTCCTTAATTGTTACCCTTCTTATGATGACTTGTTTTTGGGCTTTAAACCCAATAGAACACACTAAAGAGAACAAATCTCTTGTGCCTAAGCTAAAGAGTCTTCTTCTCCATGCCGCCGCCGCATCCATAGATTTCCTTCTCCACCTTTTCCACCATAGCTGTTCTGCATCCGCTACCCGTTATCCAAAAAGTGGCTGCCATGGTTACCATGAAAAACCCGCATCGCCATCAGCATGTTAGTTGTGGCGGCAAGTACTAAAACCGTCATCGAGTTCTGCCATGGCGCCATTATCACCAATTTTTGATAACACGGTTGACAGACAGTAAAGTACAAACAATATCTTCCATGTGTTGTTTTTATGTGTCCAATGTTTCCCCACTAACCATGGCTTTTAGTGGTTCTTACACTCCTTTTTTTCTAATTACCCGCTTCCATTTGAGATGCCAACTGTTCAAACTACCACCTTGGGCTTCTAACATCACCCTATGGATTGTCTGGCTGGTGTATCAACATCATCTTTAGTAGTTATTGCTTGTGCCAAATGAGCGAAGTTTGACACTCGGTTATGCAATGTGATCACCCTACCCTCCTTACTATCACATTGATTTTTTCCTTCATGTGTCACTCGTAAATTTGTTTGGACCAATGTGCAGGCTCTTGATACTCAATGCTTGTATGGAATGTGTCTGCATATGTTGGGCAAGTTTATATTCCGTTATATGATTATAATGAACTCTTACCTCTTGCATCTATACGTGCTAGAGTTAAGAAAGAACTGGAGAACCATTGTGCAGTCTTTAATGTTTCTTTGTGATCTTCTGCCAATGCATGTTGTTTATCATGACTTGAATCTTCAGTTACCCATGTCCCCTATAATGACATTGGGCTCTTCATTTCTTCAAAGTCCATTAAACGTTGCTATAGAGATCCTTAGTCCTATAGTAGAGGATACATTTGCCTTTACCTCCTGGATTACTAATTTTGCACACTTTTAGGATGGGACATCTCAATCCAAGAGTAGTCTAGAGGCTTCAATTAATTTCTCCATAGAACTATTTTTTTTTTTGTTTTGTCAACCTCTCAAACAGGTTCCTTGGCATTCTTCCTTCAAATCAACTAAAACAGGTTCCCTAGTCTCTTCCTCCAAATCTTACAACTTAGCCTTCTTAAAGTTTTCCAAGTGAAATGCTCTTCCATTTCTCTCCATAGGTAAAACCAATTCATCATTGGTAAATTTAGCTAACATGATTGTTACATTCTGTAGTATTTTGCACCTAAAATAAAGTTTTGCACTTGTAATCTATCCTATGGAATCACATCTATTAAAGGCATGTATTCAACTTTTTTAATAGTCATTTGATACTTGTCCATAAAACAATGATAGCAAGAATTAGATCTATTTGCAATCGTCCCTTCATGATGTTTTGTATGTAAACGGATCAAAAACACAAGAAAGGAGAGTTGAATTGTGTTTTAGGACTTTTTTTGAAATTTTTGCAAGGTAACATGATTATATGTCATTAGACAATAGTTTTATTTGACTGACGAACTATCAAACTAATTTCTTAAGAGATTGCGATTGATGAGGAACATCATATGCAACTTCAAGTTTGACAGATGGATTTGTCTAAAAATGCTTTTCAAATTTGCAAAAGTGTTCTTGTATGATTAGTTACAATTAATTAACATAAAATCTAAATTGATAAAGGATAAGGATATATAATGTGTTTTTATACTAATTCATATGTTATCAAAGATTATGTCCATTTCTCAATCAACTGATTTTCACTAGGTAGACTATTGTTGGTAGATGCAAATGAGTATTGTTTGGACCTCAACCACGCTTGGCTAAGACTGAGTATTATTAAAAACGTCACTAATCTTGGCTAAACACAATATATTGTTTGGAATGCAACCACTCTTGACTAAGATCAAATATTCTTTGGAATGCTACTATTCCTTGCTAAGATCGATTATTCTTTGTAACACAACCACAATTGGCTAATACTGGGTATTGTTTAAAATGCAATCATTCCTAACTAAGACGTTTTAAAGACAACCACTCCTAGCGAAAACCAAAAAGTTTATGAAGAATGTGATCTAAAAGATCACATGTTTGCTCACTATAATGAGGGGTAGTGTCTTACAAGGAATGTAATGGGTTATCACTCTAGATTGCTAATAAACATGAATAATGTTTTTTTTCATAACTACAAGACTTGGAAGCTTTAAGATCTTGTGCACGTTCTTGTAGCAAGACTTTCGTCAACCTTCATTCTTCAACAAGTTCTTCTATATAAAGAGTTTAGAAAGAAAAGAGACATTGCACATCCTTTGCAGCTATTGTTAGGGTCTTCTTCTGCTATTGTTTCTTCTTGCGTTTAAGCATGCATTACGGCTTCAAGACGCATTAAATGTTCTTGAATTAACATTTATGTAACTTACTCCGCAATCCTGATATCTTACCTTTTCCATAGATGTTGTTTGCATGAAGCAACTTTCAACATATTCTTCAATATATCTTTGATGTTGACAAGGTGTTGCATGAGTTTAATGTATCTCCAATTCTTTATGTCATCCACTTTAATGTATTTCACAGAAAGTGAACTTTAAACTGAACCAGTGTTATCAAAACTCGATTATGGCGGCACCATGGCAGAAACTAGTGGTGGTTTTGTAGCCTACCGCCACAACAAGGCGACGACAAAGTGGGTTTCTCATGGTGACCACTTTTTGCATTGGCGGGTACAAAACAAATATGGCAGAAAAGGTGGGCCAGTGGTTTGCAGTAGAAACAAGGGAAGCGGCATGGAGAAGAAATAGGGGTAGCAACTTGCGGAGAAGACACCTTACTCCTAGAGGGGCAACACCCAGAGAAGAAACCCTAATTGCAGGGCTTATCTCAAATGCTATCTTTTCTTTGTCTTTTCTTGGGTTTAAAGTCCAACTAATACTTTGTTAAAAATTGGGCCAGGCCCAATAAAAACTTATTTTAACCTAATGCCCTAATAACCCTATGCACCCCTCTCCTTCTTTAGTCTCATTGCCATTTGCACATACCTTGCTGCTCACCGTTGCTTGTAGGCAGTGGCCGTGGCCTATGGTCACACCATAATATCATTACTTTTGCATTACAATTATACTTCTGTATTTTGTTTTTTGAAAAAATTCATAAATTATATTTCTTTTGACCTCAATGTTTCCACCATAACCCGTTATGGTTTCCGTTATAGCTTTATAAAGAATTTTGTAGTCTTTGATATTTTCCGTTATCTGATATCAATAACAGTGAACCTAACTCAATGTGTGTTAGGAATAAAAGAAGTTAGTTGTTAGTAGAGAGAGGGTATAAATAATAACAGAATAGGTGGAGAGAGGATAATCAGATATTTTACTTTTGGAATAGACTGGACATTTTCCAGTGGAGGAAGGGAGGCTTCCTTGGGATACTTGTAATTCTGTTTTCTATACTTTACAAAGATAATAAAATACATCTTCATACATTTATCTCTGTTAATCGAGTGTTGAGGTGAGAATAGGGAATAGATTAGGTTATCGTTATAAAGTAACCTAATAGATTGGTCCGACCTGCCGGATCTGTGTCGGAGGGAAGAAGAGCGAGCGAGGAAGAAAACCATAGTGAAGAAGAATGGAGGGAAAACTAAACACAATAGAAGGAAGAATGACGGCGATGGAATCGTCAATGAAGGAATTGAAGGCGGCGATGCGAGCGACGACTCTAGAGTTCCAAAGAGCTTCAAGATGACGAACCAGGAACCAACATCGGAGCTCCGAAGGAAGACGCGATTTCGTCAACGCTGAACACGAATGGCGACCACCAGAGAGTTCGGAGGATGAAGCGGAAAAAGACAGAGGAGACGTGCAACGTAGCGGGATGAAGCGCGTTGAACTACCAATGTTCGAAGGAGTGGACCCCATGGGCTGGATCGCGAAGGCAGACAAATTTTTTGATCTACATAACGTGACAGAGAGGAAGAAGATGAAGCTGGTATATATCTGTATGGAGAGAGGCGCGAACTACTATTGGATCCGCTTCTGGCAGAAGAAGACCAGACATCCGAATTGGAAGATGTTCACGGAAGCGATGACGCGGAGGTTTGGCGGACTGAATCGAGGCACAATTCTTGAGAAGTTGGCGGCGGTGTAGCGGAACGGGAGCGTCAACGAATACACCCAGGAGTTTGAAATTTTGGTGGCGCAAGCATCGAGCGTGGGTGAGAAGATGACAGAGGTGCGACAGGAGGGATCTGTCAATGCTGGCGGAGGGCAGGAAGACGAAGAAGATGAGAAAATTAACAATCTCTTGGATCTGGAGAATATGGGTAAGGGAATGGGAGAAACGGAGCTGAAGCTGAGCACACATCAACCGCCTTTGCTGATTTAGTTTTGTCTCTTTCACATGGGTCGCACAATTAAGGGCACTCTTTTGGTTGACAAAAAGCTTCTTCCTAGGACAATACAGGTTAGGCATTCAATGATTAAAGTTGAGAAAGACCTTAGTCTGAATATGCAAAGCATAAATTCATTGGAGGTAGTGAACACAAGCATCAAGCCAAATAGAACTTATTTATCTAAAAATCTGATTACACTTTTGAGCTATGGAGGAGTGCCGAATGAATTCTTCAAGGCTTTACTAGAGAGTAATTTGGAAGATGCAAATCATGTTTTCTCCAACAAGCGTGTTGCACTTAGAGCATCCAATAATAATGGCACCATGGACGAATACATCGCGGCAGAAATGATTTTATGTGGAATTCCTCTGGACGAGCCACTTTTGCAGTATCATCTATCTATACTTGCAAGGGAGGAACGCAAGAAGCTTAGAGGAGGGAAGCTATATATGCCTGAATGTTTCTATTTAATGGGGACCATAGATCCCACTGGATGCCTAGAGAAGGATCAAGATTGTATAGTACATGGGAATGGCCAAATTAACGGGGATGTGTTGGTCTACAGAAAAACAGGTTTACATTTTGGCGACATTCACATAATGGGTGCCACATATGTGGATAAGTTAGAATCTTTTGTTGGACATAGCAAGTATGCAAATTTTTTCCCATGTGTTGGGACTCGCTCAGTGGCAGATGAAATTGCTGGAGGTGATTACACAGCAATCGTGCAGAGTCTCAGTCCACTGATTCCACCCATATTTTCTTCTGATGAGAGTGCCTGCTATTCTGAATGGAATGAAGCCATGGAAAGGCTAACTGGTTGGAAAAGAGATGAAGTCATAGGAAAATTGCTTCGTAGTGAAATATTTTGAAGTTTTTGTCGACTAAAAGGACAAGATACCCTGGCTAATTTTATGATTTTAATATACCGTGGAATAAGTGGTCAAGATTATGAGAAGTTACCATTTGGATTTTTTTGATAGAAATGGAGAATTTGTTGAGAGTTATATAAAAGCAAACAAGAGAATTGATGCTGGTGGGGATGTACTTGGCTGTTTTTGTTTCTTGCAGGTTGGAACCATGACTCTGGTTTGGAGCTTGAGCCAAGCGGAATTTGTGGAGGGGGAGACAGAAGAGAGTGACTTAACTCCCAATAAAGAGGAACCTACAAAGGGGAGAGAGCTGCTGGAAGCATTGAAAGACATCAAAGATCATCTTCTTCGGACTTATAGTTTTGAAAAAGAGGTTACCAGAATGTGGGAAGTTAATAGAATTGAAGAAGAATGGAAGACATTGGAGGAGGATTTGTCACCACCCAAGCCTCCTGACCAGAATTTGGAGGGCACCATCTGGAAAGAGGAGCATTACCTCAAATAACAAGGTTGATTTTGAGGGATAGAGTAATGTTAGGAATAAAAGAAATTAGTTGTTAGTAGAGAGAGGGTATAAATAATAACAGAATAGGTGGAGAGAGGATAATCAGATATTTTACTTTTGGAATAGACTGGACATTTTCCAGTGGAGGAAGGGAGGCTTCATTGGGATACTTGTAATTCTGTTTTCTATACTTTACAGAGATAATAAAATACATCTTCATACATTTATATATGTTAATCGAGTGTTGAGGTGAGAAGAGGGAATAGATTAAGTTATCGTTATAAAGTAACCTAACAATGTCACAAAGTCAACTTGTAAAGTTAGGTTTGCTCTCATCTATATATTATAATCTATTCACTTATATATTATAATCTATTCCCAGTCTTACATGGTTTGAATTAGTGGTTGATTTTATATTTCAGTTTTATTGTTTTGAAAATAAACCCATTCTCCTTTAGTGATCATATATTGTATTCACGAAAACAGATATTATTTTTTTTTTAATTTATTTTTTTTATTTCAGTTGAACAAGGTTGTTAGTGGACCAAGAAGCCCAGGAGTTATTGGTGAACGGGGATCAAGAGAAAGTGAGTAAGCAATTGCAATGAATTTGGCTAATTGGTGTTATTTTTTGACATTTATCATTTTTTAAAATTTTATATTTTTTAAAACTTGAGGTTCTTAATATGTTTAAATTGTGATGGCAAACGATAATCTTGTGGTGTCAAAGTAGGAAAATGTTTGTTACTTTATAACATTATTTTCTTGCAGACATATGATGATAAGTGGTCTTAACAAAGGAAAGTAGAACATTTTTATTGGAAAGCAAAGTATTTATTATTTATTAAAACACAAAATCTTATCCCAATACATTTTTTAAGTAATTAGAAGCTTTGAATGTATTTATTATATTAATTATATTAAAACGCAAAATCCTATCACTTTTAATACATTTCCGGGCACCCTTGTTAATGAGGCCTTTTATTATAATTTCTTTGAAGTTTGTCTTAGATTTACTTTATGTCTATATACTGTACACAACAAAATTGGATGAAAGAAATGAGACAACATCACATTAAGAGGCTATTTAAAAGTATGAATATAATTTAGTTGAAAGAAAAAAAAATGTATATTATGTTTACAATGAGTAATCTCCCTTCTCAAGTGTAAAGATTAAAAGAAAAAAAATGAAACAGGGAAACAAAAAATCCATGATATCCTAAAAATAAGTATCCAATGATATCTTAAAGACATATAACACGTCTGAACAATTCTCTTCAAATTGGTGAATGAGTATCATTCATTCCCAAGGAATCTAGCATTATGAAGGCCCCCCTAAGGAAGACATCATTTACTTGGTGCCTTGTAAAGTTAGGTATATTTACCTTCAGGGTAATTACCTGGGACATTTACCTTCAGTTTAGATGTCTCCAACTGCTGAGGGACTAGAGTGGGTTACTCCTGCCTTTGATATTATTTTCCAATGAACTGATCTTCAACTTATATTTCATTATAACTTTCCTCAGCCTCTTTCTTTGAACTTTAAGACAGACTCAACTTCTAGAATGCATTCTCACTGAAGTTGAGAGCTGATAAATAAGGATAGCATTTAGTGAGTTGAAGGGATTCCACTATAATGATAGAGATACAAGAATACAGAGATATCTCCTCTCATTGTACTTCTCACCCCACTCAAAATCACTATAGTAACAAGATGTGAATACCCTCATAATCTTACCAAAAATAGAGAACACTCATAGCTCTGTTTACACCTTGAGAGCAATCCCAACTCTCAATGAGAACAATCACAGTTCTTTCCCCCTGGCACAGCAACACATGAACACAATACTCAGATTGCAAATGTTTAAAATGATCGTCCAGATACACTCCAGTAGTGTAAAATGAATCAGTACTAGCCTAGTTTTCTTGATAGAATCTTGATGAGTAAACCCAAATTTTGATCCTTGATTCTTCAAGACAGTTCTTGGATGCTCCTGTAATCAATACTCAATGAAAATGTTAGTTATGAAATTGATAGTTCAGAAGATTAGTTTAATCGCTTACTCAATTATGTTTAGGATTTTTGAATATTGACGCCATTTAATCGCTTACGAAATTAATGTAATATGTTAAGCTTTTCTTTCTGCTTAAACAAATTTGCCTATGTTTAGATTTAAAAGATATACAGAGCATGCGATCGATTAAACAATTCATACAAGCCAACGATAAATTCATATGACCGTTAGAAACAATTCAGACTTTAAATGAAATTATTTTTGACAAGAGAAACATATTTAATCGATTATGAAACTTATGTAATCGGTTATGTTCAACACTTAAGCAAATTTTTAAATCAATTTCCATTCCAAACAAATCAATGCACTTATCAAACATATATTGGCATAGCATCGTGTTTTAATCGATTATACAACTTATATAATCGATTACTATAAAGTTGTTTGTCCCTGTTAAGCATACAATGATATTTGGAGAAATCTAACATTATATACATTGATTAACCAATTATTTCTACCAGAAATAAAACATTCAATTTGTTTAACTCATGAATCATTTACCAATAATGATTTCATACATCAAGCATAAACACAATAAAGATAAACCAATTCGTTATGCCATTTGTTGTGCAAGAAACCATAAAACGATTCTTTTGTTCATCATAAAAAACTCATATATAGGGTAGGTATAGCTTCCCCCATCAACACATTCTGCATCAAATTCGCCATTTTTCACAAAAATGCACTGTGGTAATCGATTATTACTTAAGATAATCAATTATCTCAATGAAATTTACCTAGAAACATCACACAGAAAGGGATAATTGATTATCATCCAGATAATCGAGTATTTCCACAACCATAGTCAACATCTATGCGTAGATAATTGATTATAACTAATGATAATCGATTATTGTCGAATCGAAACACATTCTAGACATGATTCAAGCATTTAAACATAAACACATCAACCCTAGATCACATGGAAACATACTTAACACATCATACATGCATTCACGCAATACTTACCCATGTAAACATACTCGAACACATATAATACATCACTTGAATCGTCCAAATCCAATCATTGAAAAGTTATACCCCAATAAACCCAATTATAATGCATATGATTATTACCACCCTTACAACATATATTTGCATGGAAGTCCCAAATATTATAACTTTGTTCTCCCTTAGCATCAAACCCTATGTTGGGATAACCCAACAAAACATACATAATACATTCCTAGGAAAAACTCATCACAAATATTACCAAAAACCTATACCCATGCACACACAACCCTTGCCCAACAATAGTAACAAATAATCATAATCATATAAATAAATATCAAACAAAGATTATCAATCAAGAATAAACCCACATTCATCATACAATCTGTTGGAAGTCTCACATTGACTAGAGATAAGCCCAATTCATAGTTTATAAGTGGGTGCAAACCTCGTCCGACAAGCCGGTTTTGTGCGTTGAGTTAGGCTTAAAGTCCACTTCTAACATGGTATCAGAGCCATGGTTAGAGCCTATCCTAGCGATATTTGTTGTTTGTTGGGCATATTGTTCCATCCGCTATCGGACCACCCATTAAAAATGTCTAATCCCATGCTCGAGATGTATATACCTCGGCGTGAGGAGGTGTGTTGGAAGTCCCACATCGATTAGAGATAAGGCCAATTCATAGTTTATAAGTGGGTGCAAACCTCATCCTATAAGCTAGTTTTGTGGGTTTAGTTAGGCTTAAAGTCCACTTTTAACACAATCAAACAAGAAAACAAAGGTAAGCTTCTTTATACCTTGGCCAGTTCTAAGGCTTTCTCTGTGCCCAAAGATCTTCTCCAATTTTGCACTCTCCCGTTCACTCTCTCTCCTTTCCTCTCACATTCAAAGTTTCTGTCTTATTTTCCTAATGGTCAGAGTTTCTATAGGAGGTGTCTAATATAGTTACAACTATGTGTATAATATACCCAGGGTACTTTATTTATAATAAAAGCCTTAAGGAGTAATAACAACCAACTAGAATGAAAGATATAGATAAAATAATTTATATTTAACTTAATTAATTCTGATAAGCACTTAGATAATATATTCTATCTTAATATTATTATTCTAACTTATTGTAATAAGTCTATCAATAATATATTATTATTATTATTATTATTATTATTATTATTTTCTAATAATAATATCTAATTACATCCAATTATATCTTAAGATATCTTTTAATTAACAATATCTCAAAATATCGTGTAAAATATCTAACAATATCAAATAGTAATATCGCTTTTAATCTTTAAACCCACCAAGATTATATCTCTTATTTTCATTTAACTAAATTTTCTAAAAGATTTAATAATATCTTTTTATTAAATTTTCATATTATTTAATTTGTATGCTTTTCCTTTCTACACTCTCTATTTTAATTTATGCATCTAATTGATAAAATATAAAAGACCCTTAAAATATAAAAGAACCTTTTTTCCGGAGGCCAAAATATAAATATAATCAAAGAAAATAATATAATAATTATATCTTAACAAAGATGTACACTCTCAATCATACAATTTGTCAACCAAAACACTAAAGTCTCTGGACTATCTTTTTTCTTAAGACTCCTATTTTCGCCGGGTCTTTCAACTTACGGCATTGTAAATTGTGGGATCATAAAACAGATCACTACTTAACATAAATAACTAAAATAAACCAGTCACAACTATGAATGAAGGAGAAAAATATGAAACCATTAGTGGTAAACGTCTGCACAGCTTCACATCTGCCATGATTGAGCAATTGGAACAACCACAACTGATTAGGTTTTCTGTTAGGGAAGGAAGGTCGAAAAAATGTAACATTAACTAGGTATGAAATCAACTGTGAATGAAGGAGAACAGTTTATTGGGCTTGGATTTTAGTCAAAAACCCATTGACCCAAGAAGAGTTTTGTGTGACATAGAACCTGAAATCCCAAAATATGACACAACAAAACCAATGATTCCACTGTTAACATGATCTTCAAAGACAATCCCACTGATCCCACTCTGGCATGAACCTGCTTGGGCTCTAATCAAATGTGGTCCATAGAAGCATGCAATCGTGGGATTCCATGTTTTTAATCATGATTTGACTACAGTGCTGCTACTCCTTTGAGTTTGAATGCTTTCCAAACTAACAAATTGGTTTCAAAATTTTCCAAACACTAGAAGGAAAATTAGGAACAAAATGTATACTTTTTCACTTTTTTCCCTCTCGTTGTGAGTTCAATTAGTGTTACATTTGCATTGGCAAGAAAAAATGAAGTAAAATAGATCTAGATATATTAATTGTGTAGGATGTAAAATGATTAATCTCTCTATTAAAGGATAAAGATTAAAAATGAAAATGACAGAAAACAGGTAGATAAATTATCCCGCGCTTTCTTAATAACAAATATCCCATATATCTTAAAGATATATCACACACAACTAAACATAAGATGGTTTCTTCAAGTAGAAATTCATAAATAAAAAAGATATGTAAAACAGTCTTATTTTTAATGTTTGTACATTGGTGATTTTGTGTTTTCTCTTTATCTCGGATACACAACCTTGGTTACCAAGTAAAATATCATTACGAGTCTGTTCAAAGTAGTGGTAAATCAAAAGAAATGTGGGTTATAGTGATAATTGCCTGAAGCTTGAGAACATGATGTTCTAAATAATCCAAAGGTTTTGTGGTAGTTTTTTTTTCCCTGCTGTTATCGGGAGTTTTCTTTTTTGGTGCTTGTGCTGTGTACCTACACTCTTTACAGCTTTGTCAATGAGAACCTTGTGAGCATGCATTTACATTTAGAAATATTAAGTTGTGTACATGCATTGATTTATATGCAAATATGTTGGCTTCTGCTGCAAGCTGTTAAGTGGGGAAGTTCCACCAGTTATAGAAGGTGCCTGTAAATGTTAGGTCAGTAACATATTGCTTGAGACTCAACTGTGGTATTCTTGGCTCTTTTAGTAGTACTCACAGTAATAGATACAAAGTTGTGCAATATGTATTAATCTATGAAGCTCGGACACGTCTCTTAAGTGGTGTGTCCCTGTGGCTAACACGTATTGAACACCGACCGACACGTGTACAAGTATCGGTAAAGTGTCCAATTCAAAAGACATTATTTTTGTCTCTAATATAATTTTGACAAGACTCCAACATTATATTAATAAGGCCAAATACAATCATTTTCTAAAAACTTAAACTTATATCTATGCTACATATGTATTTACAGAGGAGGTTCCCTCTGGTTTTGGGATAATGCAGGAGGTCTCTAGTGTTTGTGCAAAATTCTTTTGCATTTTGACATTGGTGTAAAAAACCCAAAGCAAAGCATCAGTAAGGTTCTTGAGAATGTATTTGGTGGTAGCTTTACAATTTTTTCACTTCCATGAGATGATACAGATTTACAATTTTGAGTGAAATATTTTTGGTCTATGATGGATCTGTCCTCCATTTCTCATCAATCATTTTTTAAATTGACCGAATTATTTCTTCTCCTGTATTTGACAGATTCCTCTGCTTCTGAATGGTCACAAAGGGATGACATTCCCTACTGGTTTGATCAGCAAAGCTATGACAGTGAAGGGCAAGGATCTCAGGATGGCAATAGATGGTCATCACACCCCCATTCTTCTCTAACTCAGCTATATGACTCAAGGCCCTTGTACAGAACATCTTCATATCCCGAGCAGCAGCGACAGCTGCAACACCAACTCCAACATTGCTCTAGTGAACCCGTTCCTAACTGGTTTGATCAGGCTTTTTATGATAGTGAAAATACTGAGGACAGAAAGCGGTGGTCATCACAGCCACATTCCTCCACTGCCCAATTACAAGAATCAAAAACCTTATATAGAACATCTTCTTATCCTGACAAGCAGCCGGAGCTTACTCGGTTTTCTAGTGAACCTATTTTGGCACCAAAATCCTCATTTACATCGTATCCTCCGCCTGGTGGTAGGTCTCAACAGTCTTCCCCAAATCACAGTACAGGTCATTTGAACATTCCTTTTCATACTGGTGGAGCTCAGGTGGCTTTACCGTCACAAAATCGTTCTCATTATTTCAATTCTGCGCTACAGTTGAGTCGACCAAAACATGAGTCACATTTCTGTGGAAATGTGCACCCATTTACTACTGGCTCACCTCTAAATTATCGAATGCAGAATCCCTGGGTCAACCAATCTGGGTTGTATTCTGGAGATCATCCAAACCTCCTCAGTAATATGTTGCAGCAACAATTACACCATCAGAGTGGATCATTATCACCTCATTTATTGACCCAATTGCAGCAGCAACAACAGCATAGACATCTTCATCCCATTCAGAAACCAGGACGCTACATGTCAGGTTTCCAATCCCATTTATTTAACCCTCAGCTTTCTTCTGGATCATCCATGGTTAGCAAATATGATCATATGCTTGGTCTTGCTGATACCAGAGAACACAGGCCAAAATCAACTCATAAGGGTAAACAGAGTCATCGTTTTTTGCAACAAGGTTCTGATGCCAGTAGCCAGAAGAATGAAAGTGGTTCACTACAGTTTAGGTCAAAGTATATGACTACTGATGAAATTGAGAGTATTCTTAGAATGCAGCAAGCTGTGACTCATTGCAACGACCCCTATCATGATGACTATTATCACCAAGCTTGTCTTGCTAAAAAAGATGGGGCTAAGTTGAAACATTCATTTAGCCCAACACAACTAAAGGATGTTCCTGCACGAATCCGTGCCAATCTGGACTCCCCTGGTTTTGTTCAGGTTGATACTTTAGGGAGGGTTTCATTCCTTGCTAATCGTGGACCTCGTGCTCTTTTTGAAGTTGATCCATTAAACTCTAGTTCTGAGCGAAATATTTCAGAGAAGCCCCTTGAACAGGAGCCTCTGTTTGCAGCCAGAGTCGCAATTGAGGATGGTCTTTATCTTCTTCTTGATGTAGAGGACATTGATCGTTTTCTACAGTGTAATCAACTACAAGATGGTGGGACTCAATTAAGACGAAGACGGAAGGTTCTTATGGAAGGACTAGCATCATCTCTCCAACTCGTTGATCCACTGGGAAAGAATGGAAGCAAAGTTGGGCTTGGTGCTAAGGATGATGTAGTTTTCTTACTGTTAGTGTCTATTCCCAAAGGGCGGAAACTCTTGTCAAAGTATCTTCAGCTACTCGGTTCTGGTAGTGAGCTTATGCGGATAGTCTGCATGACCATCTTTCGTCATTTGAGATTTTTATTTGGTAGTCTACCATCCGAACCTGAAGCTGCCTTGACTACAAGTAACCTTGCTAAGGTTGTTTGTAAGTGTGTTCAGGGAATGGATCTTGGTGCCCTAGGTGCTTGTCTTGCAGCTGTAGTTTGTTCCACAGAGCAACCTCCTTTACGCCCCCTTGGAAGCACAGCTGGAGACGGTGCCTCCCTTATTTTAGTATCTGTTCTTGAGAGGGCCACTGAACTTCTTACTGATCCCCATGGTGCTTGCAGCTATATAGCTAATCGTTCATTTTGGCAGGCCTCATTTGATGAATTTTTTGGCCTTCTTACAATGTATTGCATGAATAAGTACCAGAGTATCATGCAATCACTATTTGTACAAGGGACGCCAAATGTGTCAGGAATTGGATCAGATGCTGCTAAAGCAATTAGTAGGGAAATGCCTGTTGAACTCTTGCGTGTAAGTCTTCCTCACACCAATGATAATCAGAGGAAATTATTACTAGATTTTGCTCAGCGGTCTGTGCCTGTGGTTGGAATTAACAATTATACTGGGAGCAGTGGGGGTCATGTGAACTCAGAGACTGTGCTTAGTTGATAGATGATTGGAGAAAAGTTCTCCAAATATAATAGTTGTGCTGAAGGTCTCATCAACTGTACAACCTTGCGTCTGTACTTGTTGAGTATATATGGAGCAATCTGAAGTGGAAGTTGCTTCTGTGGCAAATTCTCTACCCCTTACTGTATATTTATCATAATGCCATAACAATGTGGTAGCATTGTGATATATCTGCAATCAGGCTCTCCGTGTATCATGATATATTCAGCTTGATCTGTTCCCTCGTCTTTTCTTTTTCTCATGACAGGGGAGCTTACTTTGTTACTGTGTGGCTGGTATAAACTTTTAGTGGTTAGCCTGTACAGGTTTAGGCACATGATTCCCATGTTCCCTTTCTATTATATATATATATACAAGGCGTGGGGTGGGGTGTATTCAAATTTACTTGTGATAATAGGTCACCATTGTGCTGGAAGTGGCTCTGGTTGCCATGAACTTAACTGGGAAAACATGTTTAAAAGTTGGTGTACTGAAGAACATAGGAACTAATGTAGAATAAATTATGTTGATGCATAATTTTCTCTCATCATTTCCTAATTTAACTTGAGGATATGTTTTCTTATAGCTTCCCTCAATTATATATGATTTACTAGAGCCATTGAATTTCCGATTTTCTTGATTTTGGTTCAAGTTTCTTTGGAAATTTGGAGCTTCGCTATATGCTCCTGTTTCTTTCTTTACATGTTGCTAAGCCAATTTTGAGGAATGTAACTATTTATGCTGATTCCGATTTATAACAAGATAAGAAAGGTACACCTTTCAATTCAGCGAATTCCGGTAAGATTTTGTTAGGTTTTTGTATGGTAGCTGGACGCTGTCTCGTGAAAGGCGAAGAGGCTTTTGTTTTTCAGTACCATTTTATATTCTCAGGAATAATTTTTCTATAGACTTGTTTGGTTGGTGTTTGATACTTTTCTGTAAAGAGAGTATTTAATTTTAAAATTAAAGAAAAATAAAAAGAAAAGTAAGGAGGTAGTAGTGCAAATAGGTAGTCATTATACTTAATACTTTCCGTTCTTATGCGAACCTTAGACTTCTAATTCCTTCTCATGGGGATAGAAATATTTTAAATTGTAAATTGGTCATTTTTTCTGAAAATACAAATATTGAAAAATATTTTTTCATAGTTACCTAATGGAAACTCCATTTTTATGTCTCTTGGAATAGAAATGGTATTAAACAAATACACCAAGATAATTTGAGATTCGATACTGGGTGAAGGATGCATCTATAGTTATAAGTCATGAAACTAGAAGTAGAGGATGTTTTTCCATGCACAAATCCAAGATGTTCTGTAATTTGCTCCTTGGATAATTTTTTTTTTCATAACTCCAACAATTTGGTATTGGAGTTGTCTTACTTTGAATCAAATGTGTCTCAAGTAACATCTCTTGTATTTGATGAGGAAAGCTACGAACTTTGGTCCATAAAAGTGGAAGCTTAGCCGAAGGATTTAGATATTCGAGAAGATGTTGAAGAGGATTATGAAGTACTTGCCCAACAATCCCAGATGACCTATATAAAAAAGGCATAAAGAAAAAAAGACCTAGAAAACAAAGGCAAAAATGGTCTTTCAACAACCATATTTAATAGAATCACGAATTTAAACACAAAAGATAATAATATGGAATTATCTAAAGGAAGAATACGAAGGAGATGAAGAATTAAAGACATGCAACAAGTATTGAACTTGATGAACGAATTTGAATTCCAAAAGATGAAAGAGTCTAAAAAAGTTAAAGAGTACTAAGATAAATTACTTGACATTGATAACAAGGTAAGATTACTATATACTAATTTTTTTGAATGTAAAATTGTCGAAAAAATCCTTGCAATATGAGGTATCCATAATCATCATAGAAAACGCAAGATCAATCCAAGATGACTTTGACAAAAGTATTACATGCCTTTATGCCGAAGAGCAACGAATGCTTATAAGACATGATCGTTTGGTTGACTATATTTAATGTTAGAATTTAACTCTCAGAAGATAAAATAAAATAAAATAATGTCATCCCTATGAATAATACGCATAGTGTGTTATGCCAAAATAAAAAATAAAAATCACAAAAAAATTCAAAGCAAAAACTATTATATGCCAAAAATAAAAAATAAAAAATAAAAAATCACAAAAAAATTTAAAGAAAAAACTTCTTCTATAAAACGATATTTTAGAACTATATGTTTAAAATAGTAAGATTTTATTATTTTAATATATATTTTATAAATAAGTTTTATTATTTTAAATTTTTAGAAACCATTTTTTCTAAAGTTTTCTCATTTCTATTTAAGTCTTTTTGCTCTTTAGTTGTCTATTTGAAGATTGAAAATAGTTAAATCATCATCTTGGCAAACTCCTTCCTTTTGTGTGAACATTTTGTTTATTTGTGTAGGTTGAAATTATGCTCTTTTCCTTTTAGTGAAATCTATCATGGCTTGCATGTGACATTTCTCTTGTTTGTATGTCGGGTTTTAATCTTGTATATAGTCTCTATTGATCAATGATCCAAATGGTATAATTTGACTATGTTTATGATGTTTCTATGTATAGATAGAGTATCTTATGAGCTTGGTGTTGATGAATCGGCAAGTGTACCGAATCGCACAAGTAATATAAAATGGTAAGACCAAGTATCGTGTCCCAAAGGACTCTCAGCACTAGACAGTCGTGTGATAACTTGATTAATTAAGACTTAAAGAAAACGAGATCATTGGTTTTAGATGCAAAGACATAAAATTAAATATGAATGCAGTTTGATCAATAGCAGAATATTGCAATGATGAACGAATGTTGTTTTTAATATGAGATGCGTATGTTGTTGGGGTTAGATTTCACCAAGTTTTCTCTCATGTATGCAAGGTTGTCAAACTCGAGAGTTTACATACACTCGTGAGATTCCAGTAAACTCGACTCGTAAACTCGTAAAAGTTTACTTTGTATGAAAAAAAATATAAATAACATCCTACTTCAAATAAGATAACAAAATTATATTAATTGAAATACATAAGTTTATAGAAATATTGTTCATAAAAATATAATGTAAAATATAAATTGAAATTTCAAATTCTCTGTGCCTAATCCTCTGATCCTCTAATAATGACATCATCATCTCCATCATCATTCTCATCTAACTCTTCCTCTGATGAATGTTGTGCATCCTCATTGTTCCCAAATGTTATGTTATCAAGATCAAGAGCATCTAGAGCAGGATTTGTTGTTGCTCCATCTAAGTGAACATTTTCACCATCATTTTCACCTTCAACTTGATCAATCTCAACAACATCATTTGCCTCTTCAGCTATCCATTCATCATCTGATTCAATGTCATCAAATGGAAGAGCTACAATTTTTCGAGTTTGTGTATTTTTCAGCTTTGAGTTATACATCACATAAACTAAATCATTCATCTTTTTTTGATGCAAACTATTCCTTCTCTTTGTATGAACCTAAAATGAAATATAATATTTTTAGTGAAGATATAAACATAATAAAGGAATTT
Source organism: Vigna mungo (assembly GCA_036885675.1). Lineage (NCBI taxonomy): Eukaryota > Viridiplantae > Streptophyta > Magnoliopsida > Fabales > Fabaceae > Vigna > Vigna mungo. The sequence continues at coordinate 13,857,090 of CP144694.1, read as the reverse complement.
ATAAATTAAAAATAATTTAAATTACCATTTCAAATGAGCTCCAATTACGCTCACATCTAGAAGAACTACAAGTCAAGCTTAGAATTCAAATAGCAAATCTCTTCAACTCCGGAGTTCCATTACCAAACATGTCCCACAATTCCCCAGGATTTAACTCTTTCCTACACTCCTTTGCATCTTCCATTCCAAAAAGTCCTCTAGCATTATGAAATTCAACAATTTGTAAATTAATTTTTCTTCTTTCTGTATCTGGTATCAATCTTCTCATGCAAAAATACAATCCTTCTTTCACCTCTCCACCATCTCACTTCTAAAGTTAGGTTCATAGTGGAAATGGGGGTTCCGAAAATAGGCAGCTGCATGCAAAGACCTAGGAAGTTGATTATCCCATCGAGCATCAATTATTCTCCAAACCTCTTCATAACTACATCAATTATGCTATATCAGAAATAATTTCACACATAAGTAATTAAACATTGAATAACTAAAATTTTGAAAATTTACCTCTTTTTGATATTGTTAAAGTTGCACAATCAATCTCTTCATAAATGAAACCCATTGCGGGTTTTACATTTGAGTATACTAATCTTAAGACCACCATAAGAGGGGCAGCAACTTTTAGGCATGTGGAGACATTCTTCCAGAACCGGTTATCTAATACCACATATTGTACTTTTCTGCCCTCTTGTGAAGTTCCAAACTTGCTTGTCTTCAACTCTTCAGAGCTAAACATGGTCAACAATGATTCCTTCAATTCATGAAGACAAGCAAGAGTTAAATAAGTTGTGGCAAATCTAGTCACACCCGGTCTTACCAAGTCTCTACCTTTAGTGAACTTTTTCAACAAGGAAATCAACATTGATTTTTCGTAAATGTAAGTGGTAATCTTTCTTCCCTTCTTAATTGTCAATTCATGGACCTTTAAATTTTTTTCAAAATCTTCAAATATCAAATCAATGCAATGTGTTGCGCATGGAGTCCAATACAATCTTTCCCTCTTTTGCATCAACAACTCTCTAGCTGCCTTGAAATTTGCAGCATTATCAGTGACAACTTGAACAACATTTTCTTCTCCAACAAACTCAACAACATCATCTAACATTTTGAAAACTTTATCAGCTGTTTTTGATATGTCTGAAGTGTCAAGTGAATAAATAAAAACCATCCCTTTAGGACTATTCACCAAGAAGTTGTATAACAGTAAAGATTAACCTTGTTAAGTGAAAGGTGTCCACCATGAGTACATGATTTTCAAGTTGGTCAACATCAATGCATTTTATCAGGGTGATTGAGTTTGTGAGAGTGTTTATCTTGTGTGGCTTATGTTTTATAACCTTGTGGATTATGTTTATTTGTTATTAGATACATCTTTTGATATATTAACTTATCATATCTCTTTATGTTTTGTTATGTTCTTCTTTTATAATGATCACCTTAATGGTGTGAGCATATGAGAATGTAGATTTCGAAACATCTAAAGAGAAAAAAAGTTGGTGTTATGGTATAGTTGTAGAAGTTGTATTTTTTTTTAGTCCATCCTCTGGAAAACTATGTACATTCTTTAGTTATAGGTTATAATACCTTTTCACATGGTTGTAATACATTAGTCCTATATCTTCATGAGTTATATAATATTTAGTAGTCTTAATATTTAGTAGTTTTATATTATTAGATGAGAACTTATATATTTACATTTAAATAACTAAACATTAAAAACTAAATCCTTAAAATTTACATATTTAAATACAATAAAAATAATTAAATTTATTTCAAATATCATAATTTGTTATATTTTTTAAATTTCTATTATTATTATATTTCTACTAAAATAGAATTTCTTAAATAAATTTCTATACCTTTTCTATTTTTAAAATTTTATGAATTTCAATTAAAGATTCTATATTTTGCTATATTTTTAATTTTTAATATTTATATTTTTTTTTCTAAATATTTAATAAATTTTAATGTTTTTTCTATTTTAAAATTTTTATAAATTTCAATTAAAAGTTTGGATATTTTGTTATATTTCTAATCTTCTACTTTTTATATTTTTTTTTCTAAATATTTTTTTAAAACAAAATTTCTATAATTTTAAATATTGTTTTTATATATTTTCCAAATGGAAATTTATATTTTTTCAAACAAAACAAAATTAACTGCATTTATAGTAAAACTATCTAGTTGAAGAAATAAAATACAAGTGGATCTAGTGGTGGTAATAAATATGTATAAGAATCTACTGTAGGGAAAAATTACCACTGATTAACATAAACAGAAAACATCTTTATTCACCAAGTACAAAAAAATACATATGTAAGTTATTCCAAAAACATAAAATTGTCAAACTAACAACGGAAAAGAAAATTCTTTAAAATCATCAACTAAAACAACTACTTTTACAACTGTCACATGTATATCTTCCTCAACACTTGTGTTATCATATGCTCTTTTATAAAAATGCAATTATTGCATGTAAAAATCAGAACCACAAACAGAAGAGTGAGTTAATGTAAACAATAACTATTATATAAAGATATTTAACCACATAATGATACCTAGTACAATCGTTTGTAAATTTGATTCTTCCATAGGATAAACAAAGAAAATCATAAAAGAACGCGAAAATAAGATAAAGATGGAGATGCCACAATCTAGCAAATTGATGAGTCAATAAATATTCACAATAGAGATCTCAATCTTTGATAAGAACCTAACAAGAACCAATAGAATCCTCTCTTAGTGAATTCAAAATTCAAATATTGACTATAAAAAACTTTAGGCTTTAGATACCATATTGAATATAATCAAACTAGGTATAGAATTAATCTTCCTTGTGTCTAAAACACACATAGGATAATATATTTATAATGAAGAATGATAAGTGTATCAAATATAATGTATACTGAACGATTATTAATTGTTAACTGTTCGATCACTACCCCAACAATGCTCAACTGTCACCATCTACTGCATTAACTAAGGTCAATCAGGTTGAATGGTTTTTGGGCCAACATTTAAGTTATTGGGCCAATGGTCCAACAGCAGATTAAATAATCAAGGATATCTGATTAAAGATCAGATTAAAGATATTGATAAGCGATTTATGAGCAACCAACTAGATTTTAAGGTAAGTATGTTTCTATTTTATTAGGCCTGTGTCAGTTTAGGGTCCATGAGACAAATTATAAATACAAAGCGCCAAAAGTCAGGTACGTTCAACTGAGACTCCAATACGTTATACTTACGTTCGATCAGGACTTAAATACTAAACTGTGATAAACAGTTCATAAAAGCACTCCTAACTTGAGCATCGAAGCGCCTTTTGTAGGTACCTCCCCCTCCGGTCAAGAAACAACCAATTAGATCAGGTGATAGCCGAACGCTGCAGTCGGAAAAGGCAGGCGATTTAGGCGATCCAGGCGTTCGGAAGCAAGGAAGACACGTCAGAAAAGGTTAGTCTCTCAGTCCTACAAATCCCTACTAAAACATTTTGGTGCCCACCGTGGGACCGAGCGACATCCCATTGAAATTGCTAGGAACCAAGATGAACGCTCAGTCTCAACATCACTACGGATCAACACCAGGAACTTTCAGCAAAGCTAAAGCTACACGACATGGGTGATCATCGCAACGTGAAATTTCATTAACAAGATAAGTATTCAAATACATGGATCTCTTCTGCTGACTCGCTTCAACCCTTATTTTCATTTGTTTCTCAAGAGTTAAATTTTTATCAAATCCATTTAATTGGCAGATCTTTTTCCTTTCTTAAAATAGTAACTTGACAATTTCTATATTACCTTTCTTGTTCAATAATGACAGTGCATCTTTTATAGCTGCTTCTACCTACTAATGAATTTTCAAGTGTAGTAATCCATCGCGTCGTCCGATACAATACCGCTCGGTCTTACTTTCTTGGTTGTTGATAACGGTCTAAAAACCGTTATTTTCATGCTTGAATTTGATATCAAAACACACCCTTTGTTGCTTAGAATGAACTTAGAATCAAGTAAAAACACTTAGTTGAGTCATAGGAGAGTCAAAAGTTGTGTTTAGAGATATTATGCTTGTTTTGCATTGTTTTGCAGGATTTTGATGAGATTTAAGGATGGAAGCGAAGTAGGAAGGTCTTAGACTCAAGAAAGAAGAAGAAAAAGGAAGAAAAGAAGAGTCTATGCATCGCTCAGCATCAAAAGCCAACGCTGAGCGCCATGATTCGAGGGAGAGCCACTGTTTCGCGCCCAGGAGGTGCAGCTGAGCGTTTTTGCGATTAGAGGCAAACCGCTCAGTGGTGAAATAGACCGCTGAGTGGTGGCACGACTTGACGGAAACCGCTGAGCGGTTAAATGTGACGCTGAGCGGTTGTCTGCTGGGCTTGGACTTAAATTCTATTACTTTTATGCTCTATAAATAGCCTAGTGCGATTCAAATTGTATTCTTTTGGCAGAGGAAGACGTCCAGAGCTGTTCTACATTCCTTGGAGAAGATTTCTTGGATGCTTAGGCTCCATTTTATCCAATCTAGGGTTTGCTTTTCCATTCTTTCATTGTATTTCATCTAGTTTCACCATGTCAATGGTGAACTAAACCCTTTGTTGTTGGGGAACAATGTAATCTTTTCAAACTCTCTTTTATTGAAATTCTTATTTTATTTATATGCTTGCATGTGCTTTATTTATCAATTGTTGGGTTTCTTATCTATGCTCAATTCTTTTATCGTTTAACTCATTCGGTAAAAGATGTTTGCCTTTATCGATACGGGGACATACGGGGAAGTCATGAACTGATAAGGAATTCCTTGATTAAGCAATACCACCTAGGGATAGGGGTAGGACAATCAATTTTATTTTGCTTCTGTGATACTTGCATTGCTAATTGCTAGGGGAGACTAGGGATAGTAAGCCAGTAATTAGTAGTAGGCTCTTCTCGCTGAGGGATCAGGTTAGGGTAGACTAAGAAAGTTTGCATGACAATTAGATAATAAAGCAAATTTAATGAGAAGAGTAGATATAAGAGAGTGGATAAGATGAAATTTTAAACCCCAACAACTCCATTCAACCATATCTTTTTCTTGCCAACTGAATCAATTGCATGTGCATGTTTATTTTCGTTCTTTGCATTCAATCACAAGATTTATTTCTTTACAAGTCTTATAAAATTGATTTACATTAAAGTTAAAGCCTAAGAGTCCTTTGGGAAACGATACTCAGACTTACCCGTTTATATTACTTGATAACGATCTGGTACACTTGTCAGGGACTTAACAGTCGTCCGGCCCTTCAAGTGCAGAAAACAAGATCCTACACACAAATCAATTAGCCAATCAGGAGCTTACTGTTCGGACCATGTCACAAAACTCAGGAAGTTCCCCAGTGAACTCCTAGGATAGAGCCAAGAAGGAAACCCCTCTCACTAGAAATTTCCCCAGTGAACTCCTAGGTCAAGAATAGAGAGAAAATTTCCACTCCACCTCACAGGTGTTCAGCCCATTCGGCCTCAACTGTTTGGCCATTCGACCTCATAGGTACTCGGCCATTCGGCCTCACAGGTACTCGGCCATTCGGCCTCACAGGTGCTAGACCATTCGACATTACAAGTACTCGGTCATGCGTCCTTACATGTGTTTAGCCCCTTCGGCCTCAACTGCTCGGCCATTCGGCCTCACAGGTACTCGGTCATTCAGCCTTATAGGTATTCAGCCACTCGGCCTTGACTCTTTGGCCACTCGACCTCAACTGCTCAGCCTTCCATGGTTGTGAGTGTTCAACTACTCGGCCATTCGGCGTCACAGGTATTCAATCTCTCTGCCTCGACTATTCGGCCACTCGGCCTCAAAGATACTCAGCGATTCAACCTCATAGGTATTCAAACCATTTGGCCTCAAAGGTACTCGATCATTCGGTCTCACAGGTGCTCGGCCCCTTCGGCCTCTACTGCTCGGCATTCGGCCATTCGACATCTACTGCTCGGCCTTCCATGGCCTTAAGTATTCAAACATTCGGCCTCACAAGTATTCAACCATTCGGCCTCAAAGGTACTTGGCAATTCAGTCTCACAGGTGCTCGGCCCCTTCGGCCTCGACTGCTCGGCATTCACCCATTCGAAATCTACTGCTCGGCCTTCCATGGCATCAAGTATTCAAACATTCGGCCATTCGAATTAACAAGTATTAGGCCATTCGGCCTCCACGTATTCGGCCCTTCGGCCTCAAGTGCTCGGCCTTTCATGGCCTCAGGTACTTCGCTAAATTTGGTGTCAAGCGTGAAACCTTCCACCCTTTGGCCATTCGGCCTCACAAGGTACTCAGCCTTTCGGCCTCCACTGCTCATCCTCCCATGGCCTCAGATCACAAAGCACTAAAGCAAGTACATCCCAACCATGACACATCCTAATACAGAATCTTCAGTTTGGTCTAAAAAATTCAACCGAAGACCGAGCGGCCTTACTCGATTGGTCGTTCGGCTTTATAGCATAACCTATTTCAATATTAATTGTATAACCTTGTAAATGCATTTGTCTGACTACTATGTTTCTCACCATGTAAAATTTGAATTGTTATATTTCTTTAGTGTAGATGACAGGATCTTGCGCACAAATCATTTGACCGATGTGAGCCTACCGTTCTCCAAGAACACCTAGTTGAGTGTAACCTAGGGACATTCTCCAGGAACCCCTAGTTCAACATCGAGCGGGTCGGTCGTTCCCGCCTCCCAACACACCTGTGTGCAAAAAACCGAGCGAGACAGTCGTTCTCGTCGCCTGAAACTCCCAGGTGTGAAAAACCGAGTGGGTCGGTCGTTCCCGCCGCCCAACAACTCTGGGTGCAAAAAACCGAGCGAGACGGTCGTTCTCGTCGCCTAGGGCCCCTGGGGGGTAAAAGTCGAATAGTGTGATCATGGACCATCAGTTGCCAACCGAACAGTCTTGCTTGCCTTGCCAACCTGCCTTGTAATGTGATTGGTATAATCATCTGCATTCTTTTTACATTTCAAATTCAATTATTATTCGTTAGTGCGGGTAAACAGATACTATTGGTTACCGACCAACATGATAAAAGGTTCTAAAAGAACTCTCACCAACCACCACTCAGTTTAAAAAAAGTTCCAAAAGAAAACTTCTCTAGCATTTCGCCATTAACCATTCGGTTCAGCCTTGCCAGGTGAACAACAATCTAAAAGCACACTACTCAATACAGCGAATACAACCTCCCTCAAACTCATAAGTCCTATAGCTAATCATGGCTAAAGCCGAACGATTAACTCGGACTTGGGAGGCATGTATCGGATATAGTGTATACCGAACGATTATTAATTGTTAACCGTTCAGTCACCACCACTACAATGGTCAACCAAGCCACCATCCACTGCATTAACTAAGGTCAACCAGGTCGAATGGTTTTTGGGCCAGCGTTTAAGTTATTGGGCCAATGGTCCAACAGAAGATAAAATAATCAAGGATATCTGATTAAAGATATTGATAGGCGGTTTATGAGCAACCAACTAGATTTTAAGGTAAGTTTGTTTATATTTTATTGGGCCTGTGTTAGTTTAGGGTCCATGAGACAAATTATAAATACAAAGCCAGGGCCAAAAGCCAGGTACGTTCAACTAAGACTCCAATACGTTCTACTTACGTCCGATCAAGACTTAAATACTAAACTGTGATAAATAGTTCATGAAACTGCTACTAACTTGAGCGTCAGAGCACCTTTTGTAGGTACCACCCCCTCCAGTAAAAAATACAACCAATCGGATCAGGTGACAGCCGAACGGTGTAGTCGAAGAAGGCAGGCGATTCAGGCGATCCAGGCATTCAGAAAATGTTAGTCTCTCGATCCTACAAATCCCTACCGAAACAATAAGTATATTGTTAGGGGAATGGCAAGTGTACCATATCATATCAAGTAATAAAAATGGTAAAACCCATTATCGTTCTTCCCATGAGACTCGAAAGGCCTTATCGTTCGTATGAATTAAAATCGTAAGACTTGTGAAGGAAAAATTAATTAATTGTGGTGGATGCAAAGACAGAAAATAAACATGCAATGTGTTGATTGAATTGACGAAAAGAGTATGAATGAATGGAGTTGTTGGGGGTTTACAATTTCATGTAATCCGCTCTCTCTTATTTACTCCTCTTGTTTAAATAGTATTATTATCTAATTGCATGCAAACTTTCTTGGCCTCTCCTTAACCCGATCCCTCGGCGAAAAGGGCCTATTACTAATTATCGGCTTGCTATCCCTAGCCAACCCTAGCAACTAGCAACGCATTACAAACAGAAGCAAATACAATTGATCGTCCTACCCCCCTATCCCTAGGTGGTATTGCTTAACCAAGGAAATTCTCACCATTTCGTGACATTACTGTACGTCCTCGTATCAATGAAGGCAAATATCAATTACCGAATGAGTTAAACGATAAAGGCATTAAGCACAGTATGAGAATCCAACAATTGATAATAAACACATATGAAAATCATATAATTCAAACAAGAGTTTCAATAAAAGAGAGTATCAAAAGATTACATTGTTCCCCCAACAACAAAAGGGTTTAGTTCACCATAGTCATGGTGAACCAAGATGAAAATAATGGAAGATATGGAAGACAAACCCTAGATAAGATGAAAAGGAGCCTAAGCATCCAAGAGATCCTCTCTAAAGAGTGAAAAGTAGGTCTGGCCGTCCTCTTCTGTCAAAAGAATAAGTTGGAATTCGTAACAGGGCTATTTATAAGTGAGGAGCGCAATAGAAAAATAGGCCCAAGCCCAGCTGATCACCGCCCGACGTAACACTTTGCCGCCAGGCGGTGTGCCCTAAATCGCGCTACCGCACGGCGGTAGGGGTCTACCGCCCGGCGCCAGGGGTCTACCGCCGGGCGGTCCCTAGACTCTTCTTTTCTTCGATTTTCTTGCTTTTTCTTGAGTTTATGACCTTCATCTTCATTCCTAATCTTCACTTCTATCAAATTTTCTGCAAAACAAGCATAATATCGCTAAAAACAGCTTTTGACTCTCGACTGACTCATTTATTGAGTTTTATTTGATTCTAAGCTCATTCTAAGCAGTAAAGGGTGTAATTTAGTCCAAAATAGCATATGAAAATAACGGTTTTTCAACCGTTATCACAACCCCAAACTTAGAACTTTGCTTGTCTTCAAGCAAAACAACACAAAACAATAAAACAAAACAAAGCTTGGCTTTCTACCCTTTTATCCAATGATTCAACATTTCTAAAGTACACGACAAGACTAACTCAATTTCAGATAATCAGTGAACTCAAATCCAGATGCATGCTTGTTCTCAACTTAATTTAGCTCATGCTTTCCTCAACAGATGTTACACAGTATGAATGATCAATCCACTAAACAAAAAAAAAATGCAATCATGAACTTTAGAAGTTCTCACCAAGCAAGTGTTTCACTCAATCACTCAAGTGATTAGGGTAGCACTCCACTCTTTATTGCTCACAAATCACATGAAATAAAATTGCCATACATCTTAAACAATCGACATCTTTCCATGCAAATGCCATCAAAAGGACTTTTCCAAGGCTTGTAATGAGGTCGGGCTATCAAGAAAAATTGGTTTTTCTGGATCACAAAATTCTTGAGTCAACCGAACAATTTCATCAATGAAAAGGTTCAAGTTTAAACTCTCTCTTTGTCACCAATTTCACTCATTCCCAGCTTCTTCCCTTTTTCTTTTTCATTGAGCTCATCTTCATGCTTTTATTCTTTTCTTTTCTTGTTCTCTACTCATGTATTTTGCTTTTCAACATTTGAGCTCAATGCTTTTCTTTTGCCTTTCCATTTTCCCCATGCAACCCTAAACTTTAACCTTTTCATTCCATACAATTATTCTCAACCCAACTCAAGATAAGTAATTTCAAATTAAAGGGTGTCATCCTGTTTCAGGCTAAGGTTCAAAAAGGATATACTCTTTAAAGCATTTTGGGTGAAAATTTGGCTAGAAAAGGGTTTTCAAACATGGCCTTGATCATTTGACATTCACATAAAAATCAATCAATCATCAAGATAAGGCAATAAAATTTATGCTTCACTGTGAACAATACATACAACAATAAAAACTCTAGGGCTCAATACCTCGCACAACATGCTTTCTCACGCACAGTCATTCATACATCTTGCTTAGCATCATGACCACAATCATACTTCATCACACATCTGTTTGACAGGATGTTAACATGCAACGCAACTCAATAATCATTCACATAAGATCATCATCAAATAGACTCATCATGCAAAGTAGTTAGTCAAACATCTTCAGAAAGAGTATTCAAGTCAAGCATACACACCGAAAAATAAAATTCAACCTATTCTAAAAATTTAAAATGCAAAAGTGAAAGAAGAAATTCTAGGTTGCCTCCTAGTAGCGCTTATTTAACGTCGCGAGCCTAACCCAAACCTCATGGGTCCACCAACATCATAACTGAAACGAATTGATCCACATCTCCTCCCACATAATGTTTGAGCCTCTGCCCATTCACTATTCAGCTTCGCTGTTGATTTTCATCATTTGAATGCTCTAGTTCCACTGCTCCATTTTGAAATACCTGTTTTACCACAAAAGGTCCTGACCATTTTGATTTCAGCTTCCCAGGAAACAGCTTCAACCTTGAGTTAAATAATAACACCAACTCCCCTGGATGGAAGGTTCTCTTGAGCAGCATTTTGTCATGATACAAATTCACCTTTTCTTTGTAGATCCTTGATGAATCATATGCGTGCAACTGCATTTCTTCAAGTTCCAGCATCTGGTTTCTTCATTTGCTTTGAGTTTCAGTAGGATCAAAGTTCAAAAATTTCAAAGCCCACAAAGCTTTATGCTCCATCTCTACTGGCAAATGGCATGCTTTCCTATAGACCAACTGAAAAGGTGAGAGTCCAATAGAAGTTTTCATTGTAGTTCTGTACGCCCAAAGAGCATCATCTAGTTTCTGTGACCAATCTTTCCTTGAAAGAGTGACAGTCTTTTCCATAATTCTTTTGATCTCCCGGTTAGATACTTCAGCTTGCCCATTTGTTTGTGGATGATAAGGTGAAGCTACCTTATGTTTCACCGCATAATGTTTAAGCACCCTGGCAAGCTGAGCATTACAAAAGTGAGATCCCCCATCGCTGATGAGTACTCTGGGGGTGCCAAACCGTGAAAAGATTTACCTATTCAAAAATTTAATCACCGTATTAGCATCATTCTTGGGACATGCGAAAGCTTCCACCCATTTGCTCACATAATCAACAACTACCAAAATATACTCATTATTAAATGATGGAGGAAAGGTCCAACAAAATCAATACCCCAGCAGTCAAAAACTTCAACCTCCAAAATTCCTTGCAATGGCATCTCATGCCTTCTTGAAATAGTCCCCGTCCTTTGGCATTTGTCACAACTCCGAGCATGATTATAGGCATCTTTAAACACAGTTGCCCAGTAAAATCCAGCTTGCAGAACTTTTGCAGTTGTGCGCTCACCATTATAATGACTTGCATACGGAGAGTTACGGCAATGCCACAAGATCCTTTCTGCTTCTTCCTTTGTTACACATCTCCTTAGAAGATTGTCAGCTCCTATCTTGAACAAGTACGGATCATCCCAAATGAATTGTTTGGCATTGTGTAAGAACTTCTTTTTCTGCTGCCAATTGAGTTCTTCAGGAATAACACCTGCAGCCTTGAAATTAGCCAGGTCAGCAAACCAGGGTCTTTGCTGAATATATAAAAGAGTTTCATCTGAAAATGACTCCCATATTTCCTTCTCCTTTCTTGTTACTTCATCATTAACCAATCGGGATAAATGGTCAGCAATCAAATTCTCACTTCCCTTTTTATCACGAATTTCTATGTCAAACTCTTGAAGCAAAAGCACCCATATGATCAATCGTGGCTTTGAGTCTGGTTTTGTCAATAAATACTTTATAGCTGCATGATCCGTATAAATAATCACCTTGGACCCAATGAAGTAAGATCTGAATTTCTCCAATGCATAAACTATAGCCAATTTTTTTTTTGTAGTAGCATAATTCTGTTGGGCTTCATTCAAAACTTTACTGGCATAGTAGATAGCATGAAAAACCTTTTCTCTCCTTTGTCCCAACATTGCGCTTATGGCATAGTCACTAGCATCACACATAAGCTCAAATTCTTTACTCCAATTTGGAGCAACAATTATTGGAGCGAAAATCAATCTCTTCTTCAAAATCTCAAAAGCTTGCAGACATTCAGGACTCATTGAAAAGGGTGTATCTTTAGCAAGCAGATTACTTAATGGCTTGGCAATCTTTGAAAAGTCCTTAATAAATCCGCGATAAAATCCAGCATGACCCAGAAAACTTCGAATTCCTTTCACATTGGAGGTTGGTGGAAGCTTTTCAATAACCTCCACCTTGGCCGAGATTTTGTGCCCTAACACGATTCCTTCTGTAACCATGAAATGACACTTCTCCCAATTCAGAACAAGGTTTGTTTGAACACATCTTTTAAGCACAGCATCCAGGTTAGCCAAACACCTTTGAAAGGAATCCCCAAAAACTGAAAAGTCATCCATGAAGACTTCTATGCTTTTCTCCATGAACTCAGCAAAGATTGCTTGCATACACCTTTGAAATGTAGATGGAGCGTTGCATAACCCAAAAGGCATTTTTCTGTAGGCAAAAATGCCAAACGGGCATGTAAATGCTGTTTTCTCTTGGTCTTCAGGATCTACCACAATTTGATTATATCCAGAATAACCATCCAGGAAGTAATAATAAGTTTGTCCAGCCAATCTTTCCAACATTTGATCCATGAAGGTGTTAGCGGAATGGCAAGTGTACCATATCGTATCAAGTAATAAAAATGGTAAAACCCATTATCGTTCTTCCCATGAGACTCGAATGGCCTTATCGTTCGCGTGAATCAAAATCGTAAGACTTGCGGAGAAAAATTCAATAATTGTGGTGGATGCAAAGACAGAAAATAAACATGCAATGTGTGATTCAGTTGACAAGATTTAGGCAATGGATGAATGGAGTTGTTGGGGGTTTACAATTTCATCTAATCCGCTCTCTCTTATTTACTCCTCTTGTTTAAATAGCATTATTATCTAATTGCATGCAAACTTTCTTGGCCTCCTCTTAACCCAATCCCTCGGCGAAAAGGGCCTATTACTAATTACCGACTTACTATCCCTAGCCTCCCCTAGCAACTAGCAACACATTACAAACAGAAGCAAATACAATTGGTCGTCCTACTCCCCTATCCCTAGGTGGTACTGCTTAACCAAGGAAATTCTCACCATTTCGTGTCATTACTGTACGTCCCCGTATCAATAAAGGCAAATATCAATTACCGAATGAGTTAAACGATAAAGGCATTAAGCACAGTATGAGAATCCAACAATTGATAATAAACACATATGAAAATCATATAATTCAAACAAGAGTTTCAATAAAAGAGGGTATCAAAAGATTACATTGTTCCCCCAACAACAAAAAGGGTTTAGTTCACCATAGTCATGGTGAACCAAGATGAAAATAATGGGAGAAAGGGAAAACAAACCCTAGAAAAGATGAAAAGGACCCTAAGCATCTAAGAGATCCTCTCCAGAGAGTGAAAAATAGGTCTGGCCGCCCTCCTCTGTTAAAAGATTGTGTTGGAATTCCTAACAGGGCTATTTATAGGTGAGGAGCGCAACAGAAAAATAGGCCCAAGCCCAGCTGACCACCGCCCCGCGTCACACTTTACCGCCCGGCGGTTTCCCTTATGCCGCAAAACCGCCCAGCGTCCACTGCTGGTGTCTTCTCCTCCCGTCTGACCGCCCGGCGCCAGGGGTCTACCGCCGGGCGGTCCCTAGACTCTTCTTTTCTTCAATTTTCTTCCTTTTTCTTGAGTCTATGACCTTCATCTTCATTCCCAATCATCACTTCTATCAAATTTGCTGCAAAACAATGCAAAACAAGCATAATATCGCTAAAAACAACTTTTAACTCTCGACTGACTCATCTATTGAGTTTTACTTGATTTCAACTCATTCTAAGCAGTAAAGGATGTAATTTGGTCCAAAATAGCATATGAAAATGATGGTTTTTCAACCGTTATCACAACCCCAAATTTAGAAATTTGCTTGTCCTAAAGCAAAACAAAAACAAAACAATAAAATAAAACAGAGCTTGGCTTTCTACCCTTTCATCCAATGATTCAACATTTCTAAAGTACATGTGATACACGGGGCCCAAGCCCACCAAATAAAGAATAACCCCAAGAGCATGGTGAAGGGTAAAATGGACAATTCTACATAAAGAGGGGTGTGCCTATCATAAAAGGGGGTGGCATTAGTGTTTACTTTTCCATAGGCACCTAACATATTTTATATGTGTTTAATAAAGCTTTCTAGAAGCCACACACACTTAGCACATGGCTAATTAGTTGGAATGAGATCTGAAACTTGTGGCCTTGAGATTGGTCTATAAAATCTCATAGGCTAAGCTTGTAAATCACTTTTGGATGATAAATGAGAAATTCTGTTGAAACTAATTTTCCAGCCAGTTTCTCTGCACCGGAAGTCACACCCGTGCTTCTTTTTCCATCACTGCAACTTCCTTCCTTGGGTGGAAGGCCGGCTGAGTTGTAATCACCTCACCTAAAGCACTTCTTCCATTCCAAACAGCCACTGCATAACACCTTCTCCGCTGCTCGTTTCCATTACTTCCGCTGCCAGAAATTCCTTTCTCTTCCAATGAATCCGCTCACTACTCTGTTCTGCATCTAACACCTGGACCGAAGCTATCAACATGACAAGACTTACTCAATTTCAGATAATCAGTGAACTCAAATCCAGATGCATGCTTGTTCTCAACTTAATTTAGCTCATGCTTTCCTCAACAGATGCTACACAGTATGAATGATCAGTCCACTAAACAAAAATGCAATCATGAACTTTAGAAGTTCTCACCAAGCAAGTGTTTCACTCAATCACTTAAGTGTTTAGGGTAACACTCCACTCTTTATTGCTCACAAGTCAAATGAAATAAAATTGTCATTCATCTTAAACAATCAACATCTTTCCATGCAAATGCCATCAAAAGGACTTTTCCAAGGCTTGTAATGAGGTCGGGCTATCAAGAAAAATTGGTTTTTCTGGAACACAAAATTCTTGAGTCAACAGAACTATTTCATCAATGAAAAGGTTCAAGTTTAAACTCTCTCTTTGTCACCAATTTCACTCATTCCCAGCTTCTTCCCTTTTTCTTTTTCATTGAGCTCATCTTCATGCTTTTATTCTTTTCTTTTCTTTTTCTCTACTCATGTATTTTGCTTTTCAACATTTGAGCTTAATGCTTTTCTTTTGCCTTTCCATTTTCCCCATGCAACCCCAAACTTGAACCTTTTCATTCCATACAATTATTCTCAACCCAACTCAAGATAATTAATTTCAAATCAAAGGGTTTCATCATGTTTCAGGCTAAGGTTCAAAAAGGATATAATCTTTAAAACATTTTGGGTGAAAATTTGGCTAGGAAAGGGTTTTCAAACATGGCCTTGATCATTTGACATTCACATAAAAATCAATCAATCAACAAGATTAAGGCAATAAAATTTATGCTTCACTGTGAACAATACATACAACAATAAAAACTCTGGGGCTCAATACCTCACTCAACATGCTTTCTCACGCATAGTCATTCATTCATCCTGCTTAGCATCATGACCACAATCATACTTCATCACACATTTGTTTCATAGGATGTTAACATGCAACACAACTCAATAATCATTCACATCAGATCATCATCAAATAGGTTCATCATGCAATTTATTCAGTCTAACATCTTCAGAAAAGTACTCAAGCCAAGCATACACACTGAAAAATAAAATTCAACCTATTCTAAAAATTTAAACTGCAAAAGCGAAAGAAGAAATTCTAGGTTGCCTCCTAGTAGCGCTTGTTTAACGTCGCGAGCCTGACCCAAACCTGTTTAGCATTTGTCAGTAAATGCCAGCCGTCCAACAGCCTTCAGTAGGTGTACCTTCCGGGTATCCTTCAGTAGATACCAAAAATTAGCATCCCTCAGTAGATGCTACCCAAGAATTGTTCCAAAATTTACATGTTCAAAAGAAAAACTAAACTAAATAAAACAAAAAAAATAAAAATTGTCTTATAGTACAAAATGTTCTTCTCAGCAATCAACTCTTCTTCCTCACACTGGAATCTTCATCATCCCACCATCTCAGCTTTCGTCTGTCTACTTGGCGAACAACAGGAAATATGGCCTTCTAATTTCCACCATTCCTTTTTCTTTCAGCTCCTTTACTAACCATTCCTTTTTCTTAAATCTCACTTTCCTCCCTGGGTGGAGTGGATCTTCTTTTGATTTTTGGTGAATGATTCTTCTCCCTTTATCCTCAGGTACCTGCAGAACGTAACAGCTGTTAGAATAATCAGTACCTGCTATGCTCCTTTCTTGTTCTTCGGCCATCTCTGGCTTCTCAAATCTGTCTCTATTTACTGTTTTGATCTCATCCGCTTCACGGCCAGTATAGAGAAATAGATAATTCAAATCCCTCATCATTATCCTTCCCTCATGAACATTAATAAGCATCTTTGATGTTGCCATGAAGGGTCGCCCCAAAATCACAGGGTACTCTTCCTCAGTTTTCACATCCATAACAATGAAATCTGCTAAGAACTCAAGCCGATCTGCTCGCACAACAACATTTTCCACCATTCCCACGGACACTTTTGTAGAACCGTCTGCCATTGCTATAGTCAAGTCAGATGGTTTCAACACAAGCCCACTGATTTCCTTCAAAAGTTCTGTGGGTATTAAATTGATACTAGATCCAGAATCTATCATAGCTTCCACATCTAAATCATTCAGAGTACATGACAATGTTAAGCACCCTGGATCTTTAACCTTAGGAGGATAATTACTCTTCTGTGGTTGAAAAACACGATCCTCTTCTTCATCAATCAGCTCAACTTCATCATCAAGGTTGATTTTAATTCTTTCTGAATAGGGAGGGAGTTGTTGATTTCCTAAAGGCACCACAGTCATTCGGTTGAAAATTTCTCTAAATCCCCCATTATGATTGCTTCTAGTCCCTGTTTCCTCTTTTCCTCCACCAAGCTCTTCTTCATTATAACTTTCATCTTCTTCATCTTCACTGCTCATGGGTTCAAAGAATTTAGTCATCAATATTTCTTCCTCTTCACTATCTACCAAATGGAATGGTTCACAGTCTGCTTTCCAACCATCCTGGCTCGTAATGACTTTGCATTCTCTCTTAGGGTTCACCTCAGTGTTGGTCCTGAATTGGTTTTTCTCTGTAATTTCTATTCTTGTTGCCAGCTGTCCAATCTGTGACTCCAGTTATTTAAAACTGGCCTGAGTGCTAGTCAACTGCTGCTCATATTTTTTGAAGAAGTCATCAAATCGGTTACTTAAGGTCTTAACAGACTCAGTCAAATTACTTACTTGCTGCTATAATGGTGAAGGTTGTTGCTGCCTGAAGCTTTCTACTTGCCCAGAAGTATTGTTCTGATTTTGTCAAATACTGGGGTGATTCTTCCAACCTTGGCTAGAATTACCTTGGTTGAAATTACCTTGTTTGTATTGGAATTGGGCACCCATGTAGTTAACGTCCTGCTGCATTTCCTCAGTGAAAGCACATTGACCATTGATGTGGTCACCACCGCATAACTCACAAAGTTGTTGTGTTTGAGAAATATTTCTTAACCCTGTTGGAAGTTCAGAGAGGACCTTTGTCAGCTTGTCCAATTTTTGGTTAAGACCTCCTGCTACTCCTCACCACATGGTTCAATCTCTCTAGGTGAGCTTGATTGACCATTGGAGTTTCAGGATGACCCCCAAGACTGAGCTTCCTACTTTCATTCTAAAACACTAAGAATCTCACCAAGAGATTCTACAAAGATGGAACTTGGTTTACCACATGGATCGTACTTTAATCACTTTGTAATCATATACTTTTTGCCACAATCAACATATATATAATCTTCAACAATATACATTAACTCATCCATCACAAGTTATAAAAATAACAGCTCCATAAATTAAATCTAAATTTATCAATACAAGAATCTTTATAATTTATTTTCAATGCCTAAACTCAGAAACATTTAAAGATATGAAAAGTTATTTCGTTTAATTCTATTTTAATATAACGAAAAGTTATTTCGTTTAATTCTATTATAATAGTTATATTAAACCAAGACATAAATATTCATAATATTATAATATTATAAATGATTATAAATGCTTCCAACTATATCAACATTCTCTTTTATATCAATATCATACGTAATATATATATATATATATATATATATATATATATATATATATATATATTACTATATTAAATTAATATCACATATTAATTTACTTTACTTTATGACATTATGACAGAAGAACATAAACCAAAACTCCTTCCTATCATTCTCCTGCCACGACCCCACACATCTAAAACTTATAAAAAAAATAATTTCTCTTTCTTCTATTCATCATACACTTCCACTGCAACCATTTGTTCCAAATTAATTTTCTTACTTTAAAACTCTTAACGTGAACCTGTCTCCTTGGTCTCCACTACCCGCTTCTCTTCTACCACTTGCTAAACCAAAGAATTATCCCATAACCTAAACTCCTAAGCAAAACATTAATCCATCCCTCTTTGCTTCTCTTCCTCGTTACAAACTCTTGAACCTACTGTTATGAACGAAAACTTAAACACAACCAATATCAAAAATCAAATGTACAACTCTCTCTGTCTCTACACTCAACTTTAACCAATTTCTTCATTTTTATTTCCACTCCAGATCAACCCTTACTTCTCTCATCACCTACCTAAGCATACTCTAATGATGTTGTAGTTTTCCTGAAGCCCACCATTCCTTCCAAGTCTTTCTCCACTCAACCTACGTATCCCACTTTTTTTTTATATGGAAATGCTTGATTTTCGTTCCTTTCCATTCAGATACCCTATGCCAATTCCAATGCAATGAAAAATAATATTTTAATATACCCATAAACCACATGTTCATATATCTCTTCCAGGAATAAAACTCCTCAACCAATCTACCCCATTATTATATTTCACACATACAGTCCACTCACACTTCCTAATTCTTATACTCCAGATTATTTAAATTTGGAAACCACATAATTTAAAGATGGTTTAAATTCTTTTTTAATTCCTAAGTTAAAAGCTGGTGTTCAGTTTAGTCCCTCTTTTAAAAATATAAACCTTTGGTCCTTATGATGTGCAAAATGTATCAAATCAGTCCTATCCGTCAAATTTTAGGAAGAAATTTTTTGGCATAAACCTGAGACAATTACTATGGAAGGCTGCAGCATCAACAACCCCTGAAGCATGAGAGTTAGTAATGAGATAAATCAAGGAAGTTAATCAAAAATTGTTAACGGATAGGACTGATTTGATACATTTTGCACATCATAGGGACCAAAGGTTTACATTTTTAAAAAGGGAGACTAAACTGAACACCAGTTTTAACTTAGGGACCAAAAAAGGATTTAAACCTTTAAAGATTATATGCATAAATGTTTGATAAAAACAAAAACGCGCGGTAGAAAAAATATCATCTCCGAAATTAACACGCATACATATACTAAAACAAATTCAACTCAAAAATAATTAGCTCCCCTTACTTGGGGTTCTCAAATGTAACTAGTTTGAAAACGCCCTAAGGGAGTCTCACCCGGATAGAACGCAACAGTACCTATAAACCCCCATATCGACGGTAGAAAGTAACTCCTAGAGTTATAACTCAACAGAAATTAGGAAAAGGACATTCTAACCGCATAAAAGCAGTAGAACCCCAAACCCTAAGTATCAAAATAATGGAGAAAACAGGAGAACTACTTACTATACGGAGAAACTATTCGGTTCAATGTGAAACCCTTGCCGCGGTATATCAAAATGTTTGGTATATCCTTTTTTTTTTTTACATAAAAGAGAAGCCCAGAAGAGGTCGACCGAACACTATCTAATTACAAGACCTATTTCAACATGTCTGACCATAGGCATTAATTTTTCAGAAGTTCCTGAATCATACGTCTTGCTTCAGCCCGAGTGCGTGGGTAAGAGACTTCTTCGGCCCACATATTCCGCAAGTTATGCACATTCAGCATTTCTGTGAGGTATTCCTCTCCCAACTGTCTTGTTTCCTCTGCATCCATCCCACCAGCAACAACATTCTGCTCATGTCAGGTTAAAAGCCTTAATTAGTAAACTCCGTAAGAGCCAAAGAAACTGAAATGATACGAGGCCGGATGCAAAATATATCAACTTATAAACAAGGGGAGCAAGCTGTGAGCAACAAATCACAGAATGTCACAATTATTACGTCACCAAACTTAATATTACTTATTAACAAATGAAGTTTTTCTTCTACTTTTGCCTCTGAAGAATGTAGTTTTTTTGATAAAATCGACACAGTATACCAGTCTTAATATTACTCTACTATCCAAGATCTTCATGATAAACTAATCATGTCTGACTACTTCCAATCAATATATGATAAACTCACCCATATTCCTCCGATGCATGCATTGCATATAATGAACTTGAGGATGTTTTCGTCAGAACTGCAAAGAGCATTCCCAGAAGCAACTGTAAAAATATGATCTTGGCAAGGAGAATCAACAGATAATCCATGGCTTTTCACTGTAATTTTTTTGTGCTTTTTCAAAATTCTCCCTAGATGATGGGATGTGGTTAGTTCTTCACGTAGTCTCAACAAAGTTGCTGCCCTTTCAGCACTAGCCCAGCAACAACATGATGATGATCCATCTTCTGCAAGAATAAAATACCATAAAAAAAATGGTCACGGGAAAGTTTGTTTCCGACAAAATTTGCTACAGCCCAACATATAAATACAACTTATATAAGAATATTGCCAAGTGAATACTAATAGATATGGGCATAACGCAATAATCAAACAAGGAGTCCATCTCAGAAATGATAGAGGAACACAAACTAAATAGAAGTTAGGAAACAGAAACTCACCCAAGCCATAAAAAGTAGACAAATTATGTGGAATTATTTATAAAATATTTAAAAGATGTTTATAATGTATAAAACACCAAGTAAAACAACTGTCAGTTAAACCATATTCGACCAATAATAAATGCACATGCAAGAAAAAGAAAGTGATTATAGATGACTTTTCTTGAGTAGCATTTACACATAACTTACCCAACAAAAAACAAGCAAGTGGAATGTCCAAAAGAGTCCCCTGAGCATTAACTTTTGTTTCTGCAATAAAATTTGTGGTCTTTTTCTCTATAACTAAAACAAGGACTGCAACCACCTGTTCGCAAATGACAGCATAAAAAACAATGTTCTATGAGAATGAGAGCACAAATATTTGATGGATAAAAATGTAAAATCAATTTACCCTGCATCGAAGCACTATTTTCTTGTGGGTCAAGCCCTGAGGCAATTCAGAGATCAAACAAGAGATATACTCTCGAGATGCATCGTCGGCATCTTTAGTAGAGCTTATAAGAGAGGGCCTGTCACCGCATTGTTTATCACATACTTTTATGGATTTTATTACAATAAATGACACAGGCAGCAACATAAATTTATTTTGTGCCCTGCAGAACATAAGACAAGGAATCAATCATGTTGAAAATTAAAGACATTTCACATAATAAATGGGAGGATATTCCTTCATATAAGTGCATATGGAAAAATGGAAGAGTAAAATTATGTATACAGAACAGATTGGCATACAAGAACACATGCAACACACTCGTCAATGGATTTTTTTTTACAGAGCAGTTCACCACTATCAATATTACTATTATTTCTTTAACAGTGCAGTGAAACAAAAACTGGTTTCCAATTATTTCTTGTCGGATAATCAAATGCATACCTTGCATAGAGAATTCGATGAAATACTGCACGTACACCAGGTCCAAATCCAGTAGGGAAAGTATGTTTATTTACAGAACCACAAATATTCACCTAATAAGAAATAAACTAACAAGATTATGTTGCAAAATAAGCACAGGAAATATGAAGATAAATATAGAATAAGATGGGATTCCAGTTACAATATGGTGATGCACTAAAACGTGAATGCAGAAATTGCTTCTAGTCCCAACGAGACCTGTCAACTGAAGAGAATCAACGTTTGCTCCACTTGAGCATGAACTGAAGAAACCAGAGCCATTTTTATGAATTTCAATCACATTTCCCTCAAGAGACATCAAATTGCCCTCAGGGAACAGGCTGTTTGATCTCTGAGTTCCAAAACAAGATTTAGGTCTATCCTCTGAAGTCCCAGTACCTAAAGAAAGGTTAGCACTATCTTCTGATATTACAGACTGCAAGCTTAGACTATTTTCCAATTCCATAACATTATCCTCAAAGACATCTGCAAGACTGATGGGAAGATATAGGCAAACATCTGAACTGACACTGGAAGGTTCACTATTGGACTTCGGCAGAAGATTTTGATGATTAGATGAAACTCCATCAGCCGAAGGAGATAAAGAATCTTTTGCAGATGTATAATCTGATAGATGATCAGAAAGGTTCTCATCATAAATAAATGAAAGGCTCCAAATACGTTTTCCGGAATCAATAAGTAATTTAACACTGTCACTCCTACCAAAGTCAACATCTTTTGTACTTCCAAAGCAATCCCTTCTCTTATTATCTATGATGTAATAATCACCAATCTGCAACAACTGAAATGCAGTAGATAGTAAATTAATACTTGGGTTTGCACTACTATATAAAATCAATTAATACCTACTATCCTTGGTAGGCAGGCCAAGGACAATAAGATATACCTGGTACTTTAAAAATCTATCTGATGAGAACTCTAGCAAAATTTTCCTTGAAGAAGGTTTTGAATTTAAGCTTGCATCTTTCATAGGTAACGCAGGACGCAAGATAGCTGGGCAAACCTCATTCTCACTTTGGAGGCTTTTAAAAGTAACCAGACAAGATAAATCATGAGAAGATCTCATGTTGACACATTTTCTGTTCTCTTCTGGTTTCCTGGAAGAATTAGAACAAGCACTCAGCTCATATATGGAAGTTTGAAATTCTTCCTTTGATGAACTTACTGATTCCTTAACAAGTTTCTGCCTCTTATTGGAAAATTTATATTCATTATTACCACTCAGACAAGATTTTGAAAGTTCCTTTGTCTTGTCCCAAGAAGCGTTGGATGGACGAGCAATTCCACTCTTCCCATCAAACAATAAAATAAATGGAAAAAGCATGGCTTCAACAAAAGTACTTGACTTGCTACATCCTGCTTTATTAGAGTACTGCAATAATTCAAATGGGGGCCTTAGCAGAGTAGAATTGTTGAAAAAGAATATGGATATTTTACATCCATGGAACACTTTAGGATGCATAATGCTCCACATCTAAGATTAATAACAAAAAAGCACCTCCTTTATCACATCAAAATACTTCAGCAAGTCTTTTACATGGATCTGCAAGCAACTAAACAGCATTGTACTCATACAACATTGATTTTCAGAGTTGCATTAAGGTATTCTGTATATTGTCCTTAAATATAAAAATCCACTCTTAAGCACGCATAATAGCTTAACCTCTTAATCAACTTGAAGTTGAGAGAAAATGAAAAGACTTTATTTTTATGATTATTCAACTGATACAACTTACTACTGTTTATATAGAACACAGTAGTTCTAAGAAATAAAAGGGCGGGAAGCCCTTAACAAAACCCCTAACATAAATATTAATAATAAAATAAACATTATACTTCAACACTCCTCCTCAAGCTGGAGCATATAGATCATATGCACCAAGCTTGGAACATATAAATTGAATTCTAGGCCCCCTTAGAGATTTGGTCAGAATGTCTGCGAGTTGTTCATTAGAGTTGACAAACTCAGTAATGAGATCCTTTGACAATAACTTCTCTCTGATAAAATGACAATCAATTTCTATGTGTTTTGTTCTTTCATGAAACACTGTATTGGAGGCAATGTGAAGAGCGGCTTGATTGTCACAGTACAACTTCATCTGCTCATTTTCACAAAATTTCAACTCTTGAAGGAGTTGTCTAATCCACACAAGTTCACATGTAGTTAGAGCCATAGATCGATACTCAGCTTCAGCACTAGATCGAGCAACAACACTTTGTTTCTTACTTTTCCAAGATATAAGGTTTCCTCCAAGTAAAACACAATATCCTGTGGTAGATCTTCTGTCAATTGGACAACCAGCCCAATCTGCATCACAATATCCCTCAACTCGAGTGCTTCCCTTGTCCTCATACAACAATCCCTGTCCTGGGTTCCCTTTTACATATCTAAGAATGCGAATCACTGCATTCCAATGATCAACATGTGGATTTTGCATAAATTGACTCACAACTCCCACTGGATAAGAAAGATCAGGTCTTGTTATGGTAAGATAGATGAGTTTTCCAACAAGCCTTCTATATCTCTCTGGGTCTGAGAAAAGTTCACCTTTGTCTTTCATTAACTTTTGATTTGAGTCCATAGGACTATCAATGGGCTTGCAATTTGTCATGCCTGTTTCCTCCAAAATATCAATAGCATATTTTCTTTGTGAAATGATGACACTTTCCTTTGATTGTGCCACTTCAATACCAAGGAAATATTTTAGCCGACCCAAATCTTTGGTTTGAAAGTGGTTGAACAAATGATTCTTTAATTGAGCAATTCTAGTGACATCATTTCCTGTAATGACAATATCATCAACATAGACCATAAGGTAAACACATTTATCAGGAGAAGAGTGACTATAAAATACTGAATGATCCGCCTCACATCGTTTCAATCCAAAATTCTGCACAACCCTACTAAATTTACCAAACCAAGCTCGAGGTGATTGCTTCAAGCCATAGAGGGAACGATGTAATTTGCAGACTAACCCAGACTCCCCCTGAGCAACAAACCCAGGAGGTTGCTCCATGTATATCTCTTCTTCTAGATCACCATGAAGAAAAGCATTTTTAATGTCCAACTGGTAAAGGGGCCAATGACGAATGGCAGCCATAGCAAGCAAAATACGAACAGTACTGGTTTTAGCCACAGGAGAAAAGGTATCACAGTAGTCGAGGCCATAGACTTGAGTATATCCCTTAGCTACCAAACGAGCTTTGAGACGATCGATTGCACCATTAGGACCCACCTTAATAGCATAGACCCATCTACAACCAACAGGCTTCTTATCAGGAGGAAGAGGAACAAGGTCCCAAGTGCCATTGTGTTCAAGTGCCTGCATTTCATCAATCATGGCTTGTCGCCATCCAGGATGACCAAGTGCCTCATGAACATTATTAGGAACCTGAATGGAAGATAAGGAAGAAACAAAGGAGAAATATGGAGGAGACAAACGGTGATAACTCAAAAAATTATAAACAGGATAAGGATTACGAGTAGAGCGAATACCTTTTCGGAGGGCAATAGGCCAATTATTATCTGAGTCAAGAGAGGGTGAAGAGGATGAAGGATCCATGGTTTGGGAATCTGATGGAGGAGGATCTGAGTCTTGAGGATCTTCAATGTTTGGAGTTTGAGATTGTGTTCGACGCTGATATGTGAGAAGAGGAGGAGGAACAATATCATTTGTAGTTTGAGTTTGAGGTAAAGAAGCAGGAGTAACCAAGGGATCACATGATGGTAGAGGAAGCATTTGTTGAACAAATGAACGGTCCTCCATGGAGGACAAGAAAAAAGGTGTATCTTCAAAGAATGTGACATCAGCAGACATATAATACCTCTTGGTTGAAGGAGAATAACATTTATATCCTTTCTGAAGGCGAGAGTATCCCAGAAAGACACACTTAATAGCTTTTGCAGAGAGTTTATCAAGACCTAGAGACACATTATGAACAAAACAAGTACACCCAAATATACGAGGAGAGACATGGAAAAGAGGGTCATTTGGAAAAATGACAGAGTGAGGGACTTTATTCTCAAGAGAGGAAGAAGGCATTCTATTGATCAAAAAACAGGCAGTAAGGACTGCATCACCCCAATGATGAACAGGAACATTAGTATTCAACATCAGGGAGCGTGCAGTTTCAATGAGATGTCTATTCTTTCTCTCTGCAATGCCATTTTGTTGTGGAGTGTGGGGACATGTTGACTGATGTAAAATTCCTTGGGAAGATAAGAATGAAGAAAATGTTGTAGAAAAGTATTCCTTAGCATTATCACTTCTGAGGATTTTAATTGTCTTCCCAAATTGGTTCTTAATTTCATTAAAAAAGGACACAAATATTGCAAAAAGTTCAGATCTCTCTTTCATTAAATAAACCCAAGTACATCGAGAAAATTCATCAATGAAAGTTACAAAATAATTAAAACCAAAAGAAGTAACACGACTTGGTCCCCAAATATCAGAGTGAATATTGAAAATGCAAAATTACAACGCGACTCAGACTTCTTAGGATAGGAAGATCTAACATGTTTTCCTAACTGACAAGACTCACAATCTAAGACTTGAATGTGTTTGAGACTTGGAACCATCATCTTCAACTTGGATAAGCTTGGGTGGCCCAATCGATCATGCAAAAGTTTTGGGGATGAAGTTGCAAAACAGGAAACTGAGGAGTTAGGTTTCAAGTAATAAAGTCCTCGTGACTCATGTCCTTCTCCAATCAGACGACCCGTACCATGTTCCTGTATAACAAAGGAATTAGCAGAAAAGGTTACAAAACAATTTAAGGAACGAGTCAATCGACTCAAAGAGATTAAATTGTAAGGACAATGAGGAATATACAAAACAGAATTCAATTTTAGTGAAGGAGATAGGGAAACTGTGCCAATTCCCTGAGATGCAACTTTGGATCCATTGGCAACAGTAACAAAATGAGGAGTTTTCGGAGAGGACATGGAAGAAAATGAAGAGATGTTACTAGAGATATGATCTGAGGCACCTGAGTCAAGAATCCATGGACTATGACCTTCCACAGATTGAGAGATGCAGGCAGTTGACACATTTGGCATTGAGGAGGATTGGCCAAGATTAGAAGATTTTTCAGACTTGTACCTCAAAAACCCTTGGTACTCTTCATCAGAAATTTTAGATTCTGAATTATCAGATTTAGACACATGAGCACCTTTGTCTGGAAAGCCATGCAAGGAATAACATTTATCTTGGGTATGACCCATTCTCTTACAATATGAGCATTGAGGACGTCCACTTCGTCCACCACGTCCTCCTCGATTGCTCCTACCTCCTCCTCTTCCTCGCGGTGTCACCATGGCTGATGTTTCAATAACATCACTTAAATTCTCTTCCTTTACCAATGTAGGTACCCGAAGGAGTCGAGTAACTAAGCCATCCATCGACGGGATTTGATCACCAGCTAAAACTTGATCACGTACATGATCAAAATCAGAGTGCAAACTTTTCAAAATTAGGACCATGTAGAACTTGTCAAGCTTTTTGTTGAGATTTTCTAATGAGTCAGCTACAAAGAAGTTCTTTAACTCTTCTACCGCAGCCCGAGCTTTTGCAACATGAGAAACCATATCATGGTTAACTTGTTTGAGAGAAGTTGCTCTTTGGGTTGCATCAAAAAGACGTTGTACATCATTAGCAAAAATATCTTGGGCCATTTTCCAAAAAGAAGAGCATGTCTTATAGGGTCTCAAGATATCTAAAACCTCTTGCTCAACTGATTGCCACAAAACAGCACATAATTGAAAGTCTAATTTCTGCCACTGAGATTTTTCTTCTTCAGGGACCATAGAAATATCTTGTTCAAGGTGATCATGGTGTCCTTGACCAAGAAACCACAACTCCACAGCAGAGGACCATGATAAATAATTTTTCCAATTCAGTTTTGCAGATGTAATGATAGGGGTAGCAGATAAGGAGGAATTACTTCCAGTAGAAGAAGCCATTTTTAAAACTGAGAGAAGAAATAGGACCTAGGGTTTCAAAATACGTAAGGAGAAAACCCTAGGTATGAGCCCAAGCGAACGAAACAGAGAAACAGGAACCAAAACACACTCCAGAAGCTCCGGCGAGACGTTCTGCGGCGACGCGGTGAAGCTCCGACCACGGGAAGGCGGCGCGTGCAGAACACGCGCCCGAGGCTGGCCGGAAAGAAGCGTGACGGCTGGTGCGGAGGTTCCAGAGGACGGGACCACCAGGGTTGGGTTGCGCTTCTCAAGGCGCACCTAACCCTTGACTTCGCCGGAGAAAGCAACGGCGGAGGACGGCGGCGGCGACGGCGGACGGCGGACGAACGGCGGAAATGACAGGAAGATAATGTCGCCGACGATAGAGGAAGAAGACAAAGAGTCTGGCTCTTGATACCAACTTGAAGTTGAGAGAAAATGAAAAGACTTTATTTTTATGATTATTCAACTGATACAACTTACTACTGTTTATATAGAACACAGTAGTTCTAAGAAATAAAAGGGCGGGAAGCCCTTAACAAAACCCCTAACATAAATATTAATAATAAAATAAACATTATACTTCAACAATCACATCAAAATACTTCAGCAAGTCTTTTACATGGATCTGCAAGCAACTAAACAGCATTGTACTCATACAACATTGATTTTCAGAGTACACTATTGCATTAAGGTATTTTGTATATTGTCCTTAAATATAAAAATCCACTCTTAAGCACGCATAATAGCTTAACCTCTTAATCCTTGATAATTGACATGACACCAAAACTGATAGGATCTAATATGAGAGATTATAATAGGTAATAGATGCAGGGAAGAGAAAACAATTTAGGAATTAATTGCGTTGGGTAGTTAGTAGTGGGTTGCCGCTATAAGAAGGCAAGGGGGGTCTGGTAGAGAGGACAACTTTGAGTATTCTTTTGTATAGACAGGTCTTGGACCTTGTGAGGAGGATTAAGCCTCCGTTAGGACTAAGAGGGGGATTAGGCCTCCATTAGCGCTATCTGTGTACTTTCTTTCAATATCAATACATAAACCATTCTTTTTTACAGTGTTAATTCTCGACTGTGAGTGTGTGAGTGATTGTTTTAGTTAGGTTTCAAACTTAGGAACCTAACAAAAACAGAGGTCAGGACTTCAAATCTGGCAGTTTCTATTTCCTATGTGCTAGTTAAATTATAAACTAAGCATAGGGTTTTAGCCAGCATGTCTTTATGACCATGTTTGATGCTTCAAGTCAAAACTAATTTTTTTTTCACTCGCGGGATCAAGCTAGAGACAAAAAGACATCTCCAGCACCCACCTAGTAACTAGGGTTAGGAATTTGTAGTCTTTGACGAATTTAGGATTCTAACTCCCTATGAAAAATCAGAATTAAGAAAAACTCACGTCTATGCTCTTTAGTACTAATGGGTAAATTTGACATTTACTGGATCAAGGAAACTATAATATAGGAAATTTCTTCATTCCACTCACAATTCATAAATCTTAAGTTTTCTACAGATAGTGTCCTTAATAAGATTTTAAAGAATCTCAACTGACCATAGGGCATTTTATTACGTAATATGGATTTTGAAATTATCATAACCAAGAAAGATTAGTTATATACAAATAAACAAAAATACTTAAAACATAATAGGCCACCAGTCTGTTAATAATATTAAACTTGCAGAGAAACTAAACTTCCAGAAATAAAATCTGAAAGGGTTAAACACATTAGTCTAAGCTGGTACTTCACAATCTTCTCATCTTTAACTCTACACTTCCTTTTTTTACCAAGAAACTGTTCTAATGAAGATTTGATAGCAGTTCATAGTGAAATTAATGACTATAATTTCTGACTAAATCTAACAAAAACAAACCTTTTCTTGAAGAGGAAATTTGTGAGATACTCTAAGCACATGGTAGGATCCAGGCTCTAGTGTCTCACTTTCATTCTTACTATTTATGCATGAGTAAAGGGGAATGTTTCTGCATTTAACATTCTTCCAATGACAGCAAACAAAAAATGGAGTGCTTAATTCTCTTTCTGCTTTGGAGCAATTAAAGATTGTTCTACATGATAATGACTCACTCCCAAGCCTTTCAATCTGATCCACAGGTTCGTCTATTTTGTCCATAAAAACCTCATAGTCCGTCACCTGTGAATCCAAAATGACTGTTTAGTTTAAACACATAATTCTGAGGACAGCCTAATTACCTGTGATCAAGTTAGGAACTTTTAAACACTATTTTCAAACTGTCAAGAAAAATAATTAATAAAGTCATCTCAACCTCACAAAATCAACTTGTAAAAGAAATTAGATACTTGTTGAACCCATAAATTTACAAGGGTTAGAAATGTTAAGTCTGCAAAAGGCAGTGTTTAATTTTAGTCCTTCAAAAATATATAGTCTCATTTTAGTCCCTCTTTAAGAAAACATGGACTACATATGGGACAACAAACCTCATATATTTCGTTGGGGTTCCAAGTTAAGGGAAGGTCTGGTATAACAATATCAACACCACCAGTTGCATCAACCAGCTGCAGTCTTCTAGTCGATGGATCAACCTGAATAGGCAAGGCAAAATGCCAAAAGCATGATAACCAAATTATTAGTAATCAACATTCTCCAAGAATCATTTAATTTTTGCCGTGTCTCCTTCTTTAAAAGATCAAAGAAAATCATGTCACGTTAAAAAGAATAAAAAGAAGAACAACCATTGACAATTGTGGTTTATTCACAAGCATGGAAATGAAAGATAAATTGAACCACTAACCTTAAGGTACCCAAGCACAACAACACCTACATCTTCACTTTGAATGATCCTCCTAAGTGATCTACCATTATATCTTGCTTCACGTGATAAAATACTGAACTGGTTGCCAATAGGCAATAATTTATAGTGATTTCCCGACTTCATAATTCTTAGCAAGGTGTGTATACAGTGACAAATGAAGATAGAGATCGGTATTACCTGTAATAAAACAGATAAAGTAATTATCCTTCAGTGGTTAATAACAAATTCTTTCTATGAAAACATAACAGTAAAATTCTTTTCGGATGAAGTAAAGCCTATATGCTATATGTAGACCATGTTAGATCCAAACATTACAAAGTATCAGAAGCAAATTAAATATAAACACAAATAACATACCAATTTCAGAAAACTGCAATTCAGTACTCTACCACAACCAATCAAGTCATGTGTGCACAGCCACACAGGAGCACCTTGCTACCAAAGCAAAACAGTATTACCAAATTAAGGCAGAAAGTTGGTATCAACGAAATATTCCCAGCTGTCAATTTGTTGACGAACCTGAGTTTGAAATATTGACCAAGAGAAAAGTGAACTAGCATACATCTGAACTAGCCCTTCTTTCTGTTAAAACCTTGCATAATTAAATTCATTAGAAATGGAATAGATCAAAGAGCTTCAGCCAAAGTAAGAACACCTTAAAATCAAAGGAAGAAGATTACATGTTTTGATCCCAAAATCTCCTTGTCAGATAAGATACCATCAAACTTTTTCCGGAAGCTTGAGACAAGAAGTAATACCCTGCCACGAAAAAGGAATGACATATATTCCAGCAATCTTTAAAACTTTTAAGTTCCAAATCAATTGCAGTAAAAGTAAATCAAATTATTTAATACCAGAGTCTTGCAGAAAATGGTAACGACTGAATGAACTTCCCTAGCATACCGGCAGAAGGAAAAACTACATTACACCTGCAATACTAAACTGAATCATGACTTTTCTGCAAAGAATATGATTATGCAAATAGACTTATCAAATAGGTCAGAAACATTTAAGGAACAACTTGTGCATAATTTTTAAAGAAATCAATTGCTTTTCTTGGCCGCTTTCTTGAGAGAGCTTTTGAAAAATACGCAGCTAATATTGTATCATGCAAAACGTACAACAATTCAGAACATGACCATGCATATTTCAGTATTTCAGTCACATGCAGTTGCTTGCATTAGCCCAAGCTCAACTTCTTCAGACTGTCGTACTTTAAGCATTTATGCAATGTCAATTTGAACAGAACACAAGCAAGCACAGTTATAGTAGCAATACATACACAGTTTGGCACGGGGAGAAGGATTGCACAATAATGCTGGTCTTGATGCAGGCCCCAAGAATAATTACTTTTGTCCACGAAAAGTGCGGATTCACAATATGCACATTTCTTACAGATATCTGCAAACGGTTATGATTTTTGGTGTCAAAACTTAAAACTCAAAATGGGTCACAGATTATATAGGTCACGAGTTCAATTTGTAAGCACCCCAATGTAAAACATTTTTACACGGACATTTAAGATTAATTCACCCTGTTGCCACATCATACTAATGAATGAGATGTGATAAATGAGCACATCCTATTGGATGTCTGGGAAAAAAATGTGTTCTTCAAGATGGTGCTATATTTACAACCCAATAGATACCTCAGGAGGTGAAATTTATCCTGACAGTGAGAAAAAGATCTGTGTTCTTCAATATGGTGCTACATTCACAATCCAAAAGATATCTCAGGTCAAGAAAACAGAAAATTAGATTCACTTACAATGGAGCCAACTCTCAGACCATGCATCGAGGTATGCAGTTGATCAGTTAAAAGAAGCCACACATCATGGTCCAACTCCAGAACCATCCCTTGCATGTACGCACCTTTAACTACACCAATATAAGAACCACATTCACCCTTTCCCTTGATCTCACTCTTCAGGCTTGGCATGCATTTCTCCGAACAAGACCCAACATGCAGAACCGACTCATCTTTAGTCACATACATCTCTCGAGAATCCTCCTTCGTCAGGTAAACTAGCTTCTTCTTCAAACCAGACACCACAACGCGTTCGTCAATTAGCT
Source organism: Vigna mungo (assembly GCA_036885675.1). NCBI lineage: Eukaryota > Viridiplantae > Streptophyta > Magnoliopsida > Fabales > Fabaceae > Vigna > Vigna mungo. The sequence continues at coordinate 13,824,298 of CP144694.1, read as the reverse complement.
TGGTGATTGCAGGGTGCCAAGAGGAAGCACTGCCACAAAAATACACAATCTCCATTTTGGTAAAAGAATGTCCCTTCCTACTCTCATTCAATTTGCCAATCAAAACCTCCTTGGAACAACAAAACCTACACTCACAACACACCAATTGCACTGAAAACCCTGGCAGGTTCACCTTAGAGCCTGAATTCAAGCCAGAGGTACTAGCCGCCATCGTACACTGCACGACAAAGAGGGGACCAACGGACTCCACCACACCGTGGAGGCTTCTCATTCTGGCACCGGATTGTCGGACACAATTCGGCGCCAGCGGAAGCGAATCCACAGAGTTGGACCCTTGGTTGGTGTCGGAGAAGCGCCAATTGATAATCTCTAATAGGCCGTGGGCGACATCGCAGCCGTGGCGCTTGAAGGGAATGAAATTCCAGGCGGTGACGCGTATTTCCCTGTTCAGAGCGGCGGGGCGGAAACGGAGGAGGTCGCAGCAGAGGGTAGCGGAGGCGTCGGAGAAGCGGAGGCAGGAGCAGGGAGGGGAGAGGGCGGGGAGGGTTAGGGTTCCGACGAGGACGGTTGAGCGGGGAAGAGCTGTAAGGACACAGCAGGTGGTGGAGCGATGCGGCGGGGGCGTGGAAGAGAAGACGGAATGGGCAGTGGCAGTGACAGGGCGAGGAGACTGAAGGAGTTCCGCTAGAGTCGTCACCGTAGCGTTTGCGTCGTCCATTGTGGGGAAAGATAGATAGATGGAAGAATGAAACCGGTGGCCCGCCTAGTGTTGGTGGCTTTCAACACCGGCGGGAACCATGTTTTCGAATTGGAGGAAACTTAGAGGTTTTATATGTAAGAAGCGTTTTTGGGAGGGAAATGTTGTAGAGTGATGATACAAGAACGACTGATAATTCATTGAGAAGCTCACTTGGAGCTTTCATTTGAGACGTTTTTTGAAAAATAAAATGCACTCTAAATGAGGGTAAAAGAGGAAAAACCAAAATTTGGGTAAGTTTTCTTTCATTCTTCGTTCACATTTCATTTAAGTTTTTTTTCTCTCGGTCATTGTTTCTTAAAGTAGCATTATGAACCCTACACAATTCTTACTAAATCACCATAATTGAATGCCTGCAGAATATAGTAAAGCCATTCCACTTTTGTACCCAGAAGGCTCTTGATCTATTTAACATATTACAGTTGTGTGAACCAACATAGTGAAAAGATAGATGAAACAAAGAATTTTCAGAAAATAGGTGCTCCAAATATTTTTTTCACGTAATTACTCACTATAGGATGGACAAGTAGCTCTCCGAAGTGGTAGATATTGTCCCCAAGAGCGCAAAGAGAGACAAATCAAATGCTAAATCCTCAAGAATAAAAAATAGAACATTAATTCATATAAAATATGCACACGAATAGAAACAAACAGTAAATGAGATAGAACACAATGAACTCTGTCTTAACTTCTCCTTATCCCTTATAGAGAACATAGTGCACCTATATGTATTTATAAACCTCTGAGGAAGTTTCTTTTCATTTGCCACTGAATTGTAATTGCTTATCTCTCAACTTTGATCATCTCATTCTCCATTAATTTTATGAGATTTTCTAATAAATAAATGTCTTTTAAAATTAAAATACATGTTTCTTAGGTCCCCTGTAAAATCTATTACTAGAAACCAAGAACGTCACAATCTTTATGATTGTTGAAGCCCAGATATAGTCACTTCTATTTTGTTGGAAGTAAAATGGGTATGTACGATGATAGTAAAGATAATCACACAAGGAGCCTTAGTGAAAATGAATACTCCCAGTTGTTTAGCCTTGTTTTTTTAATTCCAAGTTGTCATAAGTCATGTGCATCCTGATGCAGTTTTAAATCTCTTCTCGTTTTAGTTATTCTGTTATGTTGTGTTTCTTTCGTTTGATTAAGCTTTGAGTGTTTGAAAAGCTTTAAATCAACCAAATAAGGCAATGAGAACATGTTCTAGCCTTGGTGATACAAGCTGAAGCACTAGAAATCAATTTTAGTTTCAATTTTGTTTTAAATTGTGAATCTGTTTTTCAGTTGAATTTATTTGTATCTAGAGCTTTGTACAACTTTGTTTGATGTTGTTGAAGGTTGTAAAAGGTGTAACAAACCATAACAAGCAATAAAATGCAATATGCATAGCTTGGTTGCTCAAAACCATTAGCATTGTGCTGTTTTAGTTTCATTCCAAGCTTTTCACCGTGCTTAAATGTTTGAATTGTGTAATATGAGTTTGAATCATGCTAAGCTTCATTGTTCTAGCTTAGTTCATCCTTTGTGAAGATTCGAAAGAGATCTTCATCCTTTGTGAAGATTCAAAGGAGGTGGTCATTCTTTGTGAAGCATTCGGAGGAGGTGTTCATCCCTTGTGGGTAACAAGGAAAGTTAGTTTCATCTCTTAGGATAACAAGAGAGGTGTTCTAACCTTCAACTTGTTTATTTTCTTTGTGATTGTAACATTTTGTTGGTTTGTGTTAGTGAAGCGTTAATTCTATGTTTAGATTAACAACTGGATGTAGGATCTTTGTGATCCGAACCAATATAAAAATTACCTGCAATCTTCTCTCTTCTTTACTCTTTAAATTTGTTTAAGTTCTTTTAAGGAACTTTTCTATTTAAGAGAAAATTATTAAAAGAACGATTTGCAATAAGAAATCAATTTACCCTTCTTTTAGTTTGTTGAACGCGCTAACCATTTTGCTACGTCACTGTGACAATAATTCCTGACAATTGTAATTATCCTTCAATGTAATGAATGATATACATAATTGTTCATTGTTTCTGGTTGAGATTAGTTCTGATTTTGGCTTTAGATTTGTTTCTATCTATATTTCTTAATTAAGAGCATAAAAATTAAAATGAAAAAAATATTAAAAGAATTACCAAAGAATATAAACTGCGGTTATTGAAAAGACAGTAAGCTATAAGTGATAATAGACTATAGCTATTAGGAGAATTGTAGTTTATAAATGATAATAGAATATAATTCCAACCAACGTCTAAAAGGCTTATTTTAGACTATGGTAAGATAGACTACGGTTTTATAACCGTGGAGTAAGCCCAAAAATAACAATAGCCTAAAACCTCTATTGGACCGGTCACATTTATAAATATGATTTCAATATTCAAAGACCATAAAATCCTTAAGCTACTTAATTTTGTAGGGTTGGTTTGCAGGAGCTCCATCCTCCGGTTTCTCTGCGCCAGGGTTGGTTTGCAGGAGCTCACTCTTTAGGTATGACTTTCTTGCTTCACTCATCAATTGGTTGATACTGCAAGTGTATGAGTTCTTCCTCATCTTGTACATTTCGTCTATCATCTTGATAAGTATACCTTTATTATCTTCTCAACTTGTGTTGACAGGCCATTCCTTTTTGCTACAGAATTCCAAAGCAAAAGTTAGAGTGTCAAGCTGTGAAACTTGTAGTAAGATTTGGAATGACCCTTCTTCACGTTTTGTGAGGACATCCTTCCAACAGATCCAATGCGTGTCACGTTTTAATTTCAGAACTTAGTGTTATGTTGCTATTTCTTTTTCTTATGTAGCAGAAAAAATAACTCTCAACTCACACTTGTGCAAACCATCATGCAACTTAGTCTCTCCATACTTGAAGCATCCTATTAGGCATAAACCACAAAATCTGCTTGCTTTCATGTACTTGTGGTTGTGGTGGAGTACTCGTATTCATGTTGAAGCAGCAAATGACAGTTTAAATCCTGGTGATACACTGAATTTCATAGCAGGAGTACTGTGTTCAAAAAAGGTCACATATTGTCTAGGTTTTACTCCGTTTACTGGTGGTGAGAACATATACTTGGTTGTAGTTTCAAATAAAAGTGTTGAAGTTTGGACGAAAAACCAAACTGTTGACAAGGACTCTGCAGTTTTGTCACTTAACCGCTCAAGGGTGCTAAAAATTGAATCTCAACGTGGGAAGCCAATAATCCTGTATTCTTCACCAAAAGTTATCAACAACACTAAGGCCACTTTGTTGGACACAAAAAATTTTGTGCTTCAACAACTTCACCCTAATGGAACAAACACTCTTGTAGCAGAGTTTTGATTATCCCAATGATACTTTGCTCCCCACCTAGAAGTTAGGTTTTCATCAGAAAACAGGTAATTGTTGGTTAGTGGTTTCATGGTTTACCAAAGCACTTGCCCGTCCCAGTGCTTTTAGCCTTGAATGGGAACATGTTGAACAAGAATTGATCATAAGGAGACGGGGAAAAGTTTGTTGGCGAAGTGGGAAACTGAGGAATAATAGATTTGAGTACATTTTAGAGGATGCGCAACGTAGGTTGAAGTACACCCTATTGTCTGTGCAGTACACGTTCTCAATGAATTCAGAGTGCTGCAGCGTGAATAATCCTCCTTCCCATTTGATGGGCTGTCGCAGCCCATGCAAATTTGATGTGCATAAATAATGCAGTATAGTGCTAGGAAGTGACTCCTAGGTCGTCTCTCAAGGACCAAACAGTGGTTCGAGAATTAGGTCTAACACGAAGGGGGGGGTTGTGAAAAGGTTTGAGAATGCAATGACGAAATTAAAATTAAAAATTAAACACAACCGAATTTAATTTAAAACATTAAAGTGCATGAAAATATTAAACTGAACAATGCAACAGACAAATATCTAGCACAGTTAAAATTATTAATATGCATCACTAAATTAAGAAAACAAACACTACTCAACATTTAATCTAAACTATTCTAAAACAAAACAATTAAAGAAAATAAATAAATAAATAAAATCTTCTACCACGTGACACATGTGCTAAACTAAAGGAAATTAATTTTAATTGAATGCTTAAACCAAATTCCGTCCACCACCTGCTTAAACCAAATGAACGTGAGCTGAAAGCTTTTCTAAAGAAAATTAATTGAATGCTTAAACCAAATGTCGTGCACCACATGCTGAATCCAATTTACAGTAGCGTGACAATGCTTTTCACAATTGGAATCCTAAAAATAAAAAGTGTTTTTCTCTCCAACACAATGAAGGAAATCGTGTGCACTCAAAGAAAACCAACAAACTTCAAAATAAAATGTTGAATAAGCAATTTGAAACTAAATTCAATAAAGCTGTGCATCTCCGAGAAAAACACCAAATGTGCCGTGTGCACATCTCCAATCAGCTAATCACCGAACCGCACCAAATTCTCAAATTAAAATGAAAAGCCTTACCTAATTGAAACCTGTGCTGAATGAAGAAAAGAAAATTGAAGGCCAAATGTGCTTAAAGTGAAAATGTTTGCAGCAGAGATGCTTATGCAAAAAGAAATTAAAATCAAAGTCCCATCACACCACTTAATCTCGTCAAATCACCGAAAGGCAAGGAAGAAAGTATTTCTTCAATTTTTCTATAACCACCGTAACAACCTAGAATCAATCAAAGAGCAATTGAAATTTGCAAAGACAAGCTTCCGCAACACCACACACTCCTCCTAATTCAATCACTGTTTGCAACTATTAAAATAAAAGTAAAGATGTTGATTGAAATATAAAGGATAAAAAAAATAAAATGACAGCAGTGCATAAATTTCATTCTCCCATTCATCCATTATCCATTACAAACCACATTGTTTCAAGGAAAAGAGAAAAGAACGTTGCAGCATCTGGCCAAAGAGAAATTGCCGAGAAGTGTCTTCTCAATATAACGTTGCAGCACCTTCAATTATGTGACGGCTGGGAGGAAATTGTTGAAGGTCGTGTGTCACCTTTTAATGGGTGTGGGGTCCACCTCTTTGCAAAACCCTAGGTGCCATGTCATGTTTCCTAAATGGGCTCAAACTATTTTGCCAAATATTAACCCAATGTTTACAAATTTAATTAAAAACTATCTAGACTACTAAGTTTCAAAATAATTAAATTTGAAATGTCTATGACAAGAGTCTTGAATAATTTGGTGTCCTCCAAATGTCCCAAATTGTGTTTCTAAAATTTTCCCTGAAAATAATAATGCAAATAATTAGCTCAGAAAATTCAAATTAATTAAAATTAGAATTTCCGGTCAAATTAAGCATGATTAGGAAAAACGGGAAAATACCGGACAATTAAAGCACAATTCCCTGATTAATTCTAGCACAATAAACTAAGTGAAATCAATAAAATATCGACTCATCACCATTCTTGCAAGAGCCGTGACAGCACATCATCCACCAACTATAAAAATTAATTGCTTTCTCTTAAGTCCAAACACAAAAAAAAAAAACGTACACTACCTAATCACTTCTAACTTCATCTTTCACTAAGGAATAAAAGAAAAGTTCAATCTCCTGCTGCCACACATCCCATCACTCCAGTTTTTCACCTACTCTACTTCTCATTCAATTAAAAGAAAGAAAAAAAAAACTAAACAATGCTATGTGACATGAAAGCGTGAATTGAGAGAAATAAAAAGGTGTTGTAGTTTAATGCTTCAATCACCGTACACTACTATTCAAATGAAATAAAGGAAAGCTTTTAAATTCCAAAAGAAAATAAGCATATCCCTTCTAGCAGTCGTGAGTCAGCAAACGACAACGAGCCTTCATCCATAGTCATCAAGCATCAACATATTGTAGCAACCTCCGTTCCTCCTTCAGCCGAGAATAATTTTCCCCTCTTTTAATGAGTGACGACTGGCTTCTTAGCAAGGCCATGTGCTTCAAAATTTTAGGGTGGGGTCTCCCCAACCCTAGGGTTGCCAAGTGTCAAATGTCCTACAATTTTGGGCCCAATAACATTTTTCCAAAATTGGCCCAAGATGTAAAGAATTTGTCTAAACAGTTTCAACAAATAAATTACAATATAACTAAAATTTAAAATGTCTAATTAGAGAATCTTGAATTTATTTGGTGTCCTCCAAATGTCCCAAATTGTGTTTCCAAAATTTTCCCTGAAAATAATAATGCAAATAATTAGCTCAAAAAATTCAAATTAATTAAAATTAGAATCTCCGGTCAAATTAAGCACTATTAGCGAAAACGGGAAAATACCGGACAATTAAGCACAATTCCCTGATTAATTCTAGCACGATAAACTAAGTGAAATCAATAAAATATCGACTCATCACTTATTCACTAATTGCCTAGTCGTAAAGAAATAAATAAATGTGTTTCAAGGTAGTTACGTATGATAACGATTAAAAAATAGTTATTTTCATGCTTCATTTGAGACCAAATTACACCCTTTAAGGCTTAGAATGAGCTTAGAATCAAGCAAAACACGTTTGTTGAGTCGATTGAGTGTGAAGAGCTGTTTTAAGAGATATTATGCTTGTTCTGCATTATTTTGCAGCAATTTTGATAAAAGTGAAGAATGGGATTGAAGATGAAGGTCTTAGACTCAAGAACAAGGAAGAAACATGAAGAAAAGAAGAGTCTAGGAACAACCCAGAGCCAAAATCCAACGCTGGGCGGACAAACACGAGGAGAAAGCACTTTCTAACACTTAGGGGTGGATGCCGGGCGGTTTTGCGATTAGAGGCAAACCGCCGGGCGGTGGACCCCTGCTACCGGGCGGTGGCGCGATTATGGGGAAACCGCCGGGCGCCAAAAGTGTGACGTCGGGCGGTTGTCTGCTGGGCTTGGACCTATTTTCTGTGATTTTTATGATCTGTTTGGGCTTAGACTTGTTTTATGTTATTTTTATGCCCTATATAAAGGCCAGAACGTCTTAGGGTTTGTATCTTTTGATGGCTTAGGCACAAAAACACACTTTTCACCCCTTTGGGGGTAGATTTGGAGATGGTGACAGCTCTCCTTTTCTCCCTTTAGGGTTTCTATCTCTTTCATTCCATTCACCTAGTTTCTCCATGGTGATGGGGAACTAAACCTTATTTGTTGCTGGGGAAAGATGTAACCTCTAAACTCTCTTGTATTTGAATCAATTCTTTTTATTGATATATGCTTACTTCATTAATTGTTAGAGCTTTCCTCTTTGTTTAATGCACACATCGTTTAACTCATTCGGTTGTATGATCCTTGATTTTGTCGATATGGGGACGTACGGGGAAATCTAGAACTGGGGAAATTCTCTCAAAGGTAGTATTTCCTATACATAGGAATATGTGGTAATATGAGGATTGGTTGCATACACACTCCTGTGCTTCAGAATTAATTATTAGGGATGCTAGGAATTGTATGAACTCGTAGTTAAGGATAGGCTTTCTTACCGGTGACAACGGTATTAAGTGTTTTAGAGAGTGGCATTAACATTAATGAAGAAGAGGAATTCTTATATGCATGAGAGTGATTAGGTTTAATCTAACCTCAATAACATATTCATCTCATATTATCAACATCATCCATCCACTTTTGTGTTTAACCTCAATTGATCAAATTGCATTCATGTTTATTTTTCCGTATTCAAAAACCCTAAAATTATTTTGTTCTTATAGTCTTCATTGTTAAGCAAAAGCACAACAGTTTAGTGTCGTGAGTCTCTTGGGAAAACGATACTTGGACTTACTAATTTATTATCATTTGATACGATCTGGTACGCTTGCCAGTTTGTTAACAAGTTTTTTTGCGTCGCTGCCGGGGACTCATGGTAGAACTATTCTATGTGTGTGATTCTTGATCGATTAGACTTCTTTTGATTTGATTTGATTTTATTTTATTTTATTTTATTTGATTTTAATTTATTTGATTTGATTTGATTTGATTTGATTTTATTTTATTTTTCTTTTATTTTATCTTTTTATCATTCTGTTTTTATTTTTCTTTCTTTAAAATAAAAAAAATTAAAAAAAAATTATCTTTTACTGTTTTTATTTTTTATTTTTTATTTTTTATTTTATTTTTTTTTGGCTAATTCTGTGTTCTAGTGCAATGTTCTTTAGTGTCTGTAGGATAAAATTTGTACCAGGAGCACAAGATCATCAAGAGACAGATAAGGAAGGAGAATTGTTTCACCAACACCCTGATGTGAAAAGTGACAAACCCAAACCTGACACACCACAATTGAAATTCAAGAATAGGTTATGGACTGTCAAGACTATCAAAGCAAATAGAGCGCTCTTGAGATTGAGAATCCTTAGAGTTGGAAACAAGAAAATTGTTGGTGTCATGAAGGAAGGAAGAACACCAACATAAAATAGCAACACCTACTGATGGGTGTTTGGGCTTTACCGGGTCAAGCTAATGATGTTAAAGAAGCGCTTGCTGGGAGGCAACCTAGTTTCTAACCCCATTTCTGAATTTTTTGTTTCTTTTCTTTCATTTTATCTGATTTTATTTTAGGTTAAATGCTGCTTCTGATGGCAGTGATACTGATGGATGCTTCTACAACATCTACTGATGGATGTTAGGTGATTTGGCATCTATTGATGGATGCCAATGAAGATAAGAAAGATTAGCATCTACTGATGGATGCCATATGGTTAGACATTTACTGATGGATGTCACTAACGGCGTTTACTGATGAATGGTACTGGGATAGCATCTACTGAGGGATGCTAGAAGATTTAGGTATCTACTGAAGGATACAGGAAGGTACACCTACTGATGGGTGACGATAAGTTTTGCACCTACTGATGGGTGCTAGAAAGGTTTAGGTCAGGCTCGTGACGTTAAACAAGCGTTACTTGGGAGGCAACCCAGTTTTCTAAACTTATCTTTTTAAATTATGTTCTATTTGCTTCTGTTTTTAGAATAGGTATTGATGTACTTGGTTGGACAATACATCTAATGCAGTGGTTTGATATTAATATTTTTGCATGATGGGTATTTCTTGATGATGCTTTGAGATTGATGAAGTTGAGATTGCACAATATGTTGATATACAGGTGGTGGTTCACAAGTTGTGTGAATAGATGCATTGTGGTTTTGTGATTGTGATTATGAGGTTAAGCAGGGTATTTGATTGAATGATTGAAATAAGCTTGTGTGAGGTTTTTGAGCTCCAGAGTTCTTATTGATATATTTTCTATCTACTGGAAACATAAATAATTTTGCCTGAGTTTCTGTGATTGATTAAATTACGTGTATGTGTTACATGATCAAGGCCATTTTTGATATGCCCTTTTCTAAGACAAAAATTTCATCCCACATGAAAAAGAACATCCTATGTTCTACCCTTTTTGAACCTAATCCTTAAACAGAATGTGAAAACCCTTGCTTAGAAAATCTTTGCCTTGAGTTAGGTTGAGAAATATTTTGGGGTATTGTTAAAAGTTCAAGTTTGGGGTTGTTGGGAGAATTGAAAAAGAAAGAGAAAAGTTAGGCATTGAGCTTATGAGTTGAAAAGAAAATGCATGAGAAAATTTGAAAAAGATAGAAAAAGAAAAAACATGGAAAGAAAAGCTCAATGTGAAGAAAAGGGAAAGTTGGGAATAAGTGAGATTGGTAAAAAAGAGAGTTTGTGTTTGAACTATGATTGTATAAATAACTCTCTTAACTTAAGGATTTTGTGATCTAGAAAGACCAATTTTCCTTCTTAGCCCAACCACATTATAAGCCTTGAAAAGTCCTTGTGATGACATGTATATGTGATGATGTTTGATTGTGGTAAATGAAAGGCAATTTTGTTTTATGTGACATGTGGATTGTAGAGAAAACAAGTGACCTCTTGAAACACCTGTGTGATTGAGTGAAACACTTTATCTGGTGAGGAATGATTCCATGAATTCATGATTATATCTATGCTTAGCTAATTGATCATTCATGAAAATAACATCTGTTGGAATATTATGTGATTATGTGAACATCATGATGAGTAATTTGAATCAAAGCATGTGCACATCTTGACTAAATTCTATTGATGAGTGATTTGAGTGATTACCTATCTTGAAAGAAAGAGCTTCTGAATATGATTGAACCATTGTGTTGATTTGTGGAAGACTAAGTTTCATTTTGTTTGCTTGAGGACAAGCAAAGTTCTAATTTGGGGTTGTGATAACGGTTGAAAAACAATTATTTTCATGCTTCATTTGAGATCAAATTACACCCTTTAAGGCTTAGAATGAGCTTAGAATCAAGCAAAACACGTTTGTTGAGTCGATTGAGAGTCAAGAGCTGTTTTTAGAGATATTATGCTTGTTTTGCAGAATTTTGATAAAAGTGAAGAATGAGATTGAAGATGAAGGTCTTAGACTCAAGAACAAGGAAGAAACATGAAGAAAAGAAGAGTCTAGGAACAACCCAGAGCCAAAATCCAACGCTGGGCGGCCAAACACGAGGAGAAAGCACTGTCTGACACCTAGGGGTGGGCGCCGGGCGGTTGTGCGATTAGAGGCAAACCGCCGGGCGGTGGCGCAATTATGGGGAAACCGCTGGGCGCCAAAAGTGTGACGCCGGGCGGTTGTCTGCTGGGCTTGGACCTGTTTTCTGTGATTTTTATAATCTGTTTGGGCTTGGGCTTGTTTTATGTTATATTTATGCCCTATTTAAAGGCCAAAACGTCTTAGGGTTTGTATCTTTTGATGGCTTAGGCACAGAAACACACTTTTCATCCCTTTGGGGTTAGATTTGGAGATGGTGACAACTCTCCTTTTCTCCCTTTAGGGTTTCTATCTCTTTCATTCCATTCACCTAGTTTCTCCATGACGATGAGGAACTAAACCTTATTTGTTGCTGGGGAAAGATGTAACCTCTAAACTCTCTTGTATTTGAATCAATTCTTTTTATTGATATATGCTTACTTCATTAATTGTTAGAGTTTCCCTCTTTGCTTAATGCATACATTGTTTAACTCATTCGGTTGTATGATCCTTGATTTTGTCGATATGGGGATGTACGGGGAAATCTAGAACTGGGGAAATTCTCCCAAAGGTAGTATTGCCTATACATAGGAATATGTGGTAATATGAGGATTGGTTGCATACACACTCCTGTGCTTCAGAATTAATTATTAGGGATGCTAGGAATCGTATGAACTCGTAGTTAAGGATAGGCTTTCTTATCAGTGACAGCGGTATTAAGTGTTTTAGAGAGTGGCATTAACATTAATGAAGAAGAGGAATTCTTATATGCATGAGAGTGATTAGGTGAAATCTAACCTCAATAATATATTCATCTGATATTATCAACATCATCCATCCACTTTTGTGTTTAACCTCAATTGATCAAATTGCATTCATGTTTATTTTTCTGTATTCAAAAACCCTAAAATATTTTGTTCTTATAGTCTTCAGTGGTTAAGCAAAAGCACAACAGTTTAGTGTCGTAAGTCTCTTGGGAAAACGATACTTGGCCTTACCAATTTATTATTACTTGATACGATCTGGTACGCTTGCCAGTTTGTTAACAACGTACTTCAAAATCAGTTTTGTACATCACAAAACATAACATTTTGATAATTTATCAATATTTTAATCTTTCTCATATACATCAAACAAAGAAGAAAACTCAAAGGTTGGGGATAAAGATGTTACATTTGGCGACATGTAGTTTATATATACTGTTGTGCATTATATTTATGATTCTGATAATTTTTTTAATTCAATAGGGTTGTTTATATACCTTAATCACGTACAATCAAGATTGTGTGTCGACTAACAGAAAACAGTCTTTGCAAAAGTTATAATAACAATGTCCATTGTTACTTAAGTAAGCCTTCTATGCAGGTATAAAAAAGTGGACATGGATAGTTGCAGTAGCAGCAACAACTCTACTTGCAATTTGTCTATTGACTATTTCCCTAGCCTTAAAGAAGAGAAAATATGTGTTTTAAGGTTGTTACGTACTCCAAAATCAGATTACTACATACAACACTAAGCTCAGTCTTTTGATACTTTATGTATATTTTAATCTTTCTCACATTCATCAAACAGAGAAGAAGAGTCGAAGGAAGGTGACGAAGATGGCATACTTGGCAAAATGTAGTCAGGGGTCTGCCGTCGGGCGGTCCGACGGGAGGAGAAGACACCAGCAGAGGACGCCAGGCGGTAGACCCCTGACGCCGGGCGGTTTTGCGACACAAGGGAAACTGCCGGGCAGTAGACCCCTGCCGCCGAGCGGTGGCGCGATTTAGGGTAAACTGCCAGGCGGCAAAGTGTGACGCCGGGCGGTTGTTAGATGGGCTTGGGCCTGTTTTCTGTTGCACTCCTCAGTTATAAATAGCCCTGTTGCGATTTCCAATTCATTCTTTTGACAGAAGAGGGCGGCCAGACCTACTTTTCACTCTCTGGAGAGGATCTCTTGGATGCTTAGGCTCCTTTTCATCTTTTCTAGGGTTTGTTTTCCATATCTTCCATTATTTTCATCTTGGTTCACCATGACAATGGTGAACTAAACCCTATTGTTGTTGGGGGAACAATGTAATCTTTTGATACTCTCTTTTATTAAAACTCTTATTTAATTATATGATTCTGATATGCGTTTATTATCAATTGTTGGGTTCTCATCTGTGCTAAAAGCTTTTATCGTTTAACTCATTCGATAGCTGATATTTGCCTTTATTGATACGGGGACGTACAGTAATGTCATGAACTGGAGAGTAATTCCTTGGTTAAGCAATACCACCTAGGGATAGGGGGGTAGGACGACCAATTACTTTTGCTTCTGTTTGTAATGCGTTGCTAGTAGCTAGGGGAGGCTAGGGATAACAAACCGGTAATTAGTAATAGGCCCTTTTCGCCGAGGGATCGGGTTAAGGGGAGGCCAAGAAAGTTTGCATAACAATTAGATAATAAATCGATTTAAACAAGAGGAGTAAATAAGAGAGAGAGGATTAGATGAAATTGTAAACCCCCAACAACTCCATTCATTCATACTCTTTTCTAGTCAATTGAATCAACACATTGCATGTTTATTTTTTGTCTTTGCATTCACCACAATTATTGATTTTTCTCCGTAAGTCTTACGATTTTGATTCACACGAACGATAAGGCCTTTCGAGTCTCATGGGAAGAACGATAATGGGTTATACCATTTATATTACTTGTAACGATATGGTACACTTGCCATTCTGTTAACAAGTTTTTGGCGCCGCTGTCGGGGACTCGAGGTTTAACTTTTTTAAGTAGTGTGAATTGATTGAATATTGACTTGTTTGTAATTATTTGTTTTTCTTATTTTGTTTTGTTTTATTTTATTTTCTGTAAAAGTGATTTTAGGGGTATTTTTTCTTGTGTATGCAGGAAGGGATACAAACTCGAAGCAGAAAAGATCAACAACCTCTTCTCGAGGGGTTACCAGACAGGAGAAGGAGGAGAGTTAGTCATTTTACATGTGAGAACTTTCCTTCTCCTGAACCACTTTTGCAATCTTGTGCACAGGTTATAGAGGAGATGACGAATCAACCTCCTCCGAGACGCACACTGGTGGACTCAGCAAACACTGTGGGTCCCTTGAATTTCAACATCATAGTCATTCCTGCGGACAATGCAACAAATTTGGTGATGAGCCCTGCACTCATCCAGTTAGTCCAAAGCAACCAGTTTCACGGGTTGTCAAATGAGAACCCTACAAGAATTTGACTATCTTTATTGAAATCTGCAATACTGTTAAGATGGCCGGAGTCTCAGATGAGAGGGTCAGACTTATCCTGTTTCCGTTTTCTCTGGGAGGAAGTGCCAAAGATTGGTTGCATTCATTCGCTGAAGGGATGTTTAGAAACTGGGATGCTTTAGCAAGAAGGTTTGTGACTAAATTCTTTCCACAATCGAAGATCAATCAAGGGAAGCTGGAAATCTCGTCTTTTAAACAAGAAATGGAAGAAACTCTTGGGCATGCATGGGGCAGATTTAAAGGCTTGTTGAGAAAAACCCCAATCCATGGGTTTGATAAGACGACTTATTTACTCACATTTATTGGAGGTTTGAACATGCACTCAAAGATGATGTTGAATGCTGCTGCTCAAGGAGACATCAGAAGAAAGACAGAGGATGAAGCTTATGATTTGATAGAACTTATGGCGGACAATGAGGAGACGTATGATGCGCGTGGTGATGATGTTAAAGATGTTTCGTTGTTGCAAACTAACATTGGGATAAGGGAGCAAAACGATGTAGTCACTCAGCAGTTGGAGATTGTGGCAAAAACATTATCCGATTTGTCATAGACAGTTAAAGAGGTTTCCATAGTCCCACAGCAGCCTCATTTCATGCCTATACAAAGGAGCGCAGAATCTGAAGAAATTTTTCAGAGAATTATGAAAAGAAGTGTGTGTACTATAAGTTCGATGGAGAAAAGCAATGTGGAGGAAGCATGCGAGATTGTCACTAGAAGTGATAGAATATTAAAAGAGAAAGAGGTTGAAAAAAATGAAAAAGAAAAAGAGAGTGTTGAAGAAGAAAGTGAGCAAGAGGCAACGCATGAGACAAAGAAAAACATGTTGCATAAAGATCAGGCAGAGACGATTGTGAAAGCCAAAGAGAAAGATTATGAAAAACCACTGCCATACCCAAAAATATATTCCAGAAAGGAGAGAGAAGGAGTTTGAGCGTTTTATGGAGCTTTTCAAGAAATTGGAAATAACCATACCGTTCTCTGAGGCACTTCAGCAGATACCATCTTATGCAAAGTTTTTAAAAGAACTCATTACAAAGAAGAGGAAGCACCTTGAAGAAGAAACAACTGAGGTGCAAGGAAATTGCAGTGCAGTTTTACAAAGGTCACTACCTCCTAAATTACAAGATCCAGGCAGTTTCACTATTCCTTGTACTATTGGAGAATAAAATGTTGGAAAAGCTTTGATTGATCTTGGAGCTAGCATTAATCTGATGCCTCTCTCTATGTTAAAAAAGATTAGAGGAGTGGAGATTAAACCAACAAGAATGGTTCTTGAATTAGCAGATAGATCTCTCAAATATCCTTATGGAATTGCTGAAGATGTGATAGTCAAGGTAGACAAATTCCTATTTCCAGTGGACTTTGTTATAATGGAGATGGAAGAAAATGCAGATGCACCTCTGATTCTTGGAAGGCCTTTCATGAAGACAACTAGGATTGTGATTGACGTGGAAAAAGGAAAGCTTACAGTGCAGGTACAAGATAAAGAGGCGGATTTTGATGTGTTTCAGGCAATGTCACATCCTAAAGACAACAAATCATGCTTTCAGATCGACGTGGTAGAAGAACTTTGCATGACACAAAGGAGTAGAGTCCGTAACGCATCCATGCTGGAAAGAACTCTTATTGACGAATGTGAAGACCTGAATGAAGAAGAGGATAAAATGAAGCAGGAATGTGTCCAAGAGTTGGAGGCAACAAAAGAAATTCCAGCAGAGCAGGCTCTGTTTGAAAAGATTGAGTTTAGAGAAAAAATTCCAGAAAGTAAGATTGAACTGAAGGAGTTACCACCACATTTGAAATATGTGTTTTTGGAAGATAATGGAGGAAAGCCAGTCATTATTAGTACTACATTATCTTCAGAAGAAGAAGGAAAGTTGGTGGAAGTCCTAAAATCAAACAAAGGTGCCATAGGCTGGTCAATTGCAGATCTCAAGGGTATAACTCCCACATATTGTATGCATAGAATTTTGATGGAAGAAGATTATAGACCTGTGGTGCAACCGCAAAGGAGACTCAATCCTGTAATGAAAGAAGTTGTGAGAAAAGAGGTATTCAAGTTATTAGAAGCAGGAATTATTTATCCTATTTCTCATAGCAAATGGGTGAGTCCAGTTCAAGTTGTACCAAAGAAAGGAGGGATGACTGTCATTCATAATGAAAAGAATGAGCTTATTCCTACAAGGACAGTCACTGTGATGACTTGGGCCCAAGCCCAATTTCTTTAGTGTAGTATCTCTATGATGTACTTTGCATTGTGTTAGACATGTAGGACCTCTAGTCCTATAAATAACCATGCCTACCTTATTGTACTTTACTTTTTGAGATAATGAATTAATTTCCTGCTGAGAATACTCCAGAATTAATTCCTTGAAAGTCAAGGCTGAAGAATCCAAGGGATTCCTCAGCCACCTTCCAATTACTTTGCATTTCATTTCATTTTCCAAATAGCAGATTCTCACTCTTCCACGCGTACCACTCAGGATCAGCCACCTCCGCCACTTGCCATCTACTCCTTCAACCGCGTCAGATCCTTATCACATTCTTCATTTTCGTAAGCTGCCTTCATTCCTCTCCAGCGAAACACATTCCTTTCACTCTCGAAAGTGATTTATCCTCATCGCCAACACAGATCCACCGATTATAACCACGCCTTGCCTAATCCTTGCCGAATCCTCTCTTCAACCCTATCCACCGGACCACGACTTAGATCCTTCCATTTTCAACGGTCAGTTCTTCGATCCATACCTTCTGTTAGGGTTTCAGCCTTCCTCTGCCCATTCACCATACCTGACCGATTAAAACTGAGATCTATGCCATTTCACCGGTTCAATCGGTGAATCCTCCCATTCCACCGATTAAAGTCACTTCTCCACCGATCCAATCTGCTTCCGCGTCAAACCTCAAGTTTTCTACCGAACAAACCTTCGATTCCAAGTCCTCTAGCTTGATCCGTGCCCGATTCTCTAGTTCGTCGCCGACCTGCATCGGGGCCGAGCTCATCATGTGGTATTCAGAGCCTCAGGTTAGGCACGCGTCAAAGATAAGTATCACTTTCCTGGTTTCTTTTCGTTTTGCTTTGAGTTTTGTTTCTTCCGAATCTGTTTTGTCTTGATTCTTGAGTTGTCTGAGTTTCGTTTGATTCTGAGTATTTTCTTTGTTCATCCTTGCGTTGTTCATCATGTTCATTCATTGTCTTGCTTGATTTCAGTTCAATCGTGATTTTGTGTATCTGTTTGAATGTCTCGGTTTGATTTCGTGTTTTCTAATCCGCGTTTCTCTTGTGTTTATTGAGTTGTTCATTATCTTCCTGCATTGTCTTGAGTTTTCAGATTTGTTTTGTGCCTTGAGTCAGTGTTATTTTCATTTTAATCGGTCAAAATCTTGTGCTATTGAGTCTTTTAATTTTAGATCTAATACTGTCATGTCTGGTCATGTGTGTTGATTCATTGCTTTGTCAAAACTCTGAGTAAAATTGGTTTGGCACAAACCTGCTGTTCTTGATTGAATTTTTTTCGAAAGAATCACACTAAAAGAGCAATGATCTAAGAGCTCAATGATTCGAAGTTGCATTGCAGTGCATTGATCACTGAAGCAATACGTGAATCTGTTGAGATTTGAAATGGTTGAGTGATTTCTGCATTCTTTTTGTTCAATGAAATGTTTGTTCTGTGATGGTGAGACTGTGTTACAATATGAACAGTGATTGGCTTAAGTCAATTGAAGTGTAGCATCATTATACACTTTCAGAAAACACTTGCTGCAGTTGTCCGATCTGCACAATCTTTGCTGAGTCAAATTCTTGTTGCTGTGTGTCAATTCTGGTTGAGTATTTAGATCATTGCCAACCATCCGAAAACAACTTTCTGCTATTTGAGCACATTTCACTTGCTGATTTGAACCTTAATTTTTTTGCCACAAGTCTGTTTTAAGTGCTGAATCAAAATTGGACTACTAGAGTTGATTGTTTGAAGTGCATCATGAACTGAACATGTCAAATTCTGATATACTCTGAATTTGTCCAAAATTTTTTGTCAAACAAGTTTAAATTCATCACTTAAACCTGTTTGTGCAAAGATAATATGACTGTAATCAGTTTTGTGCATTTTCACTAGTAAATCCATCCATTGTTTGAGCATCTACTGTTAGCTCAAATGAGTGCTGCAGAAATTACACTGTTTTGAAGTTTTATTTGGTGCATTGAACCTCATTTGAATGTTGTAGCAAAAGCTGGAATCCATATAAAAAGAAATATATCATTCAAAAGAATTGACATGAAATTTAAAAAGCTCATTGGATCCGTGCAACATCATTTCGAAAATCTGCACAAAGCAGAATCATAAATTTGACACCAAATTGGATTTTCGTTGAGAACTTTTCACAAACAGATTGAGAATTCTGCATAGCATCACTGATTTGCACTTCATTTCGACTTGCAACTATTTTCTTGCTTATTTCATCTATTCTAGCACCATTGTTAGGCTCACTTTGCTGTGCCACCTTGTTTACTACACATTTTCTTGCTTGTATTGATTGATCTTTCCTGTTTTGTCCATCACAAGTGCATATTGTTCTGTTGTTCTTAATTTTTAGCTTTTCCTTGCTTTATTCATCTGATCTAGAGTCTGTCTAGAGTTCTTGAGTTTGTCTCCTGTGCTGTCAATTCCATTCGTTTGTGGCTGTCATTGTTTTATCCTGTTTGGTTCAGGTTTCGGATTGTCACCTTTGCCTGATTGAGAATTTGATTCTATTCTGGATTATTGAAAAGAAAGGTAATGTGAATGGTAGCATCCTAGGTGGAAGTGATCCACAGAATTCTCTGGCCTTGACTGAAATCTTTTTCAAAACTATCCTTTGAGTGTATTAACTGCTAGAGAGCATCCTTGAGTGTGAGAGTTTTGTGAGGCTGTATAGCCTATTTCCTTGGCCATTTTAGAGAGAATTCCATATTCCATATTCCATATTCCTCTAACTGATTTGAGAATGTTCACTGTGCAGGGAAAAGAGTTTGAATGATTCAACTGGAGCAACTGTGACTGTTTAAGAATTATTGTTTTCAATATTAAGTTGTTTGCTGATTCCCTTGTGAAATTAAATGTTTTGAATGTGATTGTATTCATTTTAAGCTGCGCCTGCATGCGTTCTGGAATTTAAATGAGTTTGCTGATTTCTGCATTTGGTGTTGATTAGAAGTATTATTCTCACTTAGTGGAAAACATCCTTCCAATTGCATTGTAACACAACTTCAAATCTCAGTTTTGATCAGAATGCTTGATTGAATACATCCGCATGTCACCTAGCCATTGTGCACATCTGATTTGATTGAATCATTATTTTGAGTTGGTTGTTTAAATCAGTTTGACTTCGACTTAGAATCACATCTAGTTGAATTTGATTTAAAGACCATTTGCATCTGTATTTTGAAATCTGATATCAGTTAGTGTGAGTAGAGCTGACCTGTGGAAGCTTCTGATATATGCTTAAACTGTTTTTGCTGGTATATGTGGAGCTTAATAGTTAGAAGCACCTACTTGAACTATTTGGCATTATTGAGAATTGGAACTTGTGCAACAGATTTCATTTGAGAGCAAATAGGATCTGTTGGCTACACCACTTGAGTCACAAGCGGATAGAAAGGGAAGTTATCAGTGCCCTATACCATCTTTCGTGCAAATTGTGTTAGCTAAGGAACATTGATCTAAGTGATATCCAATTTGTTTGTAGATTTGGACAATACGCTGTGTGAATAGTTAACATCAAGAATTAAGCCGTGAATATTCCCGAGTTGGAACAACATTAGGACAGGGAAGACTTTAAATTGATGTGTCACTCTTCTTGCAATCTGTTTGCAAAGGATCTACTAATCCACGTGTTTTGATACTGTTTTACAGGAGTGATAAATGAAATCCAAAGAGAATTTGATCAAGAAGCAATCAAAAATGGAAATTGAAGGAGCAAGCAACTGTGATTGTTTGAAACTACGTGAGGAGCAGTAGCATTTTTCCCAACATCATCTAACACTGAACAGCGAAAAGGAAGTTCTTACTGCCCCATATATAATTTTTTTTGTGAATGTTGCTTGGCTAAAGGTGTAAGTGACAGCAGTATTGGTTATTTGTGTTTGCAGGATTGGACCTAGATAGTTCTTGACTGAGACCGAGAGTTGAAAGGAACATTTGGACGCTGAAGACTTGGTGCAAGGTGAAGCAAGAAAGCTGAATGAAGTGGACTAGGACCAACTGAATGAAGTGGACTAGGACCAGGACTGTAGCAGATCAGTAGCGTAGTTTTAGCTTTGTAAATTTGTTCTTATTTTTGTGTGTAATCTGATGGGCCTGTGTTTAGCCCACTGGTAGCTTTAGCTTGGTTTGTAAATGGCCTTCTATAAAGTCCAAGTAGATTGGAAGAGTTCTTAGTGCTCTTTCCAACTCTTGGCAGCTTTTATTGTTTTCTTTAAATTTTAGCATAGCTAGACATAGGAGTAGAATTTGATTGTCTTTGCATGTGTTTGATTTTCACGTTAGGTGTGATCTTTGTCACATTAGAAGTCCGAACGTATTAGGGGTCTTAGAGTCCGTTTTTTTTTTTATTGTTTATTTCTTTTGAGTCTTGTAAAGAACAAAGATGTCTTGTTATTCATATAGTTCATATAGTTCTTCTAGTTCATATAGTTCATCTAGGGTCCATAATGAGTATCAAAGTTCATACCTTAAGGATGATTTGTGTACTAAAGCTAGAAAAATTCCCTTCTTTGGTAAGGATACAAATGTCTTAACATACTTAGTTTTGGAAAAAGAAATTAATCAAATGCATCCTGTCCTTCTTAGACAAAGTGAACTTGAGTCTTATAGCACAATTGTTCTTTCTAGAGAATGTGAATCTCGTGTTCTTAGTCTATATCTTTCTAGGTTAGAAAAGCATGCATATGAGTGGTGGGATAAGAGGCAATATTGGGTTCATAAAGGAAGGAAATCTACCATTAAAAATTGGTATGAATTGAGAGCGTGCATGAGAGAAAAGTTTGTGCCTCCTTTGATTATAAGAAACCTGAAACTTATGAGAGATAGTATTCAAGAGGGAAAATCATTTCTTGAGAGTTTAAAAGATCAAGGTTTCTTACGTAGAGAACTAGAATTTAGAGATAAACTTATGAAGTTCTTGAATGAGGGAAGTAAAAGAGACCTAGAGAGAAAACGTAGGGAACAACAAGAAAGAATGGAAAGACAAGAGAGAAGAAAAGAGAGAAAACAACAAGAAGAAAGAAGAAGAGAAAGAGAGAGGAAGCGAGAACAAGAGAGAAAAGAAGAGGAAGAACGAGTGATAAGAGAAGAGGAAGACAGAAGAGAAAGAGAGATGAAGAGCGAACAAGAGAAGAGAGAAGAGGAAGAAAGGAAGAAAATGGAAGAGAAGCGATTCATGGCAACATCTCCTATTTTTACCATAGAATCCAAACTTTTAAGGGGAGGTTTTCTATCTTTTAATTTTCCCTCAATCAAGATTAAATATTCCAAATTCATCTTTTTTTTTCCAAAACATTGCCATTATATCTTTTCAAAAGTTTCAATTTTTAAAATATGACAATCAAAAACTTGAGTTACAGTTACCATTAATTTTAACTCAAGATAAAAATAAATTTTCAAATGAAGCATGGTTTCTTTATAATCATCATATTGAAAATTTTAAAATTAAGAAACCATCTTCTCAAAATTTTCTTTTATATACTTTGGGTCATGGAAAACTAATTAATGTTATGTTTAATGTTTATTGCAGATTTATCTTTGACCCAGGAGGAGTTTGTAAAGAGTCAACTAAAAATAAGTCCTCAGGAGAACCATCAAGATTTGAGGACAAATCCTTTCCAAGGGGGAGGGGATGATGACTTGGGCCCAAGCCCAATTTCTTTAGTGTAGTATCTCTATGATGTACTTTGCATTGTGTTAGACATGTAGGACCTCTAGTCCTATAAATAACCATGCCTACCTTATTGTATTTTACTTTTTGAGATAATGAATTAATTTCCTGTTGAGAATACTCCAGAATTAATTCCTTGAAAGTCAAGGCTGAAGAATCCAAGGGATTCCTCAGCCACCTTCCAATTACTTTGCATTTCATTTCATTTTCCAAATAGCAGATTCTCACTCTTCCACGCGTACCACTAAGGATCAGCCACCTCCGCCACTTGCCATCTACTCCTTCAACCGCGTCAGATCCTTATCACATTCTTCATTTTTGCAAGCTGCCTTCATTCCTCTCCAGCGAAACACATTCCTTTTACTCTCGAAAGTGATTTATCCTCATCGCCAACACAGATCCACCGATTATAACCACGCCTTGTCGAATCCTTGCCGAATCCTCTCTTCAACCCGATCCACCGGACCACGACTTAGATCCTTCCATTTTCAACGGTCAGTTCTTCGATCCATACCTTCTGTTAGGGTTTCAGCCTTCCTCTGCCCATTCACCATACCTGACCGATTAAAACTGAGATCTATGCCATTTCACCGGTTCAATCGGTGAATCCTCCCATTCCACCGATTAAAGTCACTTCTCCACCGATCCAATCTGCTTCCGCGTCAAACCTCAAGTTTTCTACCGAACAAACCTTCGATTCCAAGTCCTCTAGCTTGATCTGTGCCCGATTCTCTAGTTCGTCGCCGACCTGCATCGGGGCTGAGCTCATCACATGGATGGCGAATGTGCATTGATTACAGAAGGCTAAACACAGCTAGCAGAAAAGATCATTTTCCCTTACCTATTATGGATCAAATGTTCAAACGATTGGTTGGACAAACTTATTATTGCTTCCTGGATGGCTATTCTGGATATAATCAAATTGTGGTAGATCTTGAAGACCAAGAGAAAACAACGTTTACATGTCCGTTTGGTATTTTTGCCTATGGAAAAATGCCTTTTGGATTATGTAACGTTCCAGCTACATTTTAGAGGTATATGCAAGCAATCTTTGCTGATTTCATGGAGAAAAGCATAGAAGTCTTCATGGATGATTTTTCAGTTTTTGGGGATTCCTTTCAAAGGTGTTTGGCCAACTTGGATGCTATACTTAAAAGATGTGTTCAAACAAACCTTGTTCTGAATTGGGAAAAGTGTCATTTCATGGTGACAGAAGGGATTGTGTTAGGGCACAAAATTTCAGCCAAGGGAATTGAAGTGGATAAAGCGAAGGTGGAGGTTATTGAAAAACTTCCACCACACACCAATGTGAAAGGAATTCGAAGTTTCCTGGGTCAATCTGGATTTTATTGACGATTTATTAAGGATTTTTCAAAGATTGCCAAGCCATTGAGTAATCTGCTTGCTAAAGATACACCCTTTTTAATGAGTCCTGAATGTCTGCAAGCTGTTGAGATTCTGAAGAAGAGATTGATTTTTGCTTCAGTAATTGTAGCTCCAGATTAGAATAAAGAGTTTGAACTTATGTGTGATGCTAGTGACTATGCCATACGCGCGATGTTGGGCCAAAGAAGAAGAAAGGTTTTTCATGTTATTTACTATGCCAGTAAAGTTTTGAATGAAGCCCAGCAGAATTATGCTACTACAGAAAAAGAATTTTTGGCTATAGTTTATGCATTGGAGAAATTTAGATCTTATTTCATTGAATCTAAGGTGATTATTTATACAGATCATGCAGCTATAAAGTATTTATTGACAAAGCCAAACTCAAAGCCACGGTTGATCAGGTGGGTGCTTTTGCTACAAGAGTTTGACATAGAAATTCATGATAAAAAGGGAAGTGAAAATTTGATTACTGACCATTTATCCCGATTAGTCAATGATGAAGTAACAAGAAAGGAGAAGGAAATCTGGGAGTCATTTTCAGATGAAACTCTTTTATATATTCAGCAAAGACCCTGGTTTGCTGACTTGGCTAATTTCAAAGCTGCAGGTGTTATTCCTGAAGGATTCAATTGGCAACAGAAAAAGAAGTTCTTACATGATGCCAAACAATTCATTTGGGATGATCCGTACTTGTTCAAGATAGGAGCAAACAATCTTCTTAGGAGATGTGTAACAAAGGAAGAAGCATAAAGGATCTTGTGGCATTGCCATAATTCTCCGTATGCAAGTCATTATAATGGTGAGCGCACAACTGCAAAAGTTCTGCAAGCTGGATTTTACTGGGCAACTGTGTTTAAAGATGCCTATAATCATGCTCGGAGTTGTGACAAATGCCAAAGGACGGGGACTATTTCAAGGATGCATGAGATGCCACTGCAAGGAATTCTGGAGGTTGAAGTGTTTGACTGCTGGGGTATTGATTTTGTTGGACCCTTTCCTCCATCATTTAATAATGAATATATTTTGGTAGTTGTTGATTATGTGAGCAAATGGGTGGAAGCTTTAGCATGTCCCAATAATGATGCTAATACTGTGATTAAATTCTTGAAGAGACAAATCTTTTCATGATTTAGCACCCCTAGAGTACTCATCAGTGACGGGGGATCTCACTTTTGTAATGCTCAGCTTGCTAGGGTGCTTAAACATTATGGGGTGAAACATAAGTAGCTGCACCTTATCATCCACAAACAAATGGGCAGGCTGAAGTATATAACCGGGAGATCAAAAGAATTCTGGAAAAGACTATCACTCTTTGAAGGAAAGATTGGTCACAAAAACTAGATGATGCTCTTTGGGCATATAGAACTGCCATGAAAACTTCTATGGGACTCTCGCCTTTTCAGTTAGTCTATGGAAAAGCATGCCATTTGCCAGTAGAGATGGGGCATAAAGCTTTGTGGGCTTTGAAATTTTTGAACTTTGATCCTAATGAGACTCAAAGCAAACAAAGAAACCAGATGCTGGAACTTGAAGAAATGCGGCTGCATGCATATGATTCATCAAGGATTTACAAAGAAAAGGTGAAATTTTATCATGACAAGAAGCTGCTTAAGAGAACCTTTCATCCAGGGGAGTTGGTGTTATTGTTTAACTCAAGGCTAAAGTTGTTTCCTGGAAAGCTGAAATCAAAATGGTTAAGACCCTTTGTGGTAAAGCAGGTATTCTAAAATGGAGCAGTGAAGTTAGAACATTCAAATGATGAGAATCAACAGCGAAGCTGGATAGTGAATGGTCAGAGAATGAAACATTATGTGGGAGGAGATGTGGATCAATTTGCTTCAGTTATGATGTTGGTGGATCCCTGAGGTTTGGGTCAGGCTCGTGACGTTAAACAAGCGCTACTAGGAGGCAACCTAGATTCTCTCTCTACTACTTTTGCATTTTAAATTTTTAGAATAGGTTGAATTTTATTTTCAGTGTGTATGCTTGACTTGAATACTCTTTTTGAAGATGTTTGACTGAATAATGTGCATGATGAACTTATTTGATGATGATTTGATGTGAATGATTATTGAGTGGTGTTGCATGTTGATATCCTGTGAAACAGATGTGTGATAAATTATGATTGTGGTCATGATGCTAAGCAGGGTGTATGAATGAATGTGTGTGAGAAAGCATGTTGTGTGAGGTATTGAGCCCCAGAGTTTTTATTGTTATATGTATTGTTCACAATAAAGCATGAATGATATTGCCTTAATCTTGATGATTGATTGATTTGCATGTGAATGTCATATGATCAAGGCCATGTTTGAAAACCCTTCTCTAGCCAAATTTTCGCCCAAAATGCTTCAAAGATTATACCCTTTTTGAACCTTAGCCTTAAACAGGATGAGAAACTTTGATTTGAAATTCTTACCTTGAGTTAGGTTGAGCTTAAGTCTATGTTTTGACAAGGTTCAACTTTGGGGTTGTATGGGGGAAATTGAAAAGCAGTTGAAAAACATTGAGCTCAATTATTAAAAAGAAAAATGCATGAAAAAAAGAAAAGAAGAAAAGCATGAAGATGAGCTCAATGAAAAAGAAAAGGGAAGAAGTTGGGAAATAAGTGAGATTGGTGAGGAAGAGAGTTGTGTTTAAATGTGGAATATTATGGGAGCTCTCTTGACTCAAGGATTTTGTTTTCCAGAAAAACCAATTTTTCTTGTTAGCCTAGCCTCATTACAAGCCTTGGAAAAGTCCTTTTGATGGCATTTGCATGTGAAGATGTTGATTGTCTAAGATGAATGGCAATGTTATTTCATGTGACTTGTGAACAATAAAGAGTGGAGTGCTACCCTAAACACTTGAGTGATTGACTGAAACACTTGCTTGGTGAGCACTTCTAAATTTCATGATTGCATTATTGCTTGGTGGACTGATCATTCATAATGTGTGACATCTGTTGAGGAAAGTATGAGCTAAATTAAGTAGAGAACATGCATGCATCTTGATTTGATTTCATTGATTATCTGAAATTGAGTAGGTTTTGTCATGTACTTTAGGAGTGTTGAATCATTGGATGAAATGGTAGAAAGCCAAGCTCTGTTTTGTTTATTGTTTTGTTTTGTTTTGCTTGAGGACAAGCAAAGTTCTAAGTTTGCGGTTGTGATAACGGTTGGAAAACCGTTATTTTCATATGCTATTTTGGACTAAATCACACCCTTTACTGCTTAGAATGAGCTTAGAATCATGTAAAACTCAATAAATGAGTCAGTTGAGAGTCAAAAGCTGTTTTTAGCGATATTATGCTTATTTTGCAGCAAATCTGATGGAAGTGAAGATTGGGGATGAAAATTAAGGTCCTAGACTCAAGGAAAAGGAAGAAAATTGAAGAAAAGAAAAGTCTAGGAACCGCCCGGCGGTAGACCCCTGACGCCGGGCGGTCCGATAGGAGGAGAAGACACCAGCAGAGGACGCTGGGCGGTAGACCCCTGACGCTGGGCGGTTTTGCGGCACAAGGGAAACCGCCGGGCGGTAGACCCCTGCCGCCAGGCAGTGGCGCGATTTAGGGTAAACCGCCGGGCGGCAAAGTGTGACGTCGGGCGATTGTCAGATGGGTTTGGGCCTGTTTTCTGTTGCGCTCCTCAGTTATAAATAGCCCTGTTGCGATTTCCAATTCATTCTTTTGACAGAAGAGGGCGGCCAGACCTACTTTTCACTCTCTGGAGAGGATCTCTTGGATGCTTAGGCTCCTTTTCATCTTTTCTAGGGTTTGTTTTCCATATCTTCCATTATTTTCATCTTGGTTCACCATGACAATGGTGAACTAAACCCTATTGTTATTGGGGGAACAATGTAATCTTTTGATACTCTCTTTTATTGAAACTCTTGTTTAATTATATGATTTTCATATGCGTTTATTATCAATTGTTGGGTTCTCATCTGTGCTAAAAGCTTTTATCGTTTAACTCATTCGATAACTGATATTTGCCTTTATTGATACGGGGACGTACAATAATGTCATGAACTGGTGAGTAATTCCTTTGTTAAGCAATACCACCTAGGGATAGGGGGGTAGGACAACCAATTGTTTTTGCTTCTGTTTGTAATGCGTTGCTAGTTGCTAGGGGAGGCTAGGGATAGCAAACCGGTAATTAGTAATAGGCCCTTTTCGCCGAGGGATCGGGTTAAGGGGAGGCCAAGAAAGTTTGCATAACAATTAGATAATAAAGCGATTTAAACAAGAGGAGTAAATAAGAGAGAGAGGATTAGATGAAATTGTAAACCCCCAACAACTCCATTCTTTCATACTCTTTTCTAGTCAATTGAATCAACACGTC
This sequence comes from Vigna mungo, assembly GCA_036885675.1. Taxonomy (NCBI): domain Eukaryota; kingdom Viridiplantae; phylum Streptophyta; class Magnoliopsida; order Fabales; family Fabaceae; genus Vigna; species Vigna mungo. Next base: position 13,796,230 of record CP144694.1, on the reverse strand, counting down.
TCCGCAAGTCTTACGATTTTGATTCACACGAACAATAAGGCCTTTCGAGTCTCATGGGAAGAACCATAATGGGTTATACCATTTATATTACTTGAAACAATATGGTACACTTGCCATTCCGTTAACACCTGTTAAATTTAATAGGACATGTATGTAAATTAGTCATATTGAGTTATTTCTTCTTATTGTTTCCTATGTCTAATTTGAGTAAAATATTGACAGACATGGGAGTAATGGAAAGAAGGTGCATGTTCAGAGTTAGTTGATCCATCAATAAAGGAGTATATTGATCCGGATGAAGTACAAAGATGCATTCATATTGGTGTGTTGTATGTATAACATTATGCAAATGATGAACCCACCATGCTTGAGATTGTACCAACGTTGACAAACAAAAGTGCAATAGTTTCCTTACCTCAAACACCAACATTCTATGTTGGAAAAAAGATACTTCATGAAAATTTATCTTCAAAGGGGTCTTGTACTGATTCTGCATTAGAAGTTACAGCTTATACAATAGACATGACTGATTCCTAAGAAATAAAATCAAGGTGAGCACTTTTCATATTTTAATTCCAGTGTGATGAAGTACACTGATCTTTTCCTTTTTTCTTGACACGTGCAGACAAAGGCCATGCATCTTACATGCAGAATTCCAAAGCTGAAGTTTAAGCTTGAAATAAGATTTATAATGACTTTGTTTCAAGCTTTGTAAGTTTGGTTTAAATCTCAGAGTATAAGCCGAGATGACGCACACTCTCTCGTCCCTTGTGCAACCCTCCCTCCTGCTGATTACACTTTCCATATTTGAAGCATGATATCTTCTTGTGGTGTAGTACTTATATTCATATTAAAGCAGAACAAAAGTTTAAAGTAGAAACAACCAATTCTCGTAAAACATTTCGATAAAGTATCCAATTTAAGAAAACGGTCTTCTAACTTCTGTCACCACTCAGAACATACCATTAGTAAAAATAGATACGGATTTTTCTTCTTTATGTCAATTTATAGATTTATTGCATAAGTTTTGTGTGCGTCATCTCAACTTATACTCTGAGATTTAAACCAAACTTACAAAGCTTGAAACAAAGTCATTCTAAATCTTATTTCAAGCTTAAACTTCAGCTTTGGAATTCTGCATGTAAGATGCATGGCCTTTGTCTGCATGTGTCAAGAAAAAGGGAAAAGATCAGTGTACTTCATCACACTGTAATTAAAATATGAAAAGTGCTCACCTTGATTTTATTTCTTAGGAATCAGTCATGTCTATTGTAGAAGCTGTAATTTCTACTGCAGAATCAGTACAAGACCCCTTTGAAGATAAATTTTCATGAAGGATCTTTTTTCCAACATAGAATGCTGGGGTTTGAGGTAAGGAAAGTATTGCACTTTTGTTTGTCAACATTGATACAATCTCAGACATGGTGGGTTGATCATCTGCATAATGTTCTACACACAACAGACCAATATGAATGCATTTTTGTACTTCATCCGGATCAATAGACTCCTTTATTGATGGATCAACTAACTCTGAACATGCAACTTCTTTCCATTACTCCCATGTCTTTCAATATTTTACTCAAATTAGACATAGGGAACAATAAGAAGAAATAACTCAATATGACTAATTTACGTACATGTCCTATTAGATTTAACGGGCATTCAACATCATAGCAACCAAGGCTTCTTCTTCCACTAACAATTTAAAATAACAACACTCCAAAACTATACACATCAGACTTTGTAGAGAAAGCTCCTTCCATCATATATTCTGGAGACATGTAACCACTACAAGAAAAACTAATTTGTAACACGATGAAATCATTTTTATATATTCATAGAAAATGGAACCAAGAGAGCTTATCATGCTCACTGTGTCCCAACAATTCTGTTGGTATTTGCGGCTGATTCATGTTGTGTGAATATTCTCGCCATTCCAAAATCTGAAATTTTTGGATTCATGTTTTCATCTAAAAGAATGTTGCTAGCTTTCATGTCTCTGTGAATGACTTTGAATCTTGAATACTTGTGAAGATAAAGTAATCCTTGAGAAATTTCTTCTATTATTTTGAAGTGCTTCTTCCAATCCAGTAATTTGCCTCTTGTACCATCTTTCAATTGTCAACATTTATATTGTGATGGGTTAGTATGTGTAACAAACAAAATTTACTAGAAACTTTTCCATATAAGTATTCTGATTGACGCATAATAAAAGAGCACATAATTAAAAGGAGTCATGTATATTTCTCACTGAATACATAGAAATCCAAACTTTTATTAGGCATATACTTGTAAATTAGAATCTTCTCTTCTTCATAAATGCAACAACCAAGTAGTTGTACAAGATTCATGTGTTAAAGTTCACAAATTAGTGTTACCTCATTCTTAAACTCCACAATTCCTTGTCCAGAAGTTTTTGAAAGTCTCTTTACAGCAATCTGTTGCCCTGTTGGAAGAATTCCCTGAAATAACAGTAAAATAACAAATATTCTTAAGTACTCTAATTGACACATTTTCTTAATGCGTAAATTCATTGATTTGAAGTCACCTTATAAATAGGTTCAAAGCCTCCTTGTCCTAACTTATTCTCCGATGAAAATCCGTTTGTTGCTTCCATAACTGATGTATAATTAAACATTGTTAGGCCATGTCCCTTTTTTAAGTCATCTTCAAAATCTTCCATTGCAGATGACCGACTACAAGTTGCCAAGTATGCCATCTTCGTCACCTTCCTTCGACTCTTCTTCTCTGTTTGATGAATGTGAGAAAGATTAAAATATACATAAAGTATCAAAAGACTGAACTTAGTGCTGTATGTAGTAATCTGATTTTGAAGTACGTAACAACCTTGAAACACATATTTTCTTTTCTTTAAGGCTAAGCAATTAGTCAATAGACAAATTGCAAGTAGAGCTGTTGCTGCTACTGCAACTATCCATGTCCACTTTTTTGTACCTGCATAAAATGTTTACTTAAGTAACAATGGATATTGTTATTATAACTTTTGCAAAGACTGCTTTCTATTAACCGACACACAATCTTGACGGTACGTGATTAAGGTATATAAACAACCTGATTGAACTAAAAAAATTATCAAAATCGTAAATATAATGCACAACAGTATAGATAAACTACATGTTACCAAATGTAACATCTTCATCCCCAACCTTTGAGTTTTCTTCTCTGTTTGATGTATATGAGAAAGATTAAAATATTGATAAATTATCAAATTATTATGTTTTGTGATGTACAAAACTGATTTTGAAGTACGTAACTACCTTGAAACACATATATTCGTTTCTTTACGGCTAGGCAATTAGTGAATAGGCAAATTGCAAGTAGAGCAGTTCCAAATCCATTTTTTTTACCAGTGTAGAATGTTTACAATTAATATTATAACTTTTCAACAATCAATAATGACTGATTTCTCTTAGGGGACAAACAATCTTTAGTGTATGTGACTAAATTATAAAAATAACCGATTGAGTTAAAAAATTAGAAAAAAGCGTACATAAAGTACACAGTAGTATAAACTAAAGAAATCAATCGAACAATATATTTGACTTACCCTTATGAAGGGCCAAAGTGTTCACCAACAAGTAAAAGTCGTAACCTGTAATGTCAGAAGTATAATTTTCTGCTGAAATCTAGTAAAGGAATATACATCCAGTTCCATTTGAGTTTAAATCCATGAATCCACTGCAAGCACAATTGCTCCAGCAACTGGCCTCACAATCACTGTGACCATAACTTATATTTTCTTCAGTGCTTACATTATGAACTCTAACGTAAACATTATGTTTCTGAAATACATCACCAGGATTCCTACACTTGGGTATATCCTGCCATCTTTGGCAACCTTTGTCAGTGTTGTTATACTCATAACACAAATAAGCCCTTGCAACATATACTTCACCATCAAAATATCTGCCCAATATTTGATAATGTCCACCATCGAACAGGGTTTTCATTTTTTGTAGTTGTGAAAGAGAAGGAGTTTTTGTCCCCGTTAGACACAAGGGTGTACTTCAACTTGCGTTGCGCATCCTTTGATATGTACTCAAATATATTGTTCTTCAGTTTCCCACTTCGCCAACAAACTTTTCCCCATCTCCTTATGATCAAATCTTGTCCAACATGTTCCCATTCAAGGCTAAAAGCACCGGGAGGGGTAAGTGCTTTGGTAAACCATGAAACCACTAACCAACGATTACCTGTTTTGTGATTAATACCTAACTTCTGGGTAGGGAGCAAAGTATCACTAGGATAATCAAAACTCTGCCACTAGCAAGAAGTTGCATGTGTCCAACAAAGTGGCCTTAGTGTTGTTGATATCTTTTGGTGGGGAATACAGGATTATTGGCATCCCACGTTTAGATTCAATTTTCAGCACCCCTGAGCGGTTAAGTGAAAAAACTGTAGAGTCCTTGTCAACAGGTTGATTTTTCATCCAAACTTCAACACTTTTATTTGAAACTACAACCAAGTATACGTTCTCACCACCAGTAAACGGAGTAAAACCTAGACAATATGTGACCTTTTTTGAACACAATATTCCTGCTGTGAAATTTAGTGTATCACCAGGATTTAAATTGTCATTTGCTGCTTCAACATGAATACGAGTACTCCACCACAACCACAAGTACATGAAAGCAAGTAGATTCTGTGGTTTATGCCTGATAGGATGCTTCAAATATGGAGAGACTAAGCTGCATGATGGTTTGCACAAGTGATGAGTTGAGAGTTATTCTTTCTGCTACATTAGAAAAAGAAATAGCAACATAACACTCAGTTCTGAAATTAAAATGTGACACACATTGGATCTGTTGGAAGGATGTCCTCACAAAACGTGAAGAAGGGTCTTTCCAAATCTTACTACAAGCTTCACAGCTTGACACTCCAACTTTTGCATTGGAATTCTACAGCAAAAAGGAATGGCCTGTCAACACAAGTTGAGAATATAATAAAGGTATACTTATCAAGATGATAGACGAAATGTATAAGATGAGGAAGAACTAATACACTTGCAGTACCAACCAATTGATGAGTGAAGCAAGAAAGCTATACCTGAAGAGTGAGCTCCTGCAAACCAACCCTGGCATAGAGAAACCGGAGGATGGAGCTCCTGCAAACCAACCCTACAAAATTAAGTAGCTTAAGGATTTTATGGTCTTTGAATATTGAAATCATATTTATAAATGTCACCGGTCCAATATAGGTTTTAGACTATTGTTATTTTTGGCTTACTCCACAGCTATAAAACCGTAGTCTATCTGACCATAGTCTAAAATAAGCCTTTTAGACATTGGTTGCAATTATAGTCTATTATCATTTATAAACTACAATTCTCTTAATAACTATAATCTATTATCACTTATAGCTTACCGTCTTTTCAATAACCGTAGTTTATTATTCTTTGGTAATTCTTTTAATATATTTTTTTTAATTTTAATTTATGTGCTCTTAATTAATAAATATAGATAGAAACAAATCTAAAGCCAAATCAGAACTAATCTTAACCAGAAAATATGAACAATTATGTATATCATTGATTACATTGAAGGATAATTACAATTGTCAAGAATTGTTGTCAAAGCGGCGTAGCGAAATGGTTAACGCGTTCAACAGACTAAGAGAGGGGTAACTTGATTTCTTATTCCAAATCGTTCTTTCAATAATTTTCTCGTAAATAGGAAAGTTCCTTAAAAGAATTTAAACAAATTTAAAGAGTAAAGAAGAGAGAAGATTGCAGGTAATTTTTATATTGGTTCGGATCATAGAGATCCTACATCCAGTTGTTAATCTAAACAGAGAATTAACGCTTCACTAACACAAACCAACAAAATGTTACAATCACAGAAAATAAACAAGTTGAAGGTTAGAACACCTCTCTTGTTACCCTATGAGATGAAACTAACTTCCCTTGTTACCCACAACGGATGAACACCTCCTCCGAATGCTTCACGAAGAATGACCACCTCCTTTGAATCTTCACAAAGGATGAACACCTCCTTCGAATATTCATAAAGGATGAACACCTCCTTTGAATCTTCACAAAGGATGAAAACCTCCTTTAAGTCTTCACAAAGGATAACAAGCTTTCAACTCAATAACAACAACAACACTCGATCACACTTCCAGTGAAAGTTTTCACTCTATGCCAACACGTCAAGTTCTCAAAGTAAGATCACAAGGGTTACACAAACCCTATTTTACTTATCACCACATAAAGTAGATAAGAATTTCGAAATACACTTATTTCATATATTGTTGTATGTCAGAATGAGAGTCCCAATGAAATTTATAGAGATCTCACTTAAGGATACATCCAAAAATCCGTTGTCAGCTGTTTAGTGGACAGAAGACAATTGAGGAGTTGGGATGATGAAGATCCCAACGTGAAGAAGAAGATTTGATTTGATGGAGGGCATATTTTGTATTTTAAAACATTTTCTTTATTTGTTTGTTCGACATGTAATTTTTGGGTTTTTGAACAATTTTTGGGTAGCATCTACTGGGGATGCTAATTTTTATGAAGTTACTGAAGAACACAGGATAATACACCTACTGAAGGGTGTTGGGAGGCACTTGCTGACGAGTGCTAGAACAGGTTTGGGTCAGGCTCATGACGTTAAACAAGCGCTACTAGGAGGCAACCTAGGTTCTCTCTTTCACTTTTGCATTTTCAATTCTTAGAATAGGTTGAATTTTTATTTTCAGTGTCTATGCTTGGCTTGAAAACTTTTCTGACAATGTTTGACTAAATGACATGCATGATAAGTCTATTTGATGATGATTAAATGTGAATGATGATTGAGTTGTGTTGCATGTTGATAGCCAAGTGAAAAAGTTCACTAGCAATATGAACAGATGTGTAATGAATTATGATTGTGGTTATGATGCTAAGCAGGGTGTATGAATGAATGATGTGTGAGGTATTGAGCTCCAGAGTTTTCATTGTTGTATGTATTGTTCACAAGAAAACATGAATGATATTGCCTTAATCTTGATGATTGATTGAATTGCATGTGAAGGTCATATGATCAAGGTCATTTTTTAAAACCCTTCTCTAGCAAAATTTTCACCTAAAGTGCTTGAAATATTATACCCTTTTTGAACCTTTAACCTTAAACAGGATAAGAACCCTTGATTTGAAATTCTTTATCTTGAGTAGGGTTGAGCTTAACTATATGTGTTGAAAAAGTTCAAGTTTGGGGTTGTATGAGGGAAATTCAAAGGCAATTGAAAAAGCATTGAGCTCAAATGTGAGAAAGAAAAATGCATGAGAAAAAGAAAAGAAAAGAAAAGAAGAAAAGCATGAAGATGAGCTCAATGTAAAAATAAAAGAAAAGGGAAGAAGTTAGGAAGAAGTGAGATTGGTGAGGTAGAGAGTTGTGCTGAAACTTTGATGTTATTATAGCTATCTTAACTCAAGGATTTTGCATTCCAGAAAAACCAATTTTTCTTGTTAGCCCAGCCTCAATAGAAGCCTTAGAAAAGTCCTTATGATGGCATTTGCATGTGAAGATTTTGATTGTTTGAGGTGAATGACAATTTTGTTTCATGTGACTTGCGAATAATAGAGAGATGGAGTGTCACCTTAAACACTTGAGTGATTGAGTGAAACACTTGCTTGGTGAGAATTGATAAATTTCATGCTTACATTTTGGCTTAGTGGATTGGTCATTCATAAAGTGTAACATCTGTTGAGAAATATGTTATCATGAGAACTGAATTGAATTGAAAGCATGCATGCATCTTGATTTGATTCCACTGAAAATCTGAAATTGAGTAGTTTTTGTCATGAATTTTAGGAGTGTTGAACTATTGGATGAAAAAGTAGAAAGCTAAGTTTTGTTTTGTTTGCTTGAGGACAAGCAAAATTCTAAGTTTAGGGTTGTGATAACTGTTGAAAAATAGTTATTTTCATGCTTCATTTGAGATCAAAATACACCCTTTAAGGCTTAGAATGAGCTTAGAATCAAGCAAAACACGTAAGTTGAGTCGGTTGAGAGTCAAAAGCTGTTTTTATAGATATTATGCTTGTTTTGCATTGTTTTGCAGCGTTTTTGATGAAAATGAAGAATGGGATTGAAGATGGAAGGTCTTAGACTCAAGAAAGAAGAAGAAACATGAAGAAAGGAAGAGTCTAGGAACCGCCCAATGCCAAAATCCAACGCTGGGCGGCCAAATGCGAGGAGAAGCCACTGTATGGCGCCACGACGGTGAAGCCGGGTGATTTTGCGGTAGGAGGCAAACCGCAGGGCGGTGGTACGATTAAGGGGAAACCGCCGGGCGCCAAAGTGTGATGCCGGACGGTTGTCTGCTGCGCTTGGGCCTGAATTTTGTGATGCTCCTCAGCTATAAATAGCCCTAGTGTGACTTCGGATGCATTCTTTTGACAGAAAGGGGCGGCCAGACCTAGTTTTCACTCCTTTGAGAAGATCTCTTGGATGCTTAGGCTCCTTTTTATGGTGAACTAAACCCTTTTGTTGTTGGGGAACAATGTAATCTTTTGAAACTCTCTTTTATTGAAACTCTTATTTATTTATATGCTTGTCGTATGCTTTGATTATCAATTATTGGGTTTCTCACCTGTGCTTAATGCTTTTATCGTTTAACTCATTCAATAATTGTTGTTTGTCTTTATTGATACGAGAATGTACGATACTGTCATGAACTGGGGGAAATTCCTTGATTATGCAATACCACCTAGGGATAGGGGGGGTAGGAGGATCAATTGTTTTTGCTTCCGTTTATAATGCATTATTAATTACTAGGGGAGGCTAGGAATAGCAAGCCAATAATTATTAATAGGTTCTTTTCGCCGAGGGATCGGGTTAAGGGTAGACGAAGAACGTTTGCATGATAATTAGATAACAAAGCGAATCAAATAAGAGGAGTAGATAAGAGAGAGCGGATAAGATGAAATTGTAAACCCCAACAACTCCATTCATCCATAGTCTTTTTCTCGTCAATTGAATCAATCGCATTTGCATGTTTATTTGTTGTTTCTTACATCCAAACCAATTAATTTTTCTTCACAAGTCCTACGATTTCAATTTGCACGAACGATAAGGCCTGTGAGTCCTTTGGGAAGAACGATATTGGGTTTACCAATTATATTACTTGAAACGATCTGGTACACTTGCCAGTTTTGTTAACAATAATCGATTATGGCAAGTCATAATCGATTACTAATAATCGATTATCATAAGTGGTAATCGATTATTTTGAGTATAAAATGAGATTATTTTATTCAAAACGATTTTTAACGTACCATAATGCAAATAACACACATAATCAAGTGTAAAGCACATCCTATTCATTAATATACTAAAATACAAAAGCTTTAACATAAGAACAAGTCTTCATGAAGATCTTCCTGCAATAAGAGCACTTGAGACTTGACTTTGAGTCATCATCAAAATTTTTGCTCTTTAGCTTTATGCTAACAATTGTGTATTCAAAGAACAAAAATAATTTTACAAATTCATTTAGCCTAATGAGTTGTATAATTCTACAGTATAGGTTGCCCAAGTATTCCTAATATAACTCATTGATTCATAATCCAATGGTTGAGCAACGTTACAATATAATAAAAAAAATACTTCACTTAATACCAACAACAAACAAAAGTTCTTTAAATATGCATTAATTGGATCATTACTAGAGCGGTAAATTTGACCCATGGCCCATGAGCTATCCCTAACACACTTTTGAGTAACTGATAACGGTCTAATAATCATTATTTTTATACATGAATTTGATATCAAAACACAACCTTTATGTTTTAGAATTAGCTTAGAATCATGCAAAATCCCTTAGTTTGATTACAAGAGAATCAAAAGTGGTTTTAGAGATATTATGCTTAGTTTTACATTGTTTTGACAGGATTTGATGTGATTTGAATGATGGAAGTGAAGAAGGAAGGACTTAGACTCATGAAAAGGATGAGAAAAGATGAAAAGGAGAAGTCAAGTCCACCGCTCAGCGCTGAGCGCCAGAGTCGCACACCGCTGAGCGCCACATTAATCGTTGAGCGTCCTGCGAGTCCACCGCTGAGCGGTAATGCGTGCTGAGCGCCTAAATGATGGACCTGGGCCGAAATTCTCTTATTTTTCTGTCTTATAAATAGACCTAGTGCGACCCTTAGGGTTATCTTTTGGCAGAGAAAGACGTCCAGAACATCTTCTTCACTCCTTGGAGGCGGCTTTTGGATGCGGGAGCTCCGAATAACCAATTCTAGGGTTTATTCTTCCATTCTTTTCATTAATTCCATCTAGTTTCACCATGTCTATGGTGAACTAAACCCTTTGTTGTTGGGGAACAATGTAATCCTTTTGAAACTCTTTTATATTGAAATTCTTATTTTTTTCATATGCTTGTATTGTCAATAGTTTGGGTTTTCTTCTCTGATTTTAAAGCTTACATTGTTTAACTCATTCGGTGTCATGATATTTGATTTTGTCGATACGGGGACGTACGGGGAAATCTAGAACTGGGAAGAATGCTCTTGATTATGAAATACTACCTAGGGATAGGAGTAGGACGATCAATTGCTTTAAACTTCTGCTAATAATGCATTAGTAATTACTAGGGAGACTAGGGATAGTAAACTAGTAATTATTAATAGGCTCTTTTCGCCGTGGGATCAAGTTTAGAGTATATTAGAAAGCTGCATGACATTGATAATAAAGCGAATTTAATAAGAAAAGTAGATATAAGAGGGTGGATTAGGATGCAATTGTAAACCCCAACAACTCCATTAATTCATAGTTTTCTTTGCCAATTGATCACACCTTGCATTTGCATGTTTAAATTTGGTTTTTGCATCACAACTACAAATTATTCTTCTTTCAAGTTTTATGCAATCAATTCACATGAACGTTTAGGCCATTGAGTCCCTAGGGAAACGATATTTGGACTTACCGTCTATTATTAGTTGATAATGATCTGGTACACTTGCTAGGGGCTTAACAGTAACCCCTTTTAGGTGACCTCTAAACTAGGGGGTAAAAAAAACCCCAAACCCAAAAGCCCCTTCTATAGTGTTAAATATTTCACAAGTATACCAAATTGTACAAGTAATAAATGAAGTAAGTCCAAGTATTTTTTTCCAAGCGATTTGCGTTTGTTTAACTAACTATGATTACTTGATAATTTAAGTGGTGAATAGTGTCGCAACCGGAATCGCGACGAGACGATGATCTAAAAAAGTGGTGTATTAGCACCCTACAACGCCTGCCCTAAGGCAATACCTTTAATTAGATTCGCGAATGTGATGTGGTTTTCAAAATGTTTAATCATCCCAGAAAATGACACTATAAAGAAACAAAATATATTTTTTTTAGCTTTTTAGGAATTATTGAAAAAATTTGTTTGGAAAAGATTCGAGTTTTTGGGATGTGAACCTGACAAGGACTACCCTTGCTCCTACGTATCTCCACTTTGGATGGAGAATCAAGGATCACGTAGTTCTGGCTGAAAGATTGTTTATTGTTTGAAAATATGGATGTTTTATATTTTTGGTATTTTTATATAAGAAAGAGAAAAGGTTTTTAAACACAAGGACGACGCGAGCGGTCACACGTGTGCTTAACCTTTAAAACATATTTTTGGTTATTTTTATATAAGAAAGAGAAAAGGTTTTTAGCACAAGGACGATGCGAGTGATCACACGTGTGCTTAACATTTAAAACAAATTTTTGGTATTTTTTATAAAAGAAAGAGAAAAGGTTTTTAGCACAAGGACAATACGAGCGATCACACGTGTACTTAACCTTTAAAACATATTTTGGTATATTTTTTATAAAAGGAAGATAAAAGGTTTTTAGCACAAGGACGATGCAAGCGGTCACACATGTGCTTAACCTTTAAAACATATTTTTGGTTTTTTTAAAAGAGAGATAAAAGGTTTTTAGCACAAGGACGACGCGAGTGGTCACACGTGTGCTTAACCTTTTAAAAAATATATTTGTATTTTATTTTGTAATTTTTATGTATTTTTTATATATACCTATCTACAAAGAATATGTACAAATCCTACATCTTTTCATGGAATCAAGATAAAACACATGTTATAAAGACAAATAAGAGGTTTTAATAAATGTGAATAATATGTAATTATCATACTTATCAAGTCCTTCAAACTTGAACTCATTCATATCATCATGAAAAGTAAAGCTAATAAAAGCTAACAAAACAAAATGGAAAATTAAGGCCAACCTGATAAAAATTAAATAAAGAAGGATATGATACCTAATTGCATTATCCTTATCATAAAATAGAGAAAATTACTTGCATTTCCACGAGTTAAGATGGCATGTAATGGTCTTTCTATCAAAACAAATCCTTAAACCCAGAATGAGAAGTGACTACCAGAGAATAAAATCATTAAAGTTCACACTATGTTAATGTTTCACTCAACACACAAGTTTTTATTAAATAAAACTCAAACTAAACATATCATAAAACTACTTCATCAACATTTGCATATCATCTCTTTCACACATTTCATAAAACTTGAATTAGATCAAAAGGTCTTTGAAACTTTGTAGTTTGGCTTCGTTAGATGAAACATAAGTTCTCATAAACTTAGATCATCCACAACGGAATGAGTGTAATATTAATTTCTTCTCTCCCCGATGCAAGCTCCCTAACGTCTTGCTGATACTAGTACAATGGGATCTGAGCTTCTCTTCCAAATGTAGTAGAATCCCATTGTACCATCATCGGCTCATCTGAAATGATGTTAGCAAGCTCGTCTAACGCACCAAGAGGTTGTCCTCAGATAAATGAGGCTTCTTCGGTGTAGGAGTTTCCTCTTGACCAGTTTGTTGTAAGATGAAAAAATGGTTATGTTATGACGTCAATAAGAAGTAAATATTAAAATTGAGAAGTATATAGTAAGAGTGTTTACCGGGGGTCAGATACATCACCAACCAAATGTCTAGGCCAGGCGACAAAGGACTTAAATGCCTCTTCAACAGTCAAAAACTCATCTGTAGGCACAGGAAGAACGACATCTGCTACGACAACTTCATCCACCATGACCTTGACCTCATCTTCTGCTAGTTGTACACCATGCACAACAGTGGCTGTCTCATAAGACTGTGCCACGAGCCACTAGCATGGACCCGGTATCAGAGAGAATATATAAATGACATTGACGAGTGTCATCCATGTCGTCCCCTAGGGCACCGGCAGCTGAGCAACTTCCTTTTTCGCTTCTACCTGTCAAATTAAATGTTAGGTTATACCAAAAGTAAATTAATAAACAAAAATGATTATTAAGTTTACCTGTGCGGGGCACAACATGTTCCGCTACAGGAGATGGCGGAGGACGATTGCCATAATCATCAACTAGTGCACAACCATTTCAGCAACTTCATCATACAAGTCTGCTCGAACCTTCTTTGTGATCACCTACGTCATCTCTTTTCTTAGTTCCTCCTTCAGCTTTTGTTTATACTCTTTACTTAATCCGGATGAAGATGCATGTGAGGAAGACCCAAAGAACTGTCGTATGCCTATACCAGTCCCAACACCACGCACCCGTCTTGGGTGCTCAGGTCGTCCAATAGTTGTGGCAATAATATCCTGACGACCTTCTTGTGTGAATTGACCTTGGGAACTCTGCTCAACCAAGGAGTCCTGTAACATAATAAAACTTCAAAATTATTTGAAAGATCTATGTAATATATATAACAAAAATGTTGTTTAAATATGATAAATAACATCTTACAATTCTTTCATATATCTCTCTACCACTGTCGGAAGTGTAGGAACTCGATGATCTTACAATGGCTAACTTCCACTTCTCGTGCGAAGATGGTGGTGAAGGAGGAGGAGGAGGGTCACCACCCTCAGAAAGTGAAAGTCTATTATCTGACTTCTGCTTCATTATTTTCTCCTCAAGCTTCATGTGTCCACCACGAGACAATAGGTGTGGTTTTTTAGTCTAAGCACTTATACCCTGTGCTTTTGACCTTGTTTCATGTGACAAAATGAAACAATTGTTATGATATAAACTTAGGAATGATGAATTGAATGATTTTACCTACACTTACCAGTCACGTCTCGGATGTCCTAATCTGTACAAATTGACGCTATGTTTCTTCGTCAATTGCAGAATATTTAGAACATGGAGTTTCAATTCTTTTTGCTCCAAATATATATCTGGACGTCAATTTTGTCTTAAACCCCCGAAATATGTCTGCAATTGCAGATAAACACTTACTCCTTAGGCTCTCGACATTTGGCATATCAAATGTCATCTACAACAAAAAAAGTAATAACCTTATATCAATACAAATTTATCAATATAATGAATCTAGAATTTGGAGCAATATTGATTAACATACCAATAAATCTTGCCAGATGAGATTTTGATCAACCTCAGATACATGGTCAAAGGATGAAGTAAGCATAGTGATATGATCACGTGCTAGTACTCCAAGGTAAGACTTAAATACATCTGCATTTGGGTCAGATGCAACTCTAGTGACCACGTCAATAATGACAAGTGACCTCTCACCTTCATTTCTTCTAAGTATAAGTTGTGGTAACCTTGTCGCTCCTCTTTTTCGTCTAGAAGTGGTGGGGACTACATCCCCTGACAGATGAGGTGGCTCGGCCATATATCTGTAACAATAAATACGATGAAAGATTAATATTTTTTCATTCTTGACCAAATTGAGGGAATTCTTGATCAATATTTTTCCACTACTTTGAATCAGCTGGATAACGAAGCAGCCCATCAGTTGTTCTCTCATCTGCATGCCATCTTAGGTTTTTAGCGTCTTTGGGATTCGTGAACAAACGCTTAAGTCTGACCACGAGTGGACGGTACCAAACTACTTTCAAAGCAGAACACTTCTTTTTAGTGTGACCATTATCTTAACTGTTGTTTCTTGACTTGTATAGTGATAACCCACATTTTGGACACTTTATCAAAACTTCATTCTCATTCCTATATAATATGCAATCATTCGAACATGCATGTATCCGTTTATACTCCTTACTCATTAGACAAAGAATTTTTTTTGCATCATAATTACGAGTGGGTAATGTATTTCAATATGGCAACATTACATTCAACAATGACAACAATTCTTTAAAACTCTTATTAGTCCATCCATTGGTCGCCTTTAAATTCATGAGCCTTAACACCGCTGACAACCGTGTGAACTTAGTTGAACCGGCATATAAAGGAGTCTTTGCATCAGTGGACATTGTTTCATACATATGCACTTGGGCAAAAGCTTTTGTGCCAACATCGCGGATCATGTCCTCTAAGTTGTCTTCTTTTGGTCGATCTTCCATATCCATGGTGGAATCATATACATTTTCAGTTGGAGAGACAGTTGGAAAGTCTGCTAATTCATCGTGCCATATCCATGTTGTATAACTTCGTATGAAACCATCATAGATAAGATGTTCCCTAATATCAATTGCGTTCAACTTCCTCCCATTCAAACAGTTCACACAGGGACATCTGAACTTGACTTCATCATCACCACTTGTACTCAAATTATGTTGCACAAACTCTATAAATTCTTCTACCCCTCTCTCGTACTCAATGTTGATGCGTGGTAAATTAATCCACCCTCGATCCGTACTCACTTTGGTTGTTTTTGTATTCAAGGTGTGACCCTATCCCATCCAAGAAGATTCATTTTTTTTAGTTTATTAAACATATCAATTTTAAACAACATATCTTAAATTTCATGAAATTTTGCCAGCATTTTGCGTTGGTCTTCAGGTTACACGAAATGAAAGTGATTATAAATCACAATCAAATATGCACCTGAAGATCAATACAAAACACAACGACAAATTTTCATTAAATTTAAGACATGTATATTAAAATAGATATGTTATAATAAACTATGAAAAAGTTATTACTCTTCTTATACTGTCCAACCGGACAATTCAAGATTCAATACTCGTAAATTATTATTACCATCTCCTCTCTATTCATTTTTAAAAGTACATTTCTTCAAAAAAATCTGGAGATAGTAAATAATTTTTGTGTTGAATCTCAAACGGGAAACTAAGGCTAATGCACAACAACAGTATATATTCAAACAAACAAATAATTACATATGCAGCATACAATATATTCAAACAAACAATATATTCACTCAAACAAATAATAACATGTTCATATTAAATGGAAATATTTAAGAATAGGAATCTGGAAGTGTAAAAGTCGGTCAACAATAAAAGCCGATCAAAGTTACTTATTAGTAATTTATGACAACATCTTCAACCAACATATAAGTAATTGCATAGAAGTAATTGAGATACCCTAGTAAATATTTTGCATGCAAATATAATTAGTAATTGCATAGAAGTAATTGAGATTCCCTGCATGCGAATATAATTTTCTTTTATGTCTAAGAAGATTAAAATGTATTAAATTCGTACTACAAAATAGACATCTTTAGCACAACTTTTAAATAAAATATTTCCACTTCAAAATTATGTATTAAAACAAAATTTTTAGTAAATTTTCTTCAACACTTACACTATAGATTGACTTTCTTTTTCATTGTATTTTATAGCTATTCACACGTGAATATTAGTTTTGAAACAGTTGCAAAAAGAAAAGTTTGTGATCATGACGTAGAACCTCTCTCCACCACACCACAGAAGCCTATATTCAGATTTAGCTTTTCACTAGTACAAAATATATCTTTTATACCGATTTTTCATACCGGTTAAAATTCATATGGTATAAAAAGTGATATAATAGCAATATGTAAATAAAATAAGTTTTTTTTTATCGATTTTATCAAGAACAAGTATAAAAAGTATAAAATAAAATTTTTATACCGATTATACTACTATGAGGTATAAAAGAATTATATTTTTATGCCGGTTAAACTTATAATAGGTATAAAAGTAATGGTATGATAAGAATGAAAAGCTTTTTCTACACCGGTCAGACAATATATCAGGTATAAAAATTTTCATACTCTAGCTAAATCCATTTTCTCGATTCATTTTCTCTTTTGCATATTTCTCTCTAGGATCCCTTTCCCTCTACTGCAGCAAGTGTGGCGATGCTCATTATTTGAGATGCATCAGGCTGCGTTCGTGTTTGCTGCTCAGGTGGGTTATGGTGGCTCTCGCAGTGGAGATGGAAGTAGTTCTAAGAAGGTGTAACAGACGCTATGAAGATATTTGCGCAGTTGATCTCCTTCGACAAGCAGCTCTACAAGCAAGACATAAGAGGGAAGCATAGCGCATGCGTCAATGCTAGCTCACTAGGTCAGTCACGAAATCTTTCACTCTTCCAATTCAACGTTCAGCGAAACATTCACTGTTCATTGTTTAGGGTTTGATAAGCGCGAGCGACAGAGACTCCATTATAGAAGGTTTGGAGGAAATAGAGAGGTGCATTATGAATGGAGAGTTCAATTGGAGAGCTGATAGAGAGGACGTGCACATGAACATCGGTGAGCCTGCGAAGAAGCTCCACACTGCTCGGAGTAGGAACAATAAGGTTTTTACTGACTTTCGTCTCTGGTGCCGCGACGCCATCGACGAGATCCTCGTGAGCATGAAGCAGCTTCAGGATATGTAATTGAAGGTTTCTCTGTAAGTAATTGAAATACTGCAATTAAATAAACATGAGTGTAATAGTAACTTCTGTTATTTATAAGCAGATATGATGACCTTTTGCAATAGTTTTAAACATTCTTTATTCGGCATTTTTCGAGCATCTGGTAGCACTAGGCACTTCGAAAACCAAACTGCAATTTCAAGCATGTCACTGAATGAAATATAATAGGTGTAGCTTCACTGTAGTTATTGACACGAAGCATACTAATTACTTTTGAATGCTAGTTCTCTGTTTTATGGTTAAGCTGATCTTCCCATGGGTCAAAATTTCAGGATGAGGTTAAATAAACCAAAAGTTATTATTTAAACTAGAATGATGAAATTGATGTGTGTATACATTTTTGACAACTAATTGTACCTCTTGTATTAAATTCCTTTGCCGATCAACATAACAGAGTTCGTTATTATGCTTATGAAGCATTATACAACATAGCAAAGGTGGGGATCAGTTCTGTTTACCTATATAAACCGTCAATACTCTAATGTACAATTCTGCAATGTCATCACGTTTTGATGCTAGGTTGTGAGAGGAGATTTTATTATATTCTTCAACCAGATCTTTGATGCCTTATGCAAGCTTTCTGCAGACTCAGATGCCAATGTACAAAGTGCTGCACATCTCTTAGATAGACTTATGAAGGTATATTAAACTTCTATTGAACTTGAACAACCCTTTGGCAGATTTACTCGAGTGCATAACTGCACATATCATATGTTTTCTGAATATGTATTATTGATCTAATAATGATTTGAACTACTGTTCCTTTTGATCAACTAATGATTAAATGTTACTTTATTCAAACAGGATATTGTGACTGAAAGTGATCAGTTCAGGTGCACATCTTACTTCTGTGTTGTATGTTTTTCTTCACGACTGTATCCCTTTGTGTTTTAAATTTTGAAAGAGCCATGGATACCTAGATTTCTGACCGATTTGTAATGCTTCTTGCTCCCCCGTTTTAATCTCTTGATCATCAGTATTGAAGAATTTATACCATTGCTGAGGGAGCGATGAATGTTTTGAATCCATATGTTGGTCAGTTTTTGGTTGGATGGATTACTGTCTTGGACAGTGTCCCAGATATTGACATAGTGTCCCAGATATTGACATACTGGGCTTTCTTCCTGATTTTCTTGATGGTAAGTGTATTGGTTGAAGAATCATTTTTTTACATTTTTATTCTCTTGACAAAATCCATGTAAACTATAGTTAATCTTCATCAACATCTCAGGTTTGTTTAATATGCTGAGTGATTCAAGTCATGAAATACCTCAACAGGCTGATTCAGCTCTTTTGGAGTTTCTTTAAGAGATTAAAAATTCACCAGTAAGGCTTTTGACAATGTATCTTTTTCCTTTTCATTTGAATATATTCAGATCGCAATTCTTTATTTTGGGCCCTGTTTTTCTGCTTTTAGTTTCCTGGTTAAGGTTTACTACTGTCATTTTCTGCTTTTATATGTTTCCCATTGTTTAGGTTTCATTCATATTGATTGTCTTTCCCCATCCTTTCATTTTTTAGCTTTCATCTATTTGCTCACTTCTTCCTGTGTTGTACAAGTGTGCACCATTTTCACTTAATATATTGAAACCAAAGCAACATGTTTTGTTTATTTGTCATTTTCTGACTTAAGCAGTGCTACTCTTGAAGTCTGTAGATTATGGTCGACCCTCTTATCCAGACACCATAGTGAGGTGATTTGATTTCAGCTTTTATTGTTATATTTTGAGGATACTATTATTATATGGAATGAATCTAGTCTCTTAATATGCTTATTTGGAATCTTTGTTATAGATCTCAATTCCACACCTGTTTGGATATTTTAGGAATCTTTAGAAACATTGTGTTTTTTATGTCTTGTAAGTGTATCCTTCCTTTTGTATTTGTAAGCCTTTTGGGATCCCACTTTTAGTGTTATTTTGTGCATTAAGATTACTTTCATCCATTCTGGATTTGTTTTCTAGTTATATCGAGCTTCTGAAAATGTAGGAAATAATTTGCATTTCTTTTGCTTTTCTTAGTTTTATTTACTTTATTTTTAGGGTGTCACACACGTGATTTGCTGCACAACAACAATATCATTTCCTTCAAGGCGTTGGGATGATGATAATACACCAGAAAGGGTTCGTAAGAATCATGTCATGCATATATTGTAGCATTTGATGTCATAACTAGAATGCAATAGAAGATTAGTTATCTGAAGATTCAATAGTGGAAAATGTAAGCATAATACTGATGCCTTTTATTGAAAGTTGCCTAAAACATAATCTTCATCTACTCTTCATGCACTTGTGGATATTTTTATTTTAACTTTGACTAAGTTTTTAATTTGAAGATTGGGTGGGAGTGAAGAATCTAGTATCTGCATTGCCTTCCTCAGTGAAGAGAGTTGTTCTTGTGTCATCAATAGGTGTGACCAAATTCAATGAATTGCCATGGAGGTAAGCATACCTCATTTTGCTCTTCTTTATTTTGTCGATATAACTTTCCTTCCTGCTTATGCCAGACCCAATAATTAGAAGAAGCAGAAAAAGTAAAATATAACTTATGTTATTTATAATTATTGAGATCTATTTTAATAATTAAAGCGAGGATTAGAGATGTATATTATATTTTGGGTACACTTTCTTTACTCTGCTACGGTGTTCAATTATAATGTTCAAAAGATCTTTTTATTTAAAAGAAAGTGTAAAACTAAACATCATAGTAATATTGAAGTCCAGGCCTTCTTAAAACTTTCTCTTTGTCATCTTTTATAGTTTACAATATTTAGGTAGGATAGCATACTCCATCATCTTTTCATGCCATGCACCTAATTCGGTCCAGAAAAACAAATTTCAATTTATTTAAAGTGTATTTTACTCGTTGTAATTTAAATAATGTGTGACTTGAATTCCTTAATCTTTCTAACCATTTTTTTATGATTATTTTCTTAAAATTTGTAGCCATTTAAGTCACTGTTTAAAGTTCAATAAATTCTTTTTCTTTGTGATTAATTTTCTACCTTTAAATGACCATAAATTGAAAATTTTCAGATTCAAGGTTGACAGTTCTTTGTTTTTTTTTTCTTTTTCAGATTGACATCCATATACTATATCAGGGAACAAGATTGACATTCATAATTGCATCAGAAGAAGAGCTCCATTCGCATCTAGGTCTGATACAACTTTAGTGATGTTAGGTATCAATTTGTTTATATAGAAGTTCTTTCTTGTTAATTTTTTAAGTTGGATTACAAACAATGTATTTTTCAATTTCTATGTATAATCGTTTTTAGTTAATTAGATGTTTTAATATTACATTTTGAGTTGAGGAACTATTTTATGTGTAATTATGTTATGTAAATATATTTAGAGACTTTGTTAAGTAAATATTATATTGAGGAACTATTTTGATGTGTTAATAATAGAAACAATATTGATTATTTTTCATTTTATTGATTATTTAGACTGTATTATAGAATTGAATTTTATGCACGTATAGATATGGATAGTAGGATATACAAATCAAATATTCAAAAACAAAACGTAACTTTTATACATGTTAAAGCACAATTGGTATAAAAAGTCTTATTTTTTTATACCGGGGTATAAAAGTGGGTTTTTTCTGTTATTTTTTACCAACTTTTACACCTGTTATAGACAGAACCGGTGTAAAAAATTAAATTTTTACACCAGTTCTAAAACCAGCGTAAAAAACCAAAAACTTTCTATATCCCCTGCTTCTATACCAACTCAAAAATCATTATAAAAAGCCGTTTTTAACCGGTATAAAAAACCTTTTTTTGCACTAGTGTTTAGTAAATGAAATCGTGCTAATTAATATTTTGCGAAAATATCATGTGACATATTTAGTATAAACATATTTTTATTCATATAAATAAAATAATTACATGTGACAGATATTTAATTATTTTGTAAAAAGTAAAATTCTTTATTTTTATCATTTGACTAAATAAATGGGAGAAGTCAACTTTATTACATTATGTTATTTAATTAAAAACACAAAAATTAAAAGATATAATGATGATTTTTTTTTTCTGACATAGCACGGAAAGTGTTTTTATTTACGAGGATAGCACACTGTGCAATATATTTATCAGACTAGCACGCTTTTTATTTAAAGTTAGAATTCGGTTTTCGGTAACCGAATTCTAACTTATTTTCATTTTTTTTATAATCTTAACTTAGAATTTGGTTTCTAAAAAACCGAATTCTAAATTATTTTAATATTTTTTTTTATAATCTTACGTTTTTGTTTTAATATTTTTTTATAAAGTCTTTTATTTTTTAAACATTTATATTTATATTTTTTTATAATGTTAGATAGAATTTTATTTTTTAATATTATTTTTTATAAAGACTTTTATTTTTTTAAGTATTTATAATTTTATTTTATTTTATAATCTTATGTTAGAATTATATATTTTAATATTTTATTTATAAAAACTTTTATTCTTTAAGCATTTATAGGAAAAATATATTGAAATTGGTTTCTAACCAACGAAATTGGGTTTCCTAATTTCTTTGTAATCATTTTTTTTCACTTATAAGTAATTTGGAACCAATTATTATACAATTTATGAAAAAATTGGTGGCAAAGGAACCCTATCTAGTAAAAGTCATGGTGTTGGAACATAACCAGTACCAAAGACAAAATAAGTGGGTATTTAAGGTGAAATTTTTGCACGTGAAGGCCAACTATGAACACAAAACTCATTTTGGAGTTCCTAATTTCTTTGTCATCATTTTTTTCACTTATAAGTAATTTGGAACAAATTATTATACAATTTATGAAGAAATTGGTGGCAAAGGAACCCTATTTAGTAAAAGTCATGGTGCAGGAACATAATTGGTACCAAAGCCAAAATAAGTGGGTAATTCAGGTGAAGTTTTTGCACACGAATGTCAACTATGGTGCAGGAACTGATTTTGGAGTTCCTAATTTCTTTGTCATCATTTTTTTTCACTTATAAGTAATTTGGAACCAATTCTTATACAATTTATGAAGAAATTGGTGGCAAATGAACCCTATGTAGTAAAAGTCATGGTGCAGGAACATAACCAGTACCAAAGGCAAAATAAGTGGGTACTTCAGGTGAAGTTTTTGCACATGAAGGTCAACTATTAACAAGAAACTTATTTTGGAGTTCCTAATTTCTTTGTCATCATTTTTCTCACTTATAAGTAATTTGGAACAAATTATTATACAATTTATGAAGAAATTGGTGGCAAAGGAACCCTATTTAGTAAAAGTCATTGTGCTGGAACATAACTGGTACCAAAG
Organism: Vigna mungo; assembly: GCA_036885675.1. Taxonomy (NCBI): domain Eukaryota; kingdom Viridiplantae; phylum Streptophyta; class Magnoliopsida; order Fabales; family Fabaceae; genus Vigna; species Vigna mungo. The sequence goes on along the minus strand of CP144694.1, from coordinate 13,773,309 downwards.
CCAAAGCCAAAATAAGTGGGTACTTCAGGTGAAGTTTTTGCATAGGAAGGTCACTATGAACATGAAACTGATGGGCTGTCGCAACCCACACAAATTTGATTGCATATGAGAAATGCAGTATAGCTAGGAAGTGACTCCTAGGTCGTCTCTCAAGAACCAATTTTGCGGTTCAAGAAATAAGTCAAACACGAAGTGGGAGAGAGTTTTGAAAGAGGTTTTTGTGAATGCAATTAAATTAAATTAAAATAGAAATTAAACACACCAAACATAATTAGAAGGATTAAAGTGAATACTAGAATTGCTATAAAATTAAAAATGCAAGACAAGGCACTAAAGAAAATAACATTGTGGCAAATAAATAAACGCATATTGCATAAAGGAATTTAAGCATGGAATTAGCATAGTAAATATAACCATGGAATTTAAACACTGTGGGCCTTTTTCTTCCAGCTGACCGTGATGTTCTCCAAAAAGCCCAAGGGAATTCGACTATTCAAATGATAAAGACCAAAATTAGTTGCTTCCACTAGGGCTCCTCCTATAGCAGCTTGACCGTGGCCTTTCTTGCTCATTCTCCAAGTTCAATCACCAGACCCCACAACCATTTTCAAGATAGCGTGTGAAGCTTGCACTCTTTCTAGCAAATTAAATTTGCTTCCAGCTGCAACGTGTCAACCCTTGAAGCATCTTGCATCACCAGGCAATTGAAAATGGAATTGGCTTAAAAGCCTTCTTGACCGTGACCTCCAAAAATCTGATCACGTGCTTGATTCTCTTTCCAAGACACCGAACACAAACTCCCATCTCATACTCAAAGCTGCCAGCAACGTCTCATCACCACACACTCCACCTAATCTCTTCTTCATTTTAAAACCAACAAAAACATGTGTTTAATACACATACGGTTCGCTAACTTTTGGCACATCCCATCAAATAAGTAGCCCTCTTTCCTTGCAATTAACTAGCTACTATTCCAGCTATTACCGTGAGCCCACCTTCTGCTAGTGGAGCCCTCCTCTCATCATCACCAAACCGTGACAATTCCAGCGTACACAAATCACTTAACCTGACCATGCTTCACCTTTTCTTCATAGCAATGAAAGACAAAAAGAAGAGATATTTAAGGGTGGTCCCATCTACTAGACGAAAAATCTCTCTACACACCAACTCCCATTTCATTAAATCACCTTCTTCACTCTTCAAAGAAATAAAAAAGAAAACATTGCTACACCCAAAGCTACCAAACGTCCCATCCAGCCAGCATTCAAAGCCATTGAATAAACAAAATTCTTCTCTCCCAAGTCTACTATCGTGGCAGCTATCTCCCTTTTCTCAGTAGAGTATATCAACGCAATAAATGGAGTGAAACATGCTTCTCTCTTTCAAAATGAGTCAATAGCATTTAATGAAAAGAAACAAAAATAAAGTGTGTCGGCTGGGAGATCTAAGCATTCATAAAAAAAAAAACCAAAATCCATATATCAAAATGAGTGATAGCATTGATTTTTCAAAGAAAAAAAAGAACCATCCTCTCTAGAAAATGAAGCGTCGGATATATCCCCCTTTTCTCTCCTCTCACAGCCAGCACTCTAAGTGTACTAAGCACAATCCAAAAATGCAAGTGGCAGCTCCCCAAAAGAACGTGCACCAACAAAAAGAAAATGAAGTGTCGGCTGGCTCCTCAGCCCTAGGTACGAGAATCCTCTTCTAAAGAGGGTGGGGTCCACCCCAAAAAACCCTAAGGTGCCATCTCATGTGTCTTTACAATTGGGCTTTGTCTACACTACCAAAAATTGGCCCAAAATTACAAAACTTGGTTTAAAAAGTCTAATCTACTAAATTAAAATTTGACTAATTCTAAAGTGTCTTTGTGGAAAGTCTTCACTTAATTGGTGCCCTTCCAAAAAGTCTCACAGTGTGATTCCAAAAATGCCATGAAAATAAATATAAAAATAGGAATAATTAAGCTCAATTAATTCAAATTAATTAAAATAAGAATTATTGGTCTAATTAAGCCCAAATGGTGAAAATGACACAATAACTAAGAATTAAGCACAATTCATCAACACAATTCGGCGTGAAAAACTAAGTAAATGGTATAAAATATTGATTCATCAAAATAGACCACACTTAGTCTTTTGCACTCCTGGGCAAAATTAAGACGCAAAACAGGGAACAATTTTGAGGACATCAAGAAGTGACACAGACTCAACAGACAGAAAACAAAGACTCACAATGAAAGAAACAACATTACATAGTTCCCAAGAATTCTGGACAGTGAAAGGAAGTGGACAGTATCCCACACAGAAGCAAGGAAAGCAGATACTCATGAAATCATCCAAGCAGTTCAAAGCATGATAAAATGATCAATCAGTTCAAGAGTGTTAGAATGGCTGCAGCGGAATTGTTAGCGTGGAATAACAAACCAAGAGGGTTTTTAATATTAATGTGTGCGTTTTAATTTCTTCTCAAATTATCTTACTATGCAAATAATAAATATAAATAAAAGAGTAAGAGTGAGAGAAATTTGCATAGATGATTTTTATACTGGTTCGGATCTTACCAATCCTACGTCCAGTCGCTTATCTCAAACCGAGATAAACAGTTCACTAAGCACAAAACAATTACAAATTACAATCACAAAGAAACAATTTGTAAGAGTTTAGAAACCACCTCTCTTGAGATACCACAAGAGATGAACCTGCACCTCCTTTTTGTCTTCACAAAGGATGAAACACCTCCTTCGAATACTTCACAGAGGATGAAACACCTCCTCCGAATACTTCACGAAGGATGATCCTCTTCCATACCCTCAGACGCACCAAGGATGAACCAGCTATTCCTCTGTCACCGTAGTAGCAATGTAGCAGCACCACAGGCAAGAGTTTCCTTTGCTGAGCAAGAGCACACACTTCTCAAAGATTTCTGAGTGTTTTTGCACAAGGGAAGAGTTGTTGATGATGGATAAAGAGAGTCTATTTATAGACTCAAGCAAAAACTCTTCCATTCTTCGAAACTGACCATTTAACACTTTTAATCTATTAATACAAGTGTTAATCGATTAAAATGAGTACAACAACTAGTTTTCAAAAGTAGAAAACTACAACGGTTAGTTTTAATCGATTAATACTAGTTTTAATCGATTAAAACAGTGCGATTTTGACTCTTAACATCAATTACAAAGTATGAAAGTACATGGAATCAAAACCTACTGCAAATCTAAGATCTAAACATTTAAACTACAATTATTACAAAATCTTTTCATAACAAAAATAAGTCTTCAAGGGATCTTCATGAATCTTGATATATCTTGACTTGATTTGGGCATCATCAAAACTTCATCTTCATCATTTTGCCAACATTCTCCCCCTTTTTGATGATGATCAAAAACTCCTTTGAATTAAAGCTTTAATAATAATCTGGATAAAAACACAACTTATAGAGGAAAAGAGCATTAGAGAATAATAATAAGCTTTAAACATTTTCTCGCTCTTTTTGATCATAATTAAAAAGCTGTGCTTAATTGTTCTCCCCCTAAGATAATACTCCCCCTTAATAAAAGCATGTATGCATAAAATATATTTCAAATATAAAGATCCATTCAAACATACACAATAGGAGATTTGAAACATATAATTTTAGGATAAAAAACTTTAAAAAAAAATCATACATTGAATCATATAAGATAGGAATTTTAAAGCATAAAAAAATATGGCTAAATTTTCAAAAATGCACAAAATGAAAAAAATTCAATCCTAAGAGATCTTTAAAAATCCTAAATCTCTTCTAATGTTTACCCCTTTAGATATGACTTTAATTTTGTTGTGCAATGATAATCCTCTAGGTTGTTGCCAAATTTTGTTTAGATCTTCATCTTGAGGATTCTTCATTTATTGTCTTTGTCTTTGTCAAATCTTCAAAATTACTTGCATTAGATTCATTTGACTCAAGAGGTTTTGCCTCAAGCTCCATAATTTTATCAAAGACAACATGCTTGGAATAAAGTTTTCTTAAATTTTGTTTTCCAAAAATATTTAAAAAATTATTAAATGATAAACATTGTCCTTTGGGTTATATAAAAAAAGAATTGAGATCATTTTACAACTCAAATATATCTACCACTTGGAACACCAAAATGCTTAATTTTACATTTATTTGAGGTATGACCCTTTTTCATAAATAAAAGCATGATATAAAGTTTGTGTTCCTATAAGCTGTTCCTTTTTCTACTCATGTTCTACGAGTTCTATTATTATGTTTATTTTTAATTTTAGGAACATACTTATTTTTAACAACCTTATTTTCATTATTTTTACTGCATTCTCCTAAGGTTGTGTTGTTTAGTAGTTTCTTAAAATTTCACAAGAAGCACATTCATCACTACTAATATATTACCTTTTTCAAAAAATAACATTTTATTTTTCAAATTTTTATTCTCTTCAAGAATATTTTCAAATTTTGATTTTAAATTTTTACTTTCTTTAGAAATATTTTCAAAATTTAAATTTAAATTTTTATATTCTTCAGAAATATTTTCAAAATTTAATTTTAAATTTTTGAAATCCTTTTTCAATTTCTTATGAGCTTTATTTAATTTTTCAGATTCTACAAGTAAGACAACATAAGTTTCATGCAATTCACTTTCACTATATTGACTATAATTATTAGAATCGCTAGATGTACTTACTTGGCTTCCAACGTTGTCGTCTGCCACTAAACAGATGTTTGCCTCCTCATCAGATTCGCTCAAATCATAAATTGTTTCGTTGTCATCGTCCCATGCAATGTAGGCTTTCTTTTTCTTGAAGGATTTCTTTTCCTTTATTTCTTCATTCTTCTTTTGATTTGGGCAGTCCGCTTTTAAGTGCCCCCCTTCTCCGCAACCATAACATTTATAGTGTGAGGAAGATCCTTGATTTTCTTTCTTTTCAAATTTTAAACCTCCTTTCTCTTTTGATTTCATAAACCCGTTGAGCCTTTTTATCATGATTCTCAAATTTTCTTCATCTTCTGAGTCTTCATCTTCCATTTTGTTCTTGCTCCTTTCTACCTTAGATTTTAAGGCTAGACTCTTTTTCTTTGTTTTTGCCATTGCTTCTTCTTCATCTAGTCTTCTAAGGTCAAGTTCATGCTCTCTCAACTTTCCAAATAATGCCGCCATAGTCATTGTGTTGAGATTTTGTGACTCAGAAATTGTAGTCACTTTCGGTTGCCACGACCTGTCTAAATATTTCAAAATTTTAATAAGCTCATCAATTTCAAATGACTTACCTAGTCCAATGAGATGATTGACAATGTTGGTGAAACGTTTCTGAACATCTGAAATTGTTTCTCCTTGCTTCATCCTGAACATTTCGTACTCTTGGATCAAGGTGTTCTTTCTCGCCCTCTTCACGTCATTTATTCCTTCGTGAGTTACTCTTAGCACTTCCCACATCTCCTGAGCGGTTTTACAAACAGAGACCCTGTAAAACTCGTCAACAGTTAAAGCAGATGCAATTATGTTCCGGGCTTTCACATCATTTTGAGATCTTTTCTTCTCTTCAGTGGTCCACTTAGCACAGGGCTTTGGTTCCTGCGAATCGTTAGTAGGAATAGGCGAACCAAATGCAATAACATCCCAAATCTCACAATCAATAGACTCAATAAAAATTTGCATTCTAACCTTCCAGAATGCATAGTTTTCACCTCTGAATAGAGGTGGTCTATTGATAGAAGCACCCTCTACAAAAGTTTGATATGATCCTGCCATTTGAATAACTATCAAATCGAGCTCTGATGCCAATTGTCAGAATGGCTGCAGCGGAATTGTTAGCGTAGAATAACAAACCAAGAGGGTTTTTAATATTAATGTGTGCCTTTTAATTTCTTCTCAAATTCTCTTACTATGCAAATAATAAATATAAATAAAAGAGTAAGAGTGAGAGAAATTTGCACAGATGATTTTTATACTGGTTTGGATCTTACCAATCCTACGTCCAGTCGCTTATCTCAAATCGAGATAAATAGTTCACTAAGTACAAAACAATTACAAATTACAATCACAAAGAAACAATTTGTAAGAGTTTAGAAACAACCTCTCTTGATACCCCAAGAGATGAACCTGCACCTCCTTTTTGTCTTCACAAAGGATGAAACACCTCCTTCGAATACTTCACGAAGGATGAAACACCTCCTCCGAATACTTCACGAAGGATGATCCTCTTCCACACACCTCCTCAGACGCACCAAGGATGAACCAGCTATTCCTCTGTTACTGTAGTAGCAATGTACCAGCACCACAGACAAGAGTTTCCTTAGTTGAGCAAGAGCACACACTTCTCAAAGATTTCTGAGTGTTTTTGCACAAGGGAAGAGTTGTTGATGATGGATAAAGAGAGTATATTTATAGACTCAAGCAAAAACTCTTCCATTCTTCGAAACTGGCCATTTAACGCTTTTAATCGATTAATACAAGTGTTAATCGATTAAAATGAGTACAACAGCTAGTTTTCAAAAGTAGAAAACTCCAACGGTCAGTTTTAATCGATTAAAATGAATTTTAATCAATTAAAACAGAAAAAGTTGAGTTTTCAACTTTTACTTGTTTTAATCGATTAATACTAGTTTTAATCGATTAAAACAGTGCAATTTTGACTCTTAACATCAATTACAAAGTATAAAAGTACATGGAATCAAAACCTACTACAAATCTAAGATCTAAACATTTAAACTACAATTATTACTAAAGCTTTTCATAACAAAAATAAGTCTTCAAGGGATCTTCATGAATCTTGATATATCTTGACTTGATTTGGGCATCATCAAAACTTCAACTTCATCATTTTGCTAACAAAGAGATGAATCAAAAGCACAGAGCTCACAGATGCACACTATTAGTGTTTCTCTCAAGTGTCTAGGGTAAACAATGTCAACTCAATGCACTTAAGAAAGCAAACACAAACAGACTTGGCAAGCCTCTAATATCAACACTCAAACACATATGCATGTTTAAATCAAAACGTCTTTTATGGGTGAATGAGGTCAAGGGCATGGGAGGATAACATATGGATGAGAAACTACAAACCAAAAAGAACAGAGAAGCAATGGGGAACAAGTGTAAACACATTCAAACACACCCAAAACCTCTAATTCAATCCTCTTCTTGACTCCATTATTCACACAATTTTTTTTTAATTTCTCTCATTTTTCTGTATATATTTTTTTTTCTTTTCATCTAGTCTCTTTTCTTTTCTCTCTTTTCAAAACACAATTGTAAGAGACAAGATTCACAACATAATTACAAAAAAAAAAAACAACACAAGAAGAGGAGCCAACTAACCAAATCATCCGAGTCTCCCAAGAGACTACACTTATTCCCAAAAAAATTCCAAAGCTCCAAAATTCCCTAAGGTTAAGGTAATCATGGTTTTTCACTTAGGGCTAGTGTATGAGCTTCAAAACAAAGAATTGGGGAAAGTAAAGGCTCAAAGGGGTTATCAAAGGATAGACTCATTTGGCTAGAGAGGCTCAACTACAAAACTGTCTTTATCACTTCCAAACATGCATATCAATCAAGAATCATCAAAAAGAGTCTAGCCAAGGCATAAGTGCAAGCAATCAAGAGACATATCACATACAAGAAAGATCACCAAATGGCTCAAATCTCACACAGGGTATTTCTGTCACAATCAATCACCCTCTCAAACATCATAATCATCTTTCCAGTCAAAGAAAAGCAAGGAATCCAACAAATCAGAGTATCAATGAAGTGAAGGAAAACTGACAACCTAATCACAATCCAGAATTCACGAAAAGCATGCAAAACTATACACAAGACACAACAAACTACATAAAAACTGAAACATAAACAAAGAAACAACCTCCCCTAATAGACCACACTTAAACGACACAATGTCCTCAGTGTGTCACAATCAGCAGATCAACAATCAGCACAGTCAGCAGATATAGACAAAGTACAATAAAAGTGAGGAGGGAAGGAGAGAAGAAACTCCCTGAGTCAGAGGGGAGGGTAGGTGGGGCGGACCAAAGACGCCTCCTCCACCATTGCATCCAACAAAGAAGGATTGCTGAGGAAAGGCTTCAGTCTATGCCCGTTCACCTTGAAGCTTTTAGCTGTGGAAAGACTTTGAATCTCAACTGCACCATAAGGATAAACATTAGTCACAACAAAAGGTCCAATCCAATTTGATCTTAACTTACCACTCATGAGGTCGAGCCTAGAGTTATACAATAAAACCTGTTGGCCAACCTCGAAGTCCTTTCTAACAATAAAACTATCATGGAACCTCTTTGTCTTCTCTTTGTAGAACTTCGAGTTCTCATAGGCCTCCAATCGGATCTCATCCAATTCATTTAGTTGCAACTTCCTTTCCTCTCCAGCTTGGTCAATGGAGAAGTTGCAAGTCTTCACAGCCCAGTATGCCCGATGCTCAATCTCAACTAGTAGATGAAATGCCTTTCCAAAGACAATCCGATAAGGAGACATCCCTATGGGTGCTTTGTAGGCAGTCCTGTTGGCCCAAAGAGCATCGTCCAACCTATTACTCCAATCTTTCCTGTTGGGCTGGACAATCTTCTCCAAAATTCTCTTAATCTCCCTATTTGAGATCTCGGCTTGCCCATTTGTTTGTGGGTGATATGGTGTAGAAACTCTGTGTGTCACCCCATATTTCTTGAGCAAAGCCTGCATGGATATGTTGCAAAAATGGGTTCCCTGATCACTAACAATTGCTCTAGGCACTCCAAACCTGCAAAAGAGGTGAGATCTAACAAAATTTACAACAACCCGAGCATCATTAGTCCTGGTGGCTCTAGCTTCCACCCATTTTGAAACATAATCCACAACAAGGAGAATATAAGAGAAACAAAAAGAAACAGGAAAAGGACCCATAAAGTCTATACCCCAAACATCAAACACCTCACAGAACAGCATAGGTTGTTGAGGCATCTCTTGTCTCCGTGAAATTGATCCTCCTGCTCTCTGACAAGGCTCACAAGTGCTGCAAATCCTCTCCGCATCTTTGAAGATGGAAGGCCAATAGAAACCGCAGTCAAGCACCCTGTGAGCTGTTCTCTGAATCCCCAGATGACCACCAGGTGAGGAGGCATGACAAAACTGCAGGACCTAGTAACCTGGTCACTGCACAACTTCCACAGATATGGGTCATCCCAAACATAATACTTAGCATCACTCTTAATTTTAGCAATTTGAGCACGGGATGCTAAGGGAGGAAAAACAGAAGCAACCAAATAATTTACAATATGTGCAAACCAAGGAGTAGGGTGAGAATATGTAATCATCAACAAACTCTCATCAGGAAAATAATCCTGGATAAGCAAAACATCAGCTCCTTTCTCAGCTCTCAATCCTGCTGAGGTGGTCTGTAACCAAATTATGTGCTCCACTTCGGTCTTTGAATTGCAAGTCAAACTCTTGGAGTAGTAGCATCCACCTGATCAATCTTGGCTTTGACTCAGCCTTTTTCAAAAGAAACTTAAGAGCTGCATGTTCAATGTACACAATAACAGGTGATCCAAGCAAATATGATCAAAACTTACAAGCGCAAAAATAATTGCCAACAACTCTTTTTCAGTTGTGGTATAGTTTGCTTGGGCAGCATCTAAAGTCCTAGAAGCATAATATATCACCCTAGGCAATCTATCAACTTTTTGTGTCAAAACGGCCCTTGATGCATAGTTAGATGCATCACACATAAGCTCAAAAGGGGTCAACCAATCTGGTGCCTGAATGATCGGGGTGGTGGTCAAAGCTTCCTTCAGGCAATCAAACGCCTGCTTGCATTTGTCACTAAACTCAAAGTCAACATCCTTCTGTAACAGTCTGGACAAAGGAAGCACCTTCTTGCTGAAATCCTTGATGAAGCGCCTGTAGAAACCTGCATGTCCAAGAAAAGATCGAACCTCTCGCACGCAAGAGGGGTAAGGTAGCTGCGAAATCACAGATCCCTTTCTAGAAATGAGATGCCCTAGAACCAAACCTTGTTCAACCATGAAGTGACATTTCTCAAAATTGAGAACAAGGTTTGTTTCTATGCATCTTTTCAACACTTTTTCCAAACTATCTAAACATGCATCAAAAGAGGACCCATACACAGTGAAATCATCCATAAACACCTCTATGCAACTCTAAAGAAAATCGCTAAAAATGCTAAGCTTGCACCGCTGGAAGGTACTAGGGGCGTTGCATAGGCCAAAGGGCATCCTCCTATAGGCAAAGGTGCCAAAGGGGCAGGTGAATGTGGTTTTCTCTTGGTCCTCAGGAGCAATATTGATTTGGAAATAACCAGAAAAACAATCAAGAAAACAATAGCGAGATTTACCTACCAGGCGCTCCAGCATCTGATCAATGAATGGCAGGGGGAAATGATCTTTCCTGGTTGCTTGGTTGAGTCTCCTATAATCAATGCAGACTCTCCAGCTGTTCTGCACTCTAGTTGGGATAAGCTCATCCCTCTCATTCTTCACCACAGTGAGGCCAGTCTTCTTGGGCACAACATGGATGGGGCTCACCCACTGACTGTTTGAAATAGGGTAGATTATCCCAGCTTGCAAAAGCTTGGTCACCTCCTTCTTGATGACGTCCATGATCACGGGGTTTTGCCTTCTTTGTGGCTGTCTCACTGGCTTTGCCCCATCTTCCAAAAGAATTCTATGCATGCATGTGGATGGGCTAATGCCAGGTATGTCAGCCAAACTCCAACCAATGGCCTTCTTGTGCTTCCTCAGCACACCAAGCAACTTCTCCTCTTGAACAGAATCGAGGGAGGTAGAAATGATCACCGATTTCTTCTCATCATCCTCCAAGTACACGTACTTGAGGTTATCTGGGAGCTGTTTCAACTCAAGAGTGGGTGCCTGCAAGTCAGATTCAAGTGTACTTCCTGCAACGTGGTTAATGCATTCTGACTCTAAAGAATGTACAGGTAAAGGCAAAACACCCATCTCATCACAATCCAAATCAATGTCCATCACAGATATGTCAACAACATCATCAATATCATGCATACAATCAATATCCTTGACATCACAATTCGCATCAAAATCAACATCAAATTCAACATCATTCTCTATTCTAGATTCAATGCATGAATGTAAAGAAGATATAAAAGAATGCTTCTTCTCATGCAAAGAGTGAGAGTCGTGAACAACAAATTCATCAATAATGTCATCCAATGCATCAATCCTAAACCCAAATGGTCCTCACCTGGAAATTTCATTGCATCAAGGATTATAAAATGAACAACAATATCAACAAATTCCATAGACAAAGTTCCAGCATACACATCAATCTTGGTTCGGGCAGTTTTCAAGAATGGACTGCCTAGGATAATGGGAGCGGATCCATGAGAGAATCCCTCCTCCATCTCCAAAACATAGAAATCTGCAGGAAAAATCAGTTCACCAATCCTAACCAAGACATCCTCTATGTAACCTGTTGGGTGGGTAACACTCCTATTGGCCAACTGAATGACCACACCCGTGGTTTGCAAAGGACCAAGAGACAAAGATGAATATATAGACAAAGGCATGACATTAACAGAATCACCCAAATCAAGCATGACATTCTCAAATTTACATTTTCCAATCACACAAGGAATGCAAAATGTACCTGGGTCCTTGCACTTTTCAGGAATGTGCGGGACCGACTTACCAATGAGTGCAGATACATTCCTACCCATGTTGATCCTTTCATTACCCTTCATCTTCCTCTTGTGTGTACACAACTCCTTCAAGAATTTGGCATACTTCGGTATCTGCTTGATGGCATCAAGTAAAGGTATGTTTACCTCTACTTTCCTGAAGGTCTCCAATATTTCCCTATCCACCTCTTCCATCTTTTTGCTAGGAAGTGCCCTTGAAGGGAAAGGAAAAGGGATAGGCCGATCATACAAAGGAGAAGGCGCGCCAGTGGTGGTGGTGGAAGAAGAAGAAGGTCCACCTGGAGGAGAAGAAGAACCACCGGAAGAGGAAGAAGATCCACCCACCTCAAATGTCCTGCTTGGACCATCCTGGTCCTCTTTTCTATGAGAAGCGGCAGGTGTCGGTGTAGGTGTAGGAGTCGGCGCTGAAGGTACAACAGTCTGCCTCCCTGATCTGAGGGTTATGGCACCACATTCTTTGGATTCTGCACAGTCTGAAATGGTAACTTATCAGAATTCTGAGGCTGCGCCTGGTTAAGCTGAGTAGCCATCTGACTCAACTGGTTAGTGAGACTATGTATGACAACTCTAGTCTCCTACTGAAACTGCATGTTCTTTTTCTGAGACTGTATGTTCTGCATAGTCAATTGTCTCACTAACTCTTCCAATGAAGGCTCAGAAGAAGTAGAAGTTTGGGCAGCTGGTTGGGCAAGTGCCTCTTGTTGTTGTTGTTGCCTCTGATTTTGCTGCATAGGTGGAGGCACATATCTGTTAGGACCACCAGCATTTTGGAAAGGTGGCGTCTGCTGCTGATGCTGTGATGCATTGTTCCATCTAAGATTGGGGTGATTCCTCCACCCTGGGTTGTACCTGTTGCTGGACAAGTCATGATTCTACTGTTGTGGCTGCCTGTTATTGTAGATGTTAGTAGCATAAGCTTGAGGCGAATCAGGAGCAGCAGGGTGCTGCAAAGAAGGACAAACATCTGTATAGTGGTCACTGAAAGGACATATGACACATAGTCGTGCAACAGATGCAGATGGAGCTGTAGGTTTCTGGTTGGTTGTCAACTGTGTCCCCAACCTCACAAGAGAGTCAAGCTTGCCTTCCAATTTGCTTTCAACAGCTGCTAAAGACTGGGCATTAACATCATGTACGCCCCTCACCACAATGACATCACTCCTAGCGCTAAACTGCTGGGAGTTGGCGGCCATCTTCTCAATCAATTGCCTGGCCTCAGCAGGCGTGGTGTCTCCAAGTGCTCCACCACTGGCAGCATCAATCATACCCCTATCCATGTTGTTGAGGCCTTCATAGAAATACTGAAGAAGGAGTTGGTCAAGTATCTGATGGTGAGGATAGCTAGCACAAAGTGTCTTGAATCTCTCCCAACACTCATATAAGTTCTCTCCACCAAGCTGCCTAATCCCAGATATGTCTTTTTTGATAGCTGTGGTCCGGGATGCTGGGAAAAATTTCTCCAAGAACAGCCTCTTCAGATCATCCCAACTAGTGACGGATCTAGGCGCCAAACCTTACAACCAATCCTTAGCAGCATTTTCCAATGAATGAGGGAATGTTTTCAAGAAGATGTGATCTTCAGGAACATCATGTGGTTTCATAGTGGAACAGACAATGTGGAATTCCTTTAGATGCTTATGCGGACTCTCACCTACAAGAGCATGAAACTTGGGCAACAAGTGGATCAGTCCAGTCTTGAGAACAAATGGAACATCCTCATCAAGATATTGGATGCACAAGCTTTCAATATCGAAATCAGGTGCAGCCATCTCCCTAAAAGTCCTCTCACGAGGTGGAGGTTGTGCCATATTGTTCTCAGTGTGAAAATTAGAATCAGAAACAAGTAGAGGTGCAACAGATGCAGTAGATGCAGTATGCACAAAGTACTCATCAGTGGATTCAGATTCAGCAGTAGGATGCACAGTATCTAATGGAATTGACTTAAAAACAGACTCTAAAGACAAATTCCTAGAATGCCTAACTAACCTATGAAACGTCCTATCACTCTCAGGATCAAAGGGTGGTATGAATCCAGGATTTCCTCTAGTCATGCACTAAATCATAACACCCTGTAATCATGAAACAATAGCACAAAAATTTCAAACCACAGAAAACAACACAAGACAACACAACTCACAAAACACAAACACAACACAAGACTTAAAACTGAACCGTTGGTCTCCGGCAACGGCGGCAAAACTTTATGTGTTGTCACAACCCACACAAATTTGATTGCATATGAGAAATGCAGTATAGCTAGGAACTGACTCCTAGGTCGTCTCTTAAGGACCAATTTTGCGGTTCAAGAATTAAGTCAAACACGAAGTGGGGGAGGGTTTTGAAAGAGGTTTTTGTGAATGCAATTAGATTAAATTAAAATAGAAATTAAACACACCAAAAATAATTAGAAGGATTAAAGTGAATACTAGAATTGCAATAAAATTAAAAATGCAAGACAAGGCACTAAAGAAAATAACATTGTGGCAAATAAATAAACGCGTATTGCATAAAGGAATTTAAGCATGGAATTAGCATAGTAAATATAAGCATGGAATTTAAACACTGTGGGCCTTTTTCTTCTAGCTGGCCGTGATGCTCTCCAAAAAGCCCAAGGGAATCCGGCTCTTCAAATGCTAAAGACCAAAATTAGTTGCTTCCACTAGGGCTCCTCCTACAACAGCTTGATCGTGGCCTTTCTTGCTCATTCTCCAAGTTGAATCACCAGACCCCACAACCATTTTCAAGATAGCGTGTGAAGCTTGCACCCTTTCTAGCAAATTAAATTTGCTTCCGACTGCAACGTGTCAACCCTTGAAGCATCTTGCATCACCAGGCAATTGAAAATGGAATTGGCTTAAAAGCCTTCTTGACCGTGACCTCCAAATATCTGATCACGTGCTTGATTCTCTTTCCAAGACACCGAACACAAACTCCCATCTCATACTCAAAGCTGCCGGCAACGTCCCATCACCACACACTCCACCTAATCTCTTCTTCATTTTAAAACCAACAAAAACATGTGTTTGGTACACATACGGTTCCCTAGCTTTTGGCACATCCCATCAAATAAGTAGCCCTATTTCCTTGCAATTAACTAGTTACTATTCCAGCTATTACCGTAAGCCCACCTTCTGCTAGTGGAGCCCTCCTCTCATCACCACCAACGTACACACATCACTTCCTCTGACCATGCTTCACCTTTTCTTCATAGCAATCAAAGACAAAAAGAAGAAATACTTAAGGGTGGTCCCATCTACTAGACGAAAAATCTCTCTACACACCAACTCCCATTTCATTAAATCACCTTCTTCACTCTTCAAAGAAATAAAAAAGAAAACATTGCTACACCCAAAGCTACCAAACATCCCATCCAGCCAGCATTCAAAGCCATTGAATAAACAAAAATCTTCTCTCCCAAGTCTACTACCGTGGCAACTATCTCCTTTTTCTCAGTAGAGTAAATCAACACAATAAATAGAGTGAAACATGCTTCTCTCTTTCAAAATGAGTCAACAGCATTGAATGAAAAGAAACAAAAATAAAGTGTGTCGGCTGGGAGATCTAAGCATTCATAAAAAAAAACCAAAATCCATATATCAAAATGAGTGATAGCATTGACTTTTCAAAGAAAAAAAAGAACCATCCTCTGCAGAAAATGAAGCGTCGGATATATCCCCCTTTTCTCTCCTCTCACAGCCAACACTCCAAGTGTACTAAGCACAATCCAAAAATGCAAGTGGCAGCTCCTCAAAAGAACGTGCACTAGCAAAAAGAAAATGAAGAGTCAGTTGGCTCCTCAACCCTAGGTTCGAGAATCCTCTTCTAAAGAGGGTGGGGTCCACCCCAAAAAACCCTAAGGTGCCATCTCATTTGTCTTTACAATTGGGCTTTGTCTACACTACCAAAAATTGGCCCAAAATTACAAAACTTGGTTTAAAAAGTCTAATCTACTAAATTAAAATTTGACTAATTCTAAAGTGTCTTTGTGGAAAGTCTTCACTTAATTGGTGCCCTTCCAAAAGTCTCATAGTGTGATTCCAAAATTGCCCTGAAAATAAAAATAAAAATAGGAATAATTAAGAATTAATTCAAATTAATTAAAATAAGAATTATTGGTCTAATTAAGCCCAAATGGTGAAAATGACACAATAACTAAGAATTAAGCACAATTCATCAACACAATTCGGCGCGAAAAACTAAGTAAATGGTATAAAATATTGATTCATCAGAAACTCATTTTGGATTTCCTAATTTCTTTGTCATCATTTTTTTTTTACTTATAAGTAATTTGGAACTAATTATTATACAATTTATGAAGAAATTGGTGGCAAAGGAATCCTATTTAGTAAAAGTCATTGTGCTGGAAAAACAAAGTTGGGGAACGTTGTTCATCCAAGTGGGGAATATAGTTCAAGTTTTTGTACAAATGACCTTTTTTTCTGGGAATCGATTCATGTAATCGATTACCAGGGGAAAAAGAGTCATTCATAACTGTCTTTCATAACAATATCTGAAGCATAATTAACATTATGACTACATTGAACATTAAAAATAGTAATTAATTAATCACTTCCCATAATGGGATGTGGACCCTCTAATGTTAGAATTGTGAGGACAATGATTTCTTGTGTGGCCAGGAGTTTTACAGTATGAGCAATTTCGTGGGTGTGCTTGTTCCCTGATGTCCATTTCAGTGCTGATTCTGGATGATTTTGGTCGACCCTTTGCATTCCTTTTTGTTGCTGGATGAGGCCAAATATTTGTGCCTTGGTATGGTGGCCAATATTCTTCATGTTGTAGTTCCCCAAACATATTATTATACACTTTCATGATGACATCCAACCTATAGTAGGGATTGATGTAAATGTTAAAGTCGTGATAAGCATGTTTGTAAGCTATTAAGACATGTGAACATGGTAGATGAATCTTTTGAAACTTGCCACAATCATACCATCGTTCATCCAATCTGACAACAAATTTTCCTGCAGGTCGTATTTCTCTTGGGTTTACCATCTCCTCGACTCTGAATCTTGTTGTATTTCTATCAAATTCAACAACCTTGTGGGTGTTTGATTTTGAATCAGCATCCTGTAGGACCTTCGTGGCATTTTCAGAATAGACATGACCAACACTTATCATTGCAGTTATCTGTTTCCCTCTTTCTGTGAAAAGAGAGTTACATCTTGTGTATATGGCCAATACTATGGAGGAGATTGGTAAATTTCTTGTCTTCTTCAAGACCGAGTTAATTGCTTCGGTTAGATTTGTTGTTAGGTGACCCCATCTTCTGCCTTCATCATACGCAAGTGTGAATTGTTGTCTTGGAATTTGATCAATCCAAGCTGCTGCTTGAGGATTGTTTTCGCTAATGATATTGTAGTAATAGTTACATCGCGGCTCAGTCATTGCGTATGTTGCAAAAATATTTAAGAAAATAGTAATGATTACGGATAACGAAGAATAATAAAGACGACATTTAATTGGTTAAAGATTTTTAAAAAGACGTAGTTACCCATGTTGACAAGGTCCTTCTTCAAACTTGTATCCCTGAATCTTCGGGTGAAATTTTGTGCAATGTGTCGAATGCAATACACATGCACACATTGTCCTTTTGTCACCCACTGGTTGGTCTGTTGAATGCTACACTAATGGAGTTGTGGCGATCCAAAATTAAGCACATGTTTTGTTGAGGTGTGACATGTTTCCTAAGGTTTTTTTAGAAAAAACAACCAAGCGTCTGTTGTTTCACCCTCAACTTTCCCTGGGAATGTTCTGTCCACTTGCACCAACGGTTTGCAATATGGGAATCCATCAACACAAGGTTTAAAGGTCCAAAAAAGTCTTTTGAAATATTGTTGGTTTTGGCGGATCTCTTGGCCATCAGTAATTGGTTGTGTTTTCAATTTGTACACAAAGCCAGGAAGAAAAGTTTGCATGGCTTGTAGTAGGAATGGTAATTTGTTGAACGATTCTTCCCAATTCCCATACACATGTTCAATTGCATGTTGTTTAGCCAACCAAACCTTTCTGTAGGATGTAGTGTAGCCCATAGAGGTCTTGATGGAAGCAATAATTGTTGCAATTGGTGTGGATGGGTCAGATTCCACCATCTCACGTATGTGATGGGAAATGATTCGTGATCCCAGCCTATTATGATCTTGTGTTATGAGTTGTGTGGCACATGTGTGTGCACCATCAATTTTTCTTATTTCCCAGACTTGATCTCGTGTACGAAGGATGGCTTGACAATTCCATGGACATTGTTAGAATGAGTCGTTTTGTATGTACAATGGTTTTGTATGTGAAATTTGTTTAGAGCATCAATGACTTATTCCTTGGTTTTGAACCTCATTCCCTGAGTCAATGTTCCAGGTTGATGGTCAAAAGTTTCATGCAAAACCGAATGGTGATCATATGCATGAGGATATTGTTGTAGATGTGAGGGAAATTCTTCATACGATTGGAAATGTTGGGGTGGGTTGTATGGAATAGAGGTACAAGGTTGTTGTTGTTGTTGGATGAAGGGGACATCTAAGTTTTGTTGTTCATCATGATCGTGTTGGCTTAGGATTTCATCCTCATCCTCACCAAATGGATCTAATGACGATGAAGGCAAGCCTAATATTTCATTTTCTTGCAAAGTATGAGGGGATAAAGGTTCTATATTTTGATGTGGGAGATATTGCAAATGTTGTGAAGTGGATGGACCGGTTAATAGTTCAGTGTATGACTGTATGTCATTTTGCCATTCTCCTAAATATGTGTTGTTAAGGTCAAAAGAGTGATGTGTGGGTTGAGTAGGTGACGGTGGTTCATCTTGGGTGCATTGTGTTCCAAAAATGGGTACAGAAGATGGAATACCTGTAGTATAGGTGGAACAAAGTTGTATGCATGTTAAAATTGGGTTGGCCTCTTTGATGTCGATTGCACCTTCTAAGTCATCGTCATCTTGAATCTGAGTGGTTGTAAAAGTGATATGTCTGCCACATATTTGAGTTGGAAATCTAAACTGGAGTTTTGGAGGTGGATGAGTTGGATCTCTGTTCGACTTCTGCAGTAGTATCTCTATTAATCTAGACAACGTAAAACCTCTATGAATGCGAATCATGATTTTGGTGTCCGATGTAAACAAAACACCACTTTCAAGATCAGTAACAATGTTGCCTTTATCGTAGATGCATGCGTAGATGGAAGCTGCCATTTTAAGTTGTGGTAGAAGATGTTTGAATGGAGAAGAGCAACACAATGAAGTGTAAATTTATACGTTTCAATGTGTGAATTGTAAATGGTTGATAGGTGCATGTTTTATAGGTAAAAGTTGCACAATAGCTTAGTTGATGATGTCTTGCAATATTACATTCATTTACAGATGTGTACACTGACATCATATAAGTGGAACAACGATAAATAACATGCAGTACTTCAATACATTTTTGAAAAATAAGGTAGGTCATCCTCAATCAAGATTTAGTGAGAAATTGAAGTTATTCATCAAATCGTGATAAACTTCATTAGGGGTTGTGTTTGGTTGAATTGGTGTAATAAATGTCATCATCTCAACATGAACCTGCACAACTTTTTCTGTAGCCATAAAAAATATTGCTTCCAAGTCGTCATCTGAAGAAATTATACATGAACGATAATGTGCAGTGCCACCATATATGTAGATTGGTAACCTGTATCGTAATTCAACTTCATATTGGTTTAGCATTGACATGTTGAAGTGGTAGGATTGCTTGCTTGACTTCAACAATATTCATTGTATCAACAATGGTGACCCAAGTTGTTTAGGAACTAATGTTCGTTTCAGAATAATTTTCTTCAGTGAAGATGATGCCATTGAAGTGCACTAAGACATGTAATGGGGTAGATGTCATGGTTGTTTACAATGCTTTTTTAGTGACTTGATTGGATTGATGAAATAAGGTAGAAATTCCTACATTTATAGACTGAGATGTTCACTGTGGACACTATGTATCACTTTAACGTAAGGGTTAAAAATAAAGAACTGCAGGTGAATGAGTGTGTTTATCGTTTTCGCACATGCCGAAAGTCTGATAGGTCATGCTCAATGTTTTGTCCATGTTTGCAGCACTTTATATGAAGCAATGACATTTATTGTTTTCATGTACGAAAGTTAATTATTTTGATGCATAGTATGCATGGTTGGATGTCATTTTTTCTATGCATGGAGATTTTGGTGAATTTAATGGGGTCTACCAAATACACCTTTAGTTGTACCTATTCACTTTTTCCATGTGAAATATGACTATTTCCATGCACGCAAAAAGTAAAGCCCATTCATTTCTATAGTATTATTATTATATTCCTTAATAAGAAAACAAATATTTTGTAGGGACATGTGAATGTGGTGGTGTTAAAGAGTTCTGCCAAAGTCAATTATTTACTTGCTTTTGGTCATTCTTTTACAGATGGAGATTTTGGTAAATCTAATGGGGTCTACCAAATTTGATATAGTTGTACCCATTCACTTTTGTCATGTGAAATATGACAATTTCCATGCACGCGAGAAGTGTTGTCCATTCTTTTTTGTCACCACATGTTTCCAATTCAACTTTATTATAAATATTATTAAATAATTCATTTCTTTAATATCATTAGTATATTCTTTAGTAATAAAACAAAAATGGTGTTAAAAAGTTCTGCCAATGTCAATTATTTACTTGCTTTTGGTCATTCTTTTACAAATGGAGATTTTGGTGAATCTAATGGGGTCTACCAAATTTGATATAGTCGTACCCATTCACTTTTGCCATGCAAAATATGACAATTTCCATGCACGCGAGAAGTGTTGCCCATTCTTTTTTGTCACTACATGTTTCCAATTCAACTTTATTATAAATATTATTAAATTATTCATTTCTTTAATATTATTAGTATATTCTTTAATAATAAAACAAAAATGGCGTTAAAGAGTTCTGCCAATGTCAATTATTTACTTGCTTTTGGTCATATGCGGATTTATTATCTATGGAGACTTTAGCCATGAAATATACAAAATTTGACATACATGTTGTAGTAAGAGATTGTCATATTTTTTGCTAACTTTAATCCAAAGGATGACATTGAATAGATGTATTGAGCAATTGTCTACATATATCTTCAATTGTGGTTGTTCATAACCTCATCACATACTGATATTATTGCCATCAATAAAATCATAGACCACCAAAACACTTCAAAGATGTTGTTGTGGAGGCAAGAAGAACATAGAGTTGCGTATATTGCATCCATGGTATGTTATTTTTGTTTTTCATAAACTTAAATTTCAATTAAGTTTTGTCCTCAACTTTCTTTTTTGTTGAGTTTTAGGATGTAGAGGGCAGCATTATCTCTTCTTACTGTCATTTGATGCCTGAACCACATGTTATAGTTGCTCCTGTTATAAAGGAAGCTGGGTTTGGTGTTGTATCCAAATTGAGACATTTAAAAGTAGATCATGGGTTAGTTACAACGTTGGTCGAAAGGTGGAGGTCTGAGACACATAATTTTCATCTTCCAACTAGAGAATGCATAATTACCTTGCAAGATGTGTCACTACAATTGGGGCTTAGAGTTGATGGCCCTCCAGTAATTGGACCTACAATGTTTGATTGGGAAGATATGTGTGATACTTTGTTAGGGATTACACCGATTAAGGGGGAGTCTCTTGTTGAATCTACGGTGAAGCTAAAGTGGTTGCGGGAAAATATGTTGTCTATACATGACGGCTCAAGTCTAGACGAAATACATGCCCATGCAAGGGCATATATATTAGGACTAATTGGAGGGGTTCTTATGCCTGATAAAATAGGTAATAAAGTACACTTAATGTACTTGAATTTCTTAAGTAATCTTCGCAGAACTCGACGATATAGTTGGGGGTCTGCTTGTTTAGTTGTGTTGTACAGGGAGATGTGTAAAGCAATAGATCGACATTCAAAGACCATGGGTGGTTGTGCATCGTTGTTACAATCGTGGGCATGGTTTCGTATGCCATTTATTGCACCAATTTCGCAACTGCAATTTAGTTTCCCACTTGTATGTAGATGGAGCGAAGGTCGTGTTTTGACCTTTCGAAATGTCCCCACAATGATTTAATCGGATATCGATCAAGACTAGACAACATAGAACATAACCAGGTAACATTGTATTTGTCATTTAAATCTTTTTTGATACAAAATGAATTAGACAGTAATGGTTCATTGACGCAGTTTACATGGGCTCCGTATGAGGGATTGAAGTCAATTATTCCTACCCAAGCTTACAGTGACCAGGCATTGTGGACGTCATGCACAACTCTAATTTGTTTTGCAATTGTTGAATGACACCAATCAAACCGGGTCAAGTTACAATTTCGCCTATCGCAACATGTTCCTAAATTACCAAACAATCTTTGTGACCTCCATAAAGTTGATATGAGGGGCAGACAAGATGAAAATTGGGTTACTAGACATGCTGATGAATCAATATTTTATACCATTAACTTAGTTTCTTGCACCGAATTGTGTTGATGATTTGCGCTTAATTCTTAGTTATTATGTCATTTTCACCATTTGGGCTTAATTAGACCACTAATTCATATTTTAATTAATTTGAATTATTTGAGCTTAATTATTCCTATTTTCATTTTCAGGGGAATTTTGGAATTACACTTGAAGACTTTTGGAAGAGCACAAGCAATTGAAGAATTTCTACAAATTAATTTTAGATGTAGTCAAATTTTTAATTTAGTATATTAGGCTTTTTAAATTAAGTTTTGTAATTTTGGGCTAATTTTTGTTAGGTTAGACTAAGCCCAATAGTAAAAAAGTGGTGACATGGCCCTAGGGTTTTATAATGTGTGGACTCCACCATGAGAATGTAACTTTCAGACTTAGGGATTTGGGGAGGGAAGCAGCCGTCACTTGGAGAGAGCACCATGGGTATTGAACCATTTTTCTTTGGAAGCTTGAATGCATAGTTTTTTTTTTTACGTTATTTTGCTCTGAAGGAATGAATGGCATGATTTCTTTTGTTCTTCTTTCTTTGTTGTCACCAAGATATTTAATGGCTAGTTCCTTTCTCGGTGGAATAAAGATTGATTGAGTTGGTGGCTGCAACATTGCTACTAAAGTAAAGCTTGTTTATCTTGCATTTAATGAATTGAAAAGTAGATAGTTGATGGTGTTTTACGGTTTCTGCTGAGTGAGAATGGATGTGGGGTCCGGTGGTTTGAAGCTTGTGGTTGCAATTCATTTTGAAGAATGAAAGGGTAATGATAGTTGCAATTCTTTTTCATTTTGCATTGAAAAATCGCGCTGGAGCAGCAGGGGTTTCTTTACTTCACAATTGCATTTAGATAATTGATTTGACTGGGCATTGAAGTTTTTTTTTTCTATCATGGTACGGTGCTTCAAAGTGGCTGGAACGTTTCAGCCAACACATTCCTTAGAAATTGCTTGTTTCCATGATTGAAGTGTATAAATGGAAGGCAATGTGTGTGTTGTCAAATCATGGGTTTACGGTGCAGTGATGCAAAAATGTTCAATTCATTCAACTTTTAGTTAGACTTCTTTGTTCCAAGACAAGCAATTGGATTTATTCCAAGTATTTGTCCTTGAATAGCAATTGAAGAGGATGCTACGGCAGGTATAGAGGGCACGGATTCCATTGTAGTAAAAAAAAGAAATTCCATTTTATGTTTGAATATTGGGAGCAGCGGCTGCAACTCTTTGAAGACAGAGAACCAAAATTTCTTTTTGGCAGTAGGAGGGTGATTCATTTGCTTTGTCTACACTTTATTTGTACCGTGTGATTGAAGTAGATTAGGTTGGAGTTGGTGGCAATGTTTCTTGAAGGTGCTAATTACAGTGTGGAGAAAGGAAGGGATAAAGTTCATTTTCAATTGAAAAATTGATGCAGCTGTTTCTTTAGTTTTATTAAATTAAAAGGTGAATTAGGTGGAGTGATGGGACACTTGGCTGCCACAAGTTTAGCTTTAAAGAAAATAAGGAGAAAGAAATTTTAGTTGCAGTGGTTTTGGTTTATGTGATGAGATGTTATTCCAATTCCTTTTAATTGAAAAAGTGCAACGCAAATATTATAAGTGGGGTCCGTTGCCTATTTTCTTGGAGGTTCACGGGGAGTGATGAAGGGCATTGAATCTCCTTTGGGTGCCACGGTAATGCTGCAGGGAAGGTGAAGCTTGTTCACCAATTTAATTGCTCTTATAAAACATTGGGGTGGTACGGTCCTTGTTTTTTTTTTTTAGTAAGTTTTGGAAGATTAAATTGGAATGAGGTCACGTGTTGGTAAAGAAAAAAATTAGGATTGTTTATTTTCTTTTGTTTTGAATTAATTTGTCTTTTTAAGATTAATTGCTTTTAATCTCTTTAGTTTAATTTTGCATTTAATTTAATTTAACTGTGTTTAGATATTTGTTTAGTCTAGTATTTGGTTTAGCATTTTCACTCTCTGGACTCGATTTTTAAAAAATTACTGCAACCACACCAGAGGTCCAAATGCTACGTTTTATATGTCACATGAAAGATAATTGAGTTTACTTTCCATGAAAAAAAACCTCATGTCATTTAGAGCTTTGTAGAAAAAGTTATGGTTAAAACATTGAGCAAAGGTCAGAGCTGCCTAGTTCCCGTGTGAATTTTCGTTTTTACTGTTTTAATTTCATTTTAATTTTTCCGCATCCACAAACAACATTTCAAAACCCCCCCACTTTGTGTTAGACTTGACTCTGAACCACAGTTGGTCCTTGAGAGATGACCTAGGGGTCATTCCCTAGAACTATACTGCATTTCTTAATATGCAATCAAATTTGTATGGGTTGCGACGCTCATCACATGCCCAATGGATAGATGTATGGAACAACAGGCATGACTTAACATTGATTGGAATGCCAGTTCTAGGGCCACTTGTCCACACAAACGAGTACATGTCCTGGTATTTTGAGAATGCAATTTTGTTTTTGTCCATTCCACAAATGCTGAATGACCCTAGGATGCAACGTGCCTCGACATCGACACATCTTCATTCTCCTGAATACCATGACAGTAGGGACCATGAAAACACTCCTCATGTAGAGCCAAGTATGGATGGAAAAAGGCATTCAATCTCATCGTTCTCTGATCTAGGCATGTCAAACTTGTTTGAAGCTTATGCCCCTACTCCACCTTCGGCCCACGCTGTTGGGGGACCTTATGATAACTCCTTTTTTTTTGTTCAAAGCCATAACGAAATAGGTACTTCCTCTACTGCTTATGGAGGAGATGAAGGTAACAACATATTGAAGCAGAACCTTCATAGGAAGAACCACCTAGACCTCCACAGGCAAGGAGAAATCCAACTAGGAACAGGCGGCGACCACATTATGGAACTGGACACCATTATGGGGAGTGATTAGTTAATTAGTACTTTTAATGTTCGATATAGTCATGATGTCAATTGTGCTTCAGATATTGTTATGAAAGACAATTATGTTAAAATAAAAGAAAATGTTTCATTCACCGATGTTAATTACTTCGTCCTCTATTAAAGTTAATTATGGTGTCTTCTGTCAAAAAATGATAAAATTGACCCAAAATAGACCAAAAACCATCATGGGGAGTGTTGTTCATCCAGGTGGGGAGTATAGTTCAAGTTTTTGTACAAATGACTCTTTTTCCCCTGGTAATCAATTACATGGGTCTTGTAATCGATTACAAGAAGAAAAATGGTCATTTGTACAAAAACTTGAACTATACTCTCCACTTGGATGAAAACGCTCCCCAACTTTTTTTTTCCAGCACAATGACTTTTACTAAATAGGTTTCCTTTGCCACCAATTTCTTCATAAATTGTATAATAATTTGAAATTATTAATAAGTGAAAAAAATGATGACAAAGAAATTAGGAACTCCAAAATGAGTTTCATGTTCATAGTTGACCTTCATGTGCAAACACTTCACCTTAAGTACCCACTTATTTTGCCTTTGGTACCGGTTATGTCCTGCACCATGACTTTTACTAAATAGGGTTCATTTGCCACCAATTTCTTCATAAATTGTATAATAATTGGTTCCAAATTACTTATAAGTGAAAAAAAATGATGACAATTAGAAATTAGGAACTCCAAAATGAGTTCCTGCACCATAGATGACCTTCATGTGCAAAAACTTCACCCACTTATTGGTACCGGTTATGTTTCTGCACCATGACTTTTACTAAATAGGGTTCCTTTGCCACCAATTTCTTCATAAATTGTATAATAATTTGTTTCAAATTACTTATAAGTGAAAAAAATAATGACAAAGAAATTAGGAAACCCAATTCCAATATATTTTTCCTATAAATGCTTAAAGATTAAAATTTTTATAAAAAAAATATTAAAATATATAATTCTAACATAAGATTATAAAATTAAATTAAATTATAAATACTTAAAAAAATAAAAGTCTTTATAAAAAATAATATTAAAATATAAAATTCTATCTAACATTATAAAAAAATATAAATATAAATGTTTAAAATATAAAAAGTTTATAAAAAATAATATTAAAATATAAAATTCTATCTAACATTATAAAAAAAATATAAATATAAATATTTAAAAAATAAAAGACTTTATAAAATAATATTAAAAAAAAAAAACTTAACATTGTAAAAAAAATATTAAAATAATTCAGAATTCGAGTTTTTAAAAACCGAATTTTAAGTTAAAATTATAAAAAAAATGAAAATAAGTTAGAATTCGGTTTTTAAATAAAAAGCATGCTTGTAAATGTATTGTACATTGTACTGAGCATACTATCGTCGTAAATAAAAACACTTTTCGTGTTATGTCAGGAAAAAAAAATCACATCACATTATGGCAAACAGTGCCACCGAGAAAAATCTTTCAACTTTATTATGCAGACAGTGCCACCGAGAATCTGAAATATGATTTGCTTTTGTCTCTTTTCCAGGAAAGAGATTTTCACTCCAATGTACTTCTTCTTGTCACGTAAGCCTGATTCAGACAGTAACTGAGCTGGTTTTACAAATAGGTTGCTGTTGTTTACAGAGATCCTGCTTGTACACTCATTAGTCGTCTTACTTTTATTATTCTTTCATTTTAGTCTTCCAAGTTTTTTTTAGTTCATTAAGCCTCTAATTATCAATAACTATATATAAACTATTGAAAGGTGAATGTTTGCAATGTAGCAAGAGTAAACTCGTGAACTACTTCTTTAGTAGAGGACATCAATAACTTCTTTTAAAATAAGAAAATTAACCGTGATAAAAAAAAAATCAAAATTATCAATACTTAGCAATATTATGCATCAAAGTCACAACATTCACTGCAATGCAACCTAACATTCATCATTCCCACATACCTAAATTCACAACAAAAAGTGCAGTTGTTAAACATGTTGAACTGAAAGGAAGAAACTTCTTATATATGTCTTAAACATGTTGAACTGAAAAATGAAATCAGTTTTTTTTTTTTTAAAAAAAATGCAAGAGTATAATTATTTTGTCATTTACATTTGATAAATCCCAAAGCTTAACGACCCAAATATCACAAGTATACAAGACAGTAGGCTAGGAGAAAGAGAGCCAAGGGTGCAGAAATAATTGCTGTCATCAGGAAACCCTGACTATCAGAATGGACACCAAAGCCTATCAGAAACCATTTTTCCTTAAGCCACAATATAATCCCAAATAAGTCAATCAATCAGTTAGGACAGGTAACTTCCTATACATAAGATTCTCTTCATTGGAACCAAAAAACAGTCATAGCACCAAAAATCATTGGAACCAAAAAACATAATCCCAAATAATCCAATTAAATATTTTTAAAGGAATTATAAAAGGTAAATATGTATAATAGATGTAAGAGATGAAAAAGAGAACAGAATTTCTATTCCCATACCTAATGCACCTACAACATCTTCCTTGTTCCCTTTTTCAGGAAACTGAGCAGTGCCAGTATCAATAGAGTAATGAGTATCTTCATCCCTTTGTAAAGAAATAGGCTCCACTTCATCTTTAACAGCGAAAGAAACTCCAAGATTAGGCTCCACTTCAGTGTTCCCAAAATCAGAGGCATTATCACGCATCATTTATTTTATTTGCAAGGATGGTTCCCTTTCTAGCTTTCTTTGTCTGGTTCACCAAGAAAATGGTAAGGATCCTGTCACAGGCAATGGTAAGGTATGAACCAGTTGTATACAACATTGCTACTTACTAATATGCATATATCCAGCTCTACCTTGAACGCATGCGCCACAAAAATATAAATTAAAAAGGAATCGCTTTTTAAATGCACCACAAGTGGAAAATATCCTGCAAGGAGGTTCAACAGAGATCAGGAAAAAGAATCATTGCTAATTGTGTTCCCAACTTTTTCTATACATTATATCATCCATAATTTACACCTAATTCATTTCCAAAATAATTCAATATAGTGTTGCATAATTCCAAATAGTAAACTGAGTGTCTACAAACATTTTTAAACCAAAGTTTCATCACAGTTATATAGCTTCCTGAAAGAGGATTTTGAAAAAAAGAATCATTTTTCAAACATTATCAGTTACCAAACATGACTAATAATAAATAAGCCCACATAAACAATACACCAACTCCCTGTAACTTTAAAAATGAAGGAAAATATAAATCAAAGGAGAAACATTAATCAAAATTAATTGGTGTTTTTATGTTCCAAGTGCCCTTTTTTCTTAAGCAATAGACAAACTCTCTATCAAGGTTTGGTAACTTCATTGAAAAGCATTTCTTGAAAAAAAAAATCATTATTCTAAGTCCTCTTATTTTAAGTTTGTGAATGAATCATTATTCTAAGTCCTCTTATTTTACTGGTTTAATTATCTTTCTATTCTTCAAATTAGAGAGTGAATTTTTGTTTTGTATTTCTTTTTCAAAATAATAGTTATTTAGTTTTCATATTACAAATTTTGTAAAATTTCTATCCCTTTCGCTAATGGAATTAACTTAGACTATACTTTTTTTCTTTTTTCTCTACTTTTTCTTAGATTTTTTTCTCTCATCATTAATTACCTTCACGTTTTCTCTCTCTTCCACCTTTATCTGCATCCATTCTCAAGACTTTCTTTTTGTTTTCTGCCACCATTAATTATCTTTAAATTTTGTTTCCATTCTATTATTTTAGTGAAACATATAATTATTGACGTGAAAGAATGATATTGTTTAAAGAATCACAGTAAATTGTTCGATACTTAGATCATTTTAATGTTGATTACTTCTACCCCTCCTTACTGTTTTCCAGAATTGAAACATAGTGTTTGATTTAATTTGGTCGATCTTCTGCAACCTGTTTTCAATCCTCACAAGAAATTTAATTTGCTTGTCAGGGCATAGCTTTTCCCGAAAACAGTTTCGGATTCTCTTTTTTGGTCGTATCATCACCACCAGCATCCTAAAATCACAGCCAATTAATCTTTATGGATTTTGTTTGGTAAAATCCATGGTAAATATCAAAATATTTATATATATATATATATATATATATATTTATTTATTTATTTATTTATTTATTTATCTGTTAACGATAAAGAAAGGAAAATTGGATGTATATCTACAACTTGAACAATAGTACATGAAAGTAATTGAATTAGTCAACTCGAATATGTAAGATTTATATTCAAAAGAAAACGTCAATATTAACGTCTACAAATAGGTTTGTTCTATTCTATTACTGTTCATAACAATTCTCATTTTCCTGTCCTTATTAGTTCCTAAAATCACAAGGTAGTTGTTTATCTTTAAGAACGTTGATTAATCTTCTTTAATAGGAATATATATTGACGCAGGAACCAGCCATAGAGGAGGCTGGACCTAGCACATCAGCAGAGAAAAAGGAAGAGGTTTTATAAATTTATAATGATACAATGAGTTCTTATTTTATTCTATTTTCATTGCCACTGTTCAGGAACTATTATAAGAATATATATATGTATATATAGGTTGATGATGAACTTGAGAGCACGAAAAGTGAAATGGGTGTGGTGAGAGAAGAAAATGAACGGTTAAAGAGGTCTCTGCACAAAATAATGAAGGAGTATCGGACACTGGAAATGAAATTTCAAGACATACTTAAGCAAGGGACAAAAAGGAAAAATGGTAACGAAGAAGACGACACAGTAGAAGAATCGGATCTAGTTTCTCTGAGGCTAGGAAGAGTTCCAAGCAATCAAAGAAACGAAGAGAAAATAAAGGTTTATAAGGCATTGAAGGATGATGAAGGGTTTAACCAAGAGTTGACTCTTGGACTAGAGTGCAAATCAAAGTCAGGAAGCACATCTGAAGCTTTGCCTAATCCAAGCCCAGAAAACAGTTCTGAAATTCGAAAGGAAGAAGCTGGGGAGACACAGAAGGCAATGACACAGGATGAAGTTGCTCAGCAAAACCCTATGAAGAAGCCACGAGTTTGTGTTAGAGCAAGATGTGACACTCCAACAGTCAATCTCTATTCTCTCACCTCCTTCTATTTAATTACCCTCTTTTCTCAACTATCATATTCATATTTACTGAGGATGTCCATTTTGATTACGACGTATGAAGGGACCCACAACCACACTCTTCCACCTTCGGCTACTGCCATGGCATCCACAACTTCTGCACAAGCCTCCACCATGCTTCTTTCTGGTTCATCAACCTCTCTCTCTGCCGCAGCACGGTCAACTGTGCAGGCTGGAAAGCGGGTTATATTCTAGATGAGGTGACCTATGGAACTCTGATCATGGGGTACTTTAAGGTTGAGCAAGAAGGCAAAGCGTTGAAGCTTTGGGAGGAGATGAAGGGAAGGGGGATTCTTCCTAGTGTTTTCACTTACAACACTCTAATCGGAGGGTTATGTTTATCTTCGAAAACTGATCAGGCAGTGGATAAATTGAATGAGCTTTTGGAGAAGGGTTTGGTTGCTGATGAGTTTACGTGTAACATCGTTATTCATGGTTATTGCTCAGAGGGAATGGTAGAGAAAACGTTTGAGTTCCATAACAAAATGGATTTAATTGACGTCAATAATTATATGTTTCACTAAAATAATAGAATGGAAATAAAGTTTAAGGGGTAATGCAAAAAACAAAAGTTTTAATCATTCTGCTATTTTCGGTGATTTTTTTCAATTAGGTCCCTCATTTTTCTCTTTTCTCAATTGAGCCTTTATTTTTGAAAAATTGAAGCAATTAGGTCATTGTCGTTAGTTCCGTACTAACACCGTTAAAAAGGGTGACACGTGTCAGCTCATTATTTTATTGAATTTTTTTAAATATATTTTTAATTATTTTTATTTTTATTTTTTATTTTTTTCTTTTAAAAATAAAATTTGCCACGTGTCAAGTTGACATTGTGCCATGTAGCAATGACAGTGTGAGGTGGCACTCTCAAACCACGTGTCATTGCGTTTGTTTTAATTTGATCCCTGTATTTTTATTTTGTTCCAATTTGGTCCTTGTATTTTTATTTTGTCTCAATTTAGTCCTAATTTTTCTAAAAATTTAAAAAGATTTGTTCCTCCCAAATAAAATACGGTATGTATATTTTCCAAATTTTTGTCTTTAAATTTGTTTCTGTTAAGCAAATTATTAGTAATGATGTATTTCAACTTGAAATATTTAACTCTATAAACTTTTTATGAATTGTTGAGGAAGTATTGAGACTATAGTTGTGTAGATTACCTTCACAAAAATATTTATTATTGAGATGTTAACTTTTATAGGTTACTCATTCATATTATTTAGGTTAAATGATTTCTTTACTACTATATAAATAAAAATGTGTCATATGTTAGTTTGTAATTTTTTATTTTTCTAATAAAAAAATTAATCTGTATAAATTTCTTTGTAAAGATTTATATACAAATAAAATTTTGTTTGAACTTGGAGAGAAACAAAATTGTTTAGTTTTTTAAAAAAAATAGGACTAAATTAAGACAAAATAAGAATACAGGGACCAAATTGAGACAAATTAAAAATATAGGGACCAAATTGAGACAAATCTAATGACACGTGGTCTGATAGTGACACGTGGCACTATCAGTGCCACCTTACATTGTCATTGCCACGTGGCTCAATGTCAATTTGACACGTGACAATTTTTTAAAAATTAAAAATTAAAAATTAAAAATAAAAATAAAAATAATTAAAAATATATTTAAAAAATTCAAAAAATTCATGAGCTGACACGTGTCACCCTTTTTAACGGTGTTAGTACGGAACTAACAACAGTGACTTAATTGCTTCAATTTTTCAAAAATAGGGACCCAATTGAGAAAAAGAAAAAATGAGGGACCTAATTGAAAAAAATCACCGAAAATAGGGACTATGAGAATGATTAAACCAAAACAAAAAGAAAGCCTTGAGGATGGGTGCAGATTAAGGTGGAAGAGAGAAAATGTGCAGGTAATTAATGGTGAGAGAAAAAAATGTCAGAAAAAGTAGAGGAGAGAGAAGAAAAATACAGTAAAGTTAACGCCGTTATAACCTTCTTAACGGAAGAGACCCAAATTTTACAAAATTCGTAATATGGGAACCAAAAAACATCATTTTTAAAAGCGGGTATAGAACAGAAATTCACTCTCCAACTTGGGGACTAAAAAGGTAGTTAAACCTATTTTATATGGTGTTACTTGTGTCTTGTCTTCATTCATCTCATTATCTTGTTTAACAACCTGAGAATCTTGTGGAAGTATATTTGCACAGCTTGACTTGTGAATTGTAACACCACTAACCAAGCTAATGTTATCTCCACCAATTGGCAAGGTTTTAATTGTAGCTCCCTCTGCTGGTCCTTTGTCTTCCTATTTCCTCAATATTCTATTCATCACGAATGGAAAAGTAATGTTTGTGTCTATTTAAAATTATAACATTGAAAAACATTTGTTTTATAATGTACATCATGAATGGATTGGGGATCAATGAATCCATAATCATCAGAACGCCCTAACTTGTTACTGACCCCAAACATATACCTGAAATCAAAAATTAACTTTGATATAAGGATACTTGATATATAAATCAATTTTTTATATAAATTATTGCTCATAGACTTACATCATCCATAGCTGAATAATTGAAATATTCAACTCTTGTGTTCCCGACGCAAGCTCTCTGACATCTTGGCTATGAAGGTATATTGGGACCTCAGAGCCTGTCCCAAATACATTAGCATCATACTCAACCTCCAAAGGCTTATCTTCAAGGATGTCAGTTAGTAGATGCAATGAAGCAAGAGGATCATCCTCAGATAGAGGAATCTTCTCCTGTGCTTGCGTCTGTTGTTACATGAGAAAATAGTATAAGTTTTGACATCAATAACCTTTAAAATTGAGAAGTGTAAAGAAGAATTTCATACTGGGGGGTCAGAAACTGAACCAACCAAATGTTTAGGCCAAGCGATAAATGACTTGAATGCTTGTTCCACAGTGAAAATCTCACCTGTGGCCAAAGGAACTGAGGCATCTGGTATGATCATTTCATCCATTGAGACCTTCACCTCATCCTCTGATAGTTGCATACCATGAACAACAGTCGCTGACCTAAACTGTGTTCCACGAGCTACCAGGACCATCTTAGTATCGTCCAAAATATATAGCAGACATGGACTAGCATCGTCCATGTCATCCCCTGGGACGGCTGGTGCGGAACAACTTCCTTTCCCGCTTCTCCCTGTCAGAATAAATATTAGATTATATACAAAAGATAGAAATAATTGCACATAAATGTTTATTAAGTTTACCTGTGGGAGGCACAACATGTTCCTGTTCCTGTACAGGAGATGGCACCGGGCGCATGCCATAGCTCTCAAACTGCTGCTGGAACATGGCGCTGAATTCAGCCCTGAGCTCTGATCTAAGCTCGGCCCTGATCTCCTCTCTAAGGTTTGCTCAGACCTTTTTTGTGATCTCTTGTGTCATCTTTTCTCTTTGTTCTTCGCTGTATGCATATGAAGGTTGACGAGAAGAACTCCCAAAATAATCTTTAATTCCTACTCCAGGACCTGCACCACGTACACGTCTAGGGAGCTCAGGTCGTCCAATCGCAGCAGCAAGAATATCTTGGCGACCCTCTGGAGTGAACTGACCTTGGGAGCTCTGCTCAACCAAGGAATCCTGTAACATTACAAAACATCATTATTCTTTAAAAAGTTCAATGTAGTATGAATAATTACAATTATTATTATTTTAGGAACAGTGATAACTTACAATTCTTTCAGAAATTTCTCGTGCAGACTCGGAAGAGTAGGCGCCCGATGGTCTCATACGAGCCAACTTCCATTTTTCATGTCTAGAAGGTGGAGAAGGAGGTTGAGGGGGGCTACCACCCTGAGATGGTGGTCTAGCATCTGCCTTTTGCTTGAGGATTTTCTCCTCAAGCTTCCTATACCCACCACGAGATAATAGGTGGAGGTTTTTGTTATGAGCACTTGTTCCTTGTGCTTTGCTTCTAATTGCCTGTCACATACACATGAATTAATTAGTTCATATGATATATATTTGTTAATGAGGAATTGAATAATATCAACTATATTAACCTGCCATTCCTTTGTCATCCGACTCTCTTTAAAAAGCCGCCAAGTCTCCTCATCAATGGACTTATATGTACTACATGGAGACTTATGTTTAAGTTGTCCAAAGATGTATCTTGATGTCAACTTACTTTTAAAGTTTCTGAAGTTTTCAGCAACAGTTGACAAACACTTATTTCTAAGTGTTGCGGCATTTGGAATGTCAAATGTCAGCTGAAATAAACATAATAAAGTTGTATTAGTACGAAATTATCAACATAAACAAATTTTAATTCAAATGATATTAACTAACTTACCAATATATCGTTCCATATGATGTTCTGATCAACCTCGGACACATGATCAAAAGATGGAGTGAGAATACCAATCCTATCACGTGCCACTACTCCAAGGTATGATCGGAAATCATCTGCATAGGGGCCAACTGCCACACCCGTGATCACGTTCACATTCACTGGAGTTCTTTCACCACTATTCTTTCTCATCAAAAGTTGTTTCATCCTGGTGGGTTCTCTAGTGGATCTGGTAGGGGGAGCCTCATCCCTTGAAGAATGTGGATGATAAGCCATATATATGTCAAAATAAATAGCAACATGAAATATTAATAAAAGACTTATGTAATATCATATAATTTAACAAAACATGTAGTAGTAGTCATATGAAATATATAAAAGGAAAACTTATGTGATATTAATAAAATACTTATACAGAAATTGGAAATTCATACATAAAGAGTTCCATTGTCATCATATTTATATTCCCTCATCATGATCTGACCGAATTGCATTTACATTGTCGTCAACTAGAGATTGGTCATCCAAATTTGTCGTAGTTTGCAATGAATGGTTGTCAGCAATATGAATATTAATCAGATTCTCTTCGTTAACTTCAATTTGTTTTTTGCCTTGAAGAGCGACATACCAATGGTCAGACGCAGGATCTTTGACATAAAACACCTGAGATGCTTGATGAACCATGATAAAAGGTTCGTCTCGGTAACCCACTTTTCAAAAATCAACCAGTGTCATACCCGATTCATCTATTTTGACACCACTCATATTGTCAAACCACTTACATTTGAACAATGGAACAAAAAACTTGGTGTAATCAACCTCCCATATCTCTTCTATTATACCATAATATCTCATTGATCCAAGTACAGGAGATTGATCTTTTGATGTGGAAAATTGAAGCGACTCAGCTTCTAAGCTAACTGCACTATTTTGTACTGTGCTTTTATCATCCAAAGTCTTCGTATAGAATGTGCAATTATTGACTTCATAACCTGTACAACACACGACATTAAACTTCAAACCATTTGCAAGCCACAATAAAGTTTGAGAAGAATGTGGCTCTTTGTCAATTTCAGATTTGAACCAAGACATAAATGTTTTGTTATGCTCCATCAACTGCCATTTCTCTGATTGTCTTGGATTTTTATTCTTAACAATGGCTTTGTGTGTTTCCAAAAAAAGGGATCACCTCATCTGTGTTGTTCAATATATAAAGATGCACTTGCAACAATTCATCACGATCTTTTGTCATCACATTCACACCTCAAATGCTTTTACTTGTAGAAAATTTATTCAACCATGATGTGCGAGGAACTCCTATTGGATTCGTTGATGTCATGTAATCTAAACAAAACTCGATACTTTCTTCAGCAATATACCTTTCAATCATCGAACCTTCAGGACGATATGGATTTTTAACGTACCCTTTCAAAATCTTCATATAACGCTCAGTAAGATACATCCATCTTAAGTATACCGGTCCGCACAACTTGATTTCTCTACCATGATGTCAAAAAAAGATGGAGGGAAAAACATCTCTAGTTGACACAATATGATAACAATCTCGCCTTGAAGTTAATATAACTTTGTATGATCGATGACTTTACTACATATTGACGAGAAAAATGAACACAACCTGTTTATGGTTTGCCTAACATTTTTGGGCAAAATTCCACGAATAGCCACCGATAACAACTGTTGCATTAAGACGTGGCAATCGTGAGACTTCATGCCAACAAGCTTTAAGTCTTGCAGTGACACTAAACTCTTCATATTTGAAGAGTATCCTTGTGGTACTTTGATACTCTTTAAACAAAGACAAAAACTTATCTTCTCTTGTCTAGACATTGTGTAACATGCAGGGGGCAAATAAGTACATTTACCAATCTCCTTGGGTGCCAACTCTTCTCGGATATTCATGTCAACCAAATCCAAACGAGCATTCACTCCATCTTTTGTCTTTCCCTGAATGTTGAGTAGTGTACCAATCAAGCTATCACATACATTTTTTTCTACATGCATCACATCTATGCAATATCGAACATCTAACTTTGACCAATATGGAAGATCAAAGAATATTGATTTCTTCTTCCAAGGGGTCGTTACAGATGACTTCTTGGATGTTTTTCCAAATACATGATGTATTTTATTAACTTTTTCAAGAACTTGAAGGCCAGTAAGTGGATTTGGTGCTTCGTCCCTCTCTTGATCTCCATTGAATGCTTTTTTTAACCTTCGATATGGATGATTATGTTTTAGAAATCTCCGATGATGCAGATACACCGTCTTTCTTCCATGCTTCAGTTGATGAGCTGCAGTGTTTTCTTCACAGATAGGACATGCTTTATGACCCTTGACACTGTATCCTGACAAATTACCATAAGCTGGAAAGTCATTAATGGTGCAAAATAACATTGCACGCATCAGAAAAGTCTCAGAAGCGAATGCATCAAATATTTCAACCCCATCAACCCACAACAACTTCAAGTCTTCAACTAGTGGGCTTAGATAAACATCTATGTCATTTCCAGGCTGCTTTGGACCAGATATCATCATAGACAACATCATGTACTTCCTCTTCATGCACAATGCAGGAGATAAGTTGTAAATTATCAATATAACTGGCCAACAACTGTGATTGGTACTCATATTACCAAATGGGTTCATTCCATCAGTGGCTAAACCAAGCCTAAGATTTCTACACTCTTTACCAAATTCGGGGAATTGTTGATCAATATTTTTCCATTGCTTTGAATCAGCTGGATGACGAAGCAGCCCGTCAATTTTTCTCTCATCTGCATGCCATCTAAGGTTTTTAGCATCTTTGGGATTCGCAAACAAACGCTTAAGTCTGGACACTACTGGAAGGTACCAAACTACTTTCGAAGCAGATCCATTTTTTTCTATCTGACCATTATCTTCACTATTGTTTTTTGACTTGTATCGTGATAACGCACATTTTGGACACTTTGTCAAAAATTCAAACTCTTTCCTATATAAAATGCAGTCATTCGGACAAGCATGTATCCTTTTATACTCCATACCCATTAGACAAAGAATTTTCTTCGCATCATAATTTCGAGTAGGTAGTGTATTTCCATTTGGCAACATTTCATTCAACAACGTCAACAATTCTGTAAAACTCTTATCAGTCCATCCATTGCTCGCCTTCAAATTCATGAGCCTTAACACAGCTAACAAACGTGTGAACTTAGTTGAACCGACATACAAAGGTGTTTCCGCATCAGTCGACATCGTGTCATACACATGAGCTTTGGAAAAATTTTCTGCGCCAACATCGCAAATCATGTCCTCCAATTTGTCTTCATCCGGTCGATCTTCTTCCATGGTGGAGTCAGTAACATTTTCAGTTTGCGAGTCAGTCGGAAAGTACATTTCTTCGCCGTGCCATATCCATGTTGTATAACATCTTAGGAAACCATCACAGATAAGATGTTCTCTAATTTGGGTTGCGTTCAACTTTCTCCCATTCAAACAGTTCACACAAGGGCATCTAAACTTCACTTCATCATCACTTCTCCCCTCATTACGTTACGCAAATTGTATAAATTCCTCTACACCTCTCTCGTACTCAGCACTAATGCATGGTAAATTAATCCAATTTCGAACCATTCCTAAATATTTTAAAATTACAACTATATAATTTTACATATTAAATCAAATCATACAATAAATTCAGTCATACAATCATACAATTAATAAGCAATCAAATGTAAATTCAATCATACAAAATTTTATATTACTAACTTTTAAAAATTTTCAATAATCTAACAATAAAACAAAATTATTAGTTAAACTTAGTAAATTAGAGATAACCATTCACAGTTTCATCTCTTGGATTTTTTGTATTACAAATATGACAACAATTGATGACACCTATTTAAATATTTAGTAATCAACTTTTAAGTTTATTTTTTCTAATGATATAATGTAATTTCGATTCGTATAACATTTTAGTTCTTAAGATTGTTTACAATGATTGAATTAATTTTGTTTCTTTTGTTGACATTGCTATATTTAATTTCATATTTTAGATTAATGCAAGATAGACTATTTTTTTTTTCAAAAATAATTTATAGTAATATATTTGAAAATTTTAACATACACCACTAATTAATCTAAAAAAGTTTATATTAATTGAAAAAGGCAAGTATACACATAATATACATTAAAATTAATAAAAAAAAAGAGAATCAAAATTCTGTATAGTTTAATATAAATTTGTATTTTTAATTTGTAAAAAAGTTTGGTGGAACTTGGATCATAAGTGGCTTTTCTATTTATATTTTTCTTCTTACTAAATAAGTTTGTTCTTTTTACAAAAAAAATTCTAAGCAGAAGAAAAACTCGAAACTACTTTCCTACTAACAATGTCTACCACAGTGTGGAATTTGTGGTCACACTCCTATGCTTCACTCATCTCTATGATCTCTTATGATTTTTAGTGCCTCATGTGTTACCTCCACCACAATAACCAATCTTTATTTCAATATCACAATCTACTCTTTTTCACCACTTCCTTATTACACTTTTACAATTTAGCTCCTTCAATTTTTAATTACAAAATTCAATCTTCTTAATATCACAGAACGACCGTGGCATTCTTTATAGCACGACAATGCCCTCTTCTTTTCAATAGTCGACGGTGAAGGTAGGGATAATCAAATTGAATTCAAGGAATCGCATAAAAACAATTGAAATCAATTGAAACAACATTTCATCAGAAGCAATCAGACATCAAACATATATTGAATACAAATCAAGATAGCTTCCATACCTCTTTTGGTTCTCTTCGCAAATAAATTTGCCCCGGCGGAGAACAGAGTCGCGAGGGAGAAGCAGGGTCTGGCGCCGGAGACGATTTGGGTTGGCGTCAATGTGGCAGCGGCGGAGAAGCACGGGTCTGACGGCGGCGATGACGATTCAGGAATGGCCGGCGTCAATGTGCAGGCTGACGGAGAAGCAGAGTCCGGACGGAGAAAAGCTTGCAGCGGTGGGGTTTCGTTTTCTGGTTTTCTAAAAAGTGCGTGGAAGAAGAAAACTTTTCAAAGTTTTTTAACCTATGTAAGGGATACTACCGCGGTTCAGATTAAACCCGCGGACATAGTGCAACATATGCCGCGGTTCTACCGCGAACCGCGGCCTATTCCCATTTTAAAAAACAAAAATTAAAATGAAATGACAATTTTGAAATATGCAGAAACCTTTATGCAGCGGTTGAGCGGGAACCACGGTCGATTGTCCTACCAATATGCCGTGGTTCGATGTATAACCGCGGCATATTCTGCTACAAATTTATTGCAGTGTTGAATATTGGGAATAATCAGAACATTTCCAGGGAATATGCCGCGGTTCGCTGTACAACCGCGGCATATGCTGCTACAAATTTATTGCAGTCTTGAATTTTGGGAATGATCAGAACGTTGCCAGGGGAATATGTTGTGGTTTGCTGTACAACCGCGGCATATTCGGCTGCAAATTTATTGCAGTTCTGGAAATTTGCGAAATGTCAGAACGTTCAGGGTTATAGGCCGCGGTTCCTAGCTGAACCGCGACATATAAGTTCGTTTTAATTTCGAAATTGCCACTGCGCAGTATTATGCTGCGGTTCCTGATGAACCGTGGAATAATGTGCGTTGTAAAAGATCTGTTTTTTACTAGTGCCTGTCTGACACACCTGGATATATAAGAAAAGAAAAATTTTGCTGCACTAAGAGGTTCAAGCACTACATCTTCCTTAAACTATCCCTCACACTACATCTTCCTTATTATTATTATTATCAGTCCAAAATTTGTACATTGCATATAAGAAAATTTTGTACCAAGAATTACAATAATATTCCATCAAATATCAGATCAAACAAAATGACATCAAATGAGACAATACTTATTGAGTGGCTGCAAAAATCTGAATACTATGGCAACCTTTAAGTAGTATTCATGGGTATGACTAAAAACTGGTATACTTTTTTCAGAAAGAAGGAATCATTTTTTATCAAGCACTCAAACACTTAAGGATGATTAGTTAAGGATTATAACTTTATAATCGTCTTTAACTAGCATGCAGACTGCCAAATGTAAAGTTAATCGACATCATTCAACAAGATATTAAAACACATTTCTTCAACAAGAACCCTAACCCTAGGACCTAAAAGTCTTAAAGAGTACTCAAAAAATATTTTTACTTCATCATACTAGAATAATGTCCTTTTTCTAATATCATGCAAAAAACAGATGAACCATAGATACACCAATAAAGACACTGCATACAAAGATCATGATCAGACACAACAG
Organism: Vigna mungo; assembly: GCA_036885675.1. Classification (NCBI taxonomy): domain Eukaryota; kingdom Viridiplantae; phylum Streptophyta; class Magnoliopsida; order Fabales; family Fabaceae; genus Vigna; species Vigna mungo. The sequence goes on along the minus strand of CP144694.1, from coordinate 13,732,496 downwards.
AAAAAATCTAATGTAGTAATTTATATGATCAAACCACACAAGAGCGTGTAATGTAGTATTCATAAGCACAAAATTCAAAGGGTCAACTTCGTTAAGCAACAACATGAAACAACCAAACTAACTGCATCTTTCACTTAATACTTCTCCGGTTCTTCCCACAAAGCGAACCCAAAGAAACAAAAGCTTCGACCAAAGAACGAGCCACAACTGCTAAAGGAGTCACTCACTGGCAGCACAATATCAGACAACTTCAAACAATCTGACAGAACTGAAAGAGTGTACAGTGAAGACCTGAACCAAAAAGATGAAAACATGGAATCTGGGAATGAAATACTCCAAGAACAACAAAAAGAATCAGCAATACTAAAGGAACAATGCAAAACAAACCAGCCATTGTCTAGAAGCTGAAGCAATCTTAAAAAAGTTGTATTTATACTATCTTGAAAATCCGATTCTCTGTTTCCTCTAAATGTGCAAGTAAACAAAGAGATATGGATGACCCTAATCCTTTAGGATGTGAGGAGTTTTTTGTCTGTGAAAAGTATAAAACCTGGTATATTTCGATAGTAGAGTGCAAAATGTTTCACGATTCAGCATCAACAAAAGTTAAATACAGATATGATATGTGTTGGAGAAACTGAAGTTGTGCTGGATTCAAAAACTATTATGATGACGATGGAACTGGTTCTGGCTCATTTGAGGTCTAGCTCTTGGAGCATGTCTGATACAAAGTGTAGCTTCCAAGACCATCCTTTACATCTCTTTAGGATCATAGTTATCACCCGAACTAGGATCTAATAATTGTAACACCTTCCCACTATTTAGAATTGGATTTGTCTGCAAAAAGTTCTTTTTCCATTATTTTTCCTCCAATACATGTGAATATGTAAGAAGTGAAGCAGAGTAGGTGCTAAACTATAATATTGCAGAGACTTACTGATGGGGAAGTGTATACCTAGAGAGAATATACTAAATGACATACAAAGAAATGGAAGAGAAATTAAAATGGCAAAAGATTAAAGAAAGGAAAACTTAGGAAATGAAGATGCGCCACTTGAACAAGCTTCCAAGATAAGCATCATGAAGAGGACCGCCACTTGCTTGAGCAAAATAAGGCCTGCCCAAATTTGGGACTTTAGAGACATAATTCCATCTCAAAGAAGAATGCAAGATTGCAATTCAACTCAAATTTCATTCAATGCAAAGGTGTGTGTACAAAGGAGAACCCCTAGGTTGCTTATATAGCTTTTGGAATGACTTTTGTGAAGAGTTTCAAGTGATGTGGGACTTGGAAGGCTCCAAGTTCTGTCCAGCAGCAGCTGTAACGTCCCTAGGTGCATCGGAGTCCCACATTGCTTAATTCTCTCATTCCAAAAGGGTTTATAAGCTTCCTAGTTCTCCTAGAGTTCAAAAACTAACACTAGCTATCCTACTAATTCCTACGCGCCTAGAATGCTCACTTTCTCTTCTCTTTTTTTTAATATCAAGCCATGGATAGTCTTTTTATTCTTTTTGTCACTTTGGAAGATCTTCATTGTTGCCCCATTTATGATCATATCGTCCCCCCCAGGTTGGAGAGGATTCGACCTCGAATCTTGAAAAACCTGCAACAAAGAGAGATTAGTGACTTATTTGGTTTATAATCCAAAGGAACTCCTCCTGGATCAAATATTAACCTGCAAAAAACATCAAACATTTTATGAATGAATTGATGTTTACGAAAGAATGTATTTTGAAAAGGAATATTTAAAGAATGGGTTTTTGAAATTAGATTTATTTTCTTATTGAAAACTAAAATTCCTTCTTTTGAAAATTTTTTATTTTTGTCTTGAGTTAAGTGTAAAAAAGAATACATTAACTCAAGATGTGGGATGGAAATGGTGTGTGAAGAAGTGGTAAAAAGAGATGAGAAAGGTGGGATATTTTTACAAAAACTTTTAGAAAAAGAAGAGAGCTTAATAATTGGAGAAAATTGGAAGGATGGAAAAACTCCCCTGTCATGGCTTGAATCCTGTAGAAAGATGGGAGTGGAAGGTGCCTTTAGTAACACTTCCTTTGTGACTAGGACATTTTCCTTCTCCTTTTCTATCACAATTTCTTCTTTTTCTTTTGTTGCTTTCTCCTTTTTTCTCTCCTCTTATTTTCTTCTTTTTCTCTCTCCTCTCTTTCTTTCCTTTCTTTTGTTTCTTTTTCCTTTTTTGTATCTTGAAGGACCCCTTTATGAGAAATGAGACAATTAAGCTTGACCTTCTCCTTTTCTTCATCTCTCTTGGACTTCATGATGAGGTGGTCCTCATGTATTTCCTTTGGAGTTAGAGGTTTTAAGACAACCTTATGCCCTTGGTAAGTAAAAGACATTCTATTAGTAAAACCATCATGTTGAACATTTCTATCAAATTGCCATGGTCTTCCTAATAAAATGTGAGTTGCTTCCATGGGTACAACATCACAAAGAACCTCATCTTGATACTTTCCAATAGAAAAGGAAATATGGACTTGCTTATTGGCCAAGATTTCACCCTCCTCACTTAACCATTGAAGTTTATATGGCTTGGCATGCGCAATAGTGGGTAGCTTAAGCTTGTCCACTACGCGTGTGCTAGCCACATTAGTGCAACTTCCCCCGTCTATGATCATGGAGCAAACCTTGCTAGCTATAAGACATCTAGTGTGAAAAATATTTTCTCTTTGAGTTATGTCAAAGTCCTTGTGGACTTGGCCCAAGAGACGTCTTATAACTAGTAGGTCGCCATCAAATGGAACCTTGTACTCATCTTCACTAGAGGAAGAAGAAGAGTGAGAAATGTGTGAAGGTGAAGAAGGAGGAGAGTCATCGGTGACAACCTCTTCTCCTCGAATGCAAATTGCCCTCTTGTTTGGGCATGCAGATGCAATGTGACCATGACCTAAGCACTTAAAACATTTGACTTGACTAGGTCGCGTTGGTGACTTAGGTTTAGAAGAAGAAGGCGCGAGGTTAGTAGAAGATGGCCGAGATTTATGAGGAATCTCTCTAGAAACATCCTTTTCTTTGTCCCTTGATGATGAGGTTTTGTAAAAATTATCTTTTGAAGAAGTGGAAAATTTGTTGCGGTAGGACTCTTTTCTTAAAATTTGTCTCTCTACTTTCATAGCCGATGTACCACAACATCTAAATCCTCATCATCATGGAGTTCTACAACATCTTGGATGTTTCTATTGAGACCGCTAATAAATCTAGCTATTTTCGCGTGGTCAGTCTCATTAGTGTTAGTAATGTATAAGAGCACTTCGAGCTCACGCGCATATTCCTCCACACTTCGTCTACCCTGAGTAAGCTGTTGGAGCTTAATCAGGAGGTCCCTATGGTAGTATGGAGGTACGAATCGCTGGTACAACAAGCACCGAAAATGTTCCCAAGAGCTCGCGGGTGAGCCCCTGGTAATGTTCATCCTAGTTAGCCATTGCATGGCGTATCCCTCTAAGGCTAAAGTAGCTAACTTTACACGCAAATATCCATCTACATCATACAAATTAAAAACTTGTTCTACTTTAGCTATCCAATCTAAAAATACACTAGGATCGGTGTCTCCCTTGAAACTTGGCAAAGACAACTTTGGCATTGCAAGGTTGGAATCCAAAGCTTTGTCTTCTTGCTTTTTCTTAGATGAACCATGCTCATGACCATGAGATTGCTTCCCTTTAGCCTTTGTTTCCGAGTCTAGCCGCTTGCTCATGGCATCAAGTTGATGTTGCATTTGTTGGAAGGTCTTCATCACATCAAACTTGCTAGAAGGACTTCCATGGGGGCTATCTCCATGAAATGACGCACGACTGAAACCTGCAGACATGGTAATGCAACAACCACAAAAAACTAACACCAAAAACAGGTTAGAACCACAGAAAATTCACGGAAATGCAGTAGCCCAAACTGGTCACGGTTTCACTCAAATAAAGCAATGAAATGGTTCAAAACTCACGGCTAGTGTCTCAAAAAAACAAGGGAAGGGCAACACCCTTCTTTTAAGATAGTAAAATGTCTCACAAGTCCACTTTGAGAGCACCAACTCAAGTCCAAAGCAAATGGAAAGATGTACAATCCACCCTCAATGCAAAGAAGCCAAATCAAGACAACACATGGTAGAAGCCAAAGAATGAATGAAAACTACAAGACAAATGATGAAAATGGAACCTAAAAAATCAAGAAACTTGGCACAAAACAAGGAGGCAACAATCTAATGATTTTATGAAGACAAAACAGCAAGAAAATGGAGGCAAAACAGTGGCACAAAATGAACAAGACCGCAAAGAAAATTAACACAACTAAGGAGCAAAATCACATCAACATGCTACGCATACATGAAGACCAAGACCAAATTAATGCTAGAAATAATTTTGGCAAACCTCAAACCAAAATATTCTGTATTGGAGATGAAAAAGAGGCTCTAAATGAAGCAATCAAACACACCAATCAATGAGAAAACTCTTGGCCAAGCACACCAAACAGCAACCAATTTTTTTTGTTGATTTTATTTGGATACAGCAAACAGCACTTGGTAAATTGTCTCGGCCAAGCCACTTTAATGAAGAAAATGTGTTTGATTGGAAGCACAATTGTAATGGTTTATAGCCTCTATTTATACAGAACAAATAAGCATGGTTCACACACTTAAATCCAATGATGATCAAGCTCAATTCAGCACACAAACATGGAGATGTAAAAAAAATACTCTTAGCTATGCAATTTCAGAAAATACTCTAGAAAACTCCTAAAGAGGAACAAACATATGACTAAATTCAAAGCTAACAAGAAGGAAAAGACATACACAATCCAGCTAAGACAAGGAAATAAAGCTGGAACAACAAACAAAATGGAATAAGGACACCTACTTGTTGAAGACCTCCAATAGCATTGTTGCTGTTTGAAGAAATGTCTACTTGCACAAGGCTCTGTACAACCACGGTTCAGCCCCTCCAAGCATTGATTTGAAGTGTTGATTCCTTGCTTACCGCGAGAACAATGGAATGCTGATGATAGAAGAAGATCCCAACAAGATGTAAGGGCTCGTAACATAATATCATCTGCTTTAACTGTTGATGAATTTTACAGGATCTCAACCTGTAAGACTGCTCAAGAGATGTGGGAGACACTGAGAGTCACCCATGAAGGAACTGATGATGTTAGGAGAGCTAGAAGAAATACTCTAATCCAAGAGTATGAGATGTTCCGCATGAAGCAAGGAGAAACATTGTAGATGTTCAAAAGCGCTTCACGCATATAGTGAATCATCTCATCGGATTAGGTAAGTCCTTTAATAATGATGAATTAAATATAAAAATTCTTAAATCTTTAGACAGGACTTGGAAACCAAAGGTGACTACCATCAGTGAGTCACAAAACCTCAACACCATGTCAATGGCTGCATTGTTTGGTAAGTTGAGAGAACATGAACTAGACCTCGGGAGATTGAACGAGGATGAAGAAAAAGCAAAGAAAAAGACTTTAGCTTCAAATCTGAGATTGACAAAGGCAAAAATCTTAAAGAAAAAGATGACTATGAAGAAGATGAAGAAAATATGAGTCTCTTCATTAAAAATTTCAACAAGTTTATGAAGTCCAAAGGAAAAAGAAGATTTATTGACAGGAAGAAGGAGATCAAAGAATCATCATCAAATTATCGTTGCTATGATTGTGGTGAGAAAGGACACATGAAGGCAGATTGTCCAAATCCAAAGAAGGATGAAGAAAGAAGTCAAAAGAAGTTCTTCAAGAAAAAGAAGGCGTATATTGCTTGGGAGGAAGACAATGATTCTACAACAAGCTCAAGTGACTCTAATGAACAAGCCAACATATGTCTGATGGCTGATGATGACATCTCTGAAAGTCAAGTAAGTATCTCTAGTAATTCTGAAAATTCAGATTATAGTGAAAGTGAATTACTTGATACGTATAAAGAATTATTATGTGAATCAGAGAAATTAAATAATGCTCATAAAAAATTAAAAAAGGATTTCAAAAATTTAAAATTAAATTTTGAAAATATGTCAGAAGAAAATAAAAATTTAAAATCAGATTTTGAAAGCATTTCTGAGGAAAATAAAAATTTAAAATCAAAATTTGAAACTATTCTCGAAGAGAATAAAAATTTGAAAAACAAAATTTTATTTTTTGAAAAAGGTAAATATACCAAAATTGAAGAATGTGCTTCTTGTTTAAAGAAGAAGATACCTCTTGATAAGACAACCAACGCTGAATGTAGCAATAATTTGAAAATGAAAAAGGTTGTTAATGATGTTCCCAAAAATAATTATAATCACTACCATTATAATTATAAAATTGAAAATGTTCCTAAAAATAATTATAATGATTATAATTATAAAAATAAAATCAAATATTTTCCAAAATATAATCAAAATCATTATGATTATAATTATAGGAACCCAAATGTTGTTACTTGCTTTTATTACATGAAAAAGAGTCATACTTCAAATAAATGTAAAATAAAACATTATGGTGTTCCTTGCGGAGAATTTGCTTGGGTTATAAAATAATTTAAATATTTGTCTAACTAATCCAAAAGACCCAGAGTTTGGGTACCTAAAATAGCCTGTTCATTTTTTTTATTTTGCAGATAAGTTTTAAATCCAGGAAGTCCATGTGGTACCTTGATAGTGGTTGCTCAAGGCACATGACAGGTGATATTAAGAAATTTACAAACTTCCGGAAGAAAGAACAAGGTTATGTCACATATGATGACAATAACAAGGGAAAGATCCTCGGAGTAGGAGACATAGGAAGTGCAAATACCTTGATGATTAAAGATGTATTGTTTGTAGAAGGTTTGAAGCATAATCTTCTCAGTATTAGTCAATTATTTGACAAAGGTTTCAAGGTAACTTTTGAACCCAATTATTGCATTATCCATGAAAAAGATTCTTCTAAAATTGCTTTGAAAGGTATTAGACATGCTAATATTTATTTACTTGATTTGGAAAATATTTCAAATAAAAATATTTCATGTTTAGTAGTAAAAGAAGAAAATCCATGGTTGTGGCATAAGAGAGCTGCTCATATTCATATGCAACAATTGAATAGACTCATATCTAAGGATTTAGTAATTGGTCTACCAAAACTTAATTTTATAAAAGACAAACTATGTGATGCATGTCAAAAGGGTAAACAAGTTAAATCATCTTTTGATTCAAAAAATATTGTTTCAAGTGAAAAACCCTTAGAACTCTTGCACATGGATTTATTTGGTCCTTCAAGGATAAAAAGTTTTGGAGGAAATTATTATGCTTTGGTTATTGTTGATGACTATTCAAGATATACATGGAAATTCTTTATTACTCTAAAAAGTGAAACTTTCAAAGTTTTCAAAAAGTTTGCGAAACAAGTTCAAAATGAAAAAGATTTGAAAATTAAATTTATTCGTAGTGATCATGGAAGGGAATTTCAAAATGAATTGTTTGAAAATTTTTGTGAAGAACTTGGAATTTCTCATAATTTTTCTGCACCTAGACCTCCACATCAAAATGGGGTTGTAGAAAGGAAAAATAGATCTCTAGAAGAACTTGCAAGAACTTTATTGAATGAATCAAATATTCCAAAACATTTTTGGGCTAACGCTGTGAGTATTGCATGTTATGTTTTAAATAGAATGCTTATTCGTCCTATTTTAAAACGTACTCCTTATGAATTATTTAAAGGAAGAAAGCCTAACGTTTCTCATTTAAGAATATTTGGATGCAAACGTTTTGTTTTAAATAATGGAAAACAAAATTTGGGTAAGTTTGATTCAAAATCCGATGAAGCTATATTTCTTGGTTATTCTTTATCTAGTAAAGCATATAGAGTTTTTAATCGGAGAACATTTGAAATTGAAGAATCTATGCATGTTGTCTTTGATGAAATTGTGGACCTTGAGGAAAATCCTCTTGAGTCATGTGAATCAGATGCAGGTGAAGAAAAAGACTTGCAGGAGACAATAATTAATGAGACAAATAATCAACTTGAAGATTTAGCGAAGACATGGAAACAACCCCCAGGATTATCATTAGACAATATTATTGGAGATATCTCAAAAGGGGTAAGTACTTGTAGAAGCTTATCAGATTTTTGCATGACTGTGGCTTTTGTTTCACAGTTAGAACCTAAGAACGTCAAGGAAGCTCTAGAAGACGATCAATGGTGTGTAGCAATGCAAGAAGAACTCAATCAGTTTGAAAGGAATCAAGTGTGGGAGTTAGTCCCCAGAGAAAACACTCATCAAGTGATAGGAACTAAATGGGTGTTCAGAAACAAACTGGATGAAGATGGAAACATCACCAAGAATAAAGCTAGGCTTGTTGCTAAAGGATATAGTCAAGAAGAAGGTATTGATTATGATGAAACATATGCTCCTGTTGCCAGGTTAGAGGCAATACGCCTACTTCTTGCTTATGCATCTATTATGAAATTTAAATTATATCAAATGGATGTTAAAAGTGCTTTCTTAAATGGTTATCTAAAAGAAGATGTATTTGTTGAACAACCACCGGGTTTTGAAGATTATAAATATCCAAATCACATCTTTAAGTTAAAGAAAGCTCTTTATGGTTTAAAACAAGCACCTAGATCTTGGTATGAAAGGCTTAGGAATTTTTTGCTAGAAAATAATTTTAATAGAGGTAAAGTTGATTCCACGTTGTTTATAAAAAGAGTAGGAAAACATATTCTGCTTACTCAGATCTATGTTGATGATATTGTATTTGGATCAACTAATAAATCTCTTTGCGAGGATTTTGCTAAGACTATGCAATGTGAGTTTGAAATGTCAATGATGGGTGAATTGACATTCTTCCTTGGTCTACAAATCAAGAAAACGAAAGAAGGTACATTTCTTTCTCAAACCAAATATTGTAGGGAAATCCTGAAGAAATTTGAAATGGATAAAGCTAAGGAAGCATCAACTCCTATGGCAACATCATGTTATCTCAATAAGGATGAATCAGGTACGCCCGTAAACCAAACTCTGTATAGAGGCATGATAGGTTCATTGTTATATCTCTCTACTAGTAGGCCAGATATCATGCAAAGTGTATGTGTTTGTGCTAGGTACCAAGCCAGTCCTAGAGAGTCTCACCTTAGTGCAATTAAGCGTATCCTTAAGTACCTTAAGGGAACTGTATCTTTTGGGTTGTGGTATCCTTGTGGGACTGAACCTAGTCTTGTAGGGTTTTCAGATGCAGACTATGGCGGTTGTAAGATAGATAGAAAAAGCACTAGTGGTACATGTCACCTCTTGGGTAGTTCCTTAGTTTCCTGGCATTCTAAGAAACAAGCTTGTGTAGCCCTTTCCACCACAGAGGCTGAGTATATTGCTGCAGGTAACTGTTGTGCCCGAATATTATGGATGAAACAACAATTAGAGGATTTTGATATATACCTTGACCATATACCTCTTAAGTGTGATAACACCAGTGCCATCAATCTTACTAAGAATCCCATCATGCATTCTCGAACCAAACATATAGAGATTAGGCACCACTTTCTTAGAGACCATATCAGGGGGATTGTGAGATAGAGTATGTTGATACCAAGCATCAATTAGCTTATATTTTCACCAAAGCATTGCCCAAAGAGAGATTTTATGAGCTTAGGAGGGAATTGGGGATTCTAGAAATTTCTTAAGCATCTTGTTTGTTGCATTTTTTTTTTATTTTTCAAAAATCTTCATGTTATGTTTTGTTCCCTTAATAAAAATTTGCCTTAATGTTATGTTTATCTTGTCTTATTTTTACTTATTTATTTTTGGCTTATATTAAGGAGGAGTTCTTAATTTTAGGGGGAGAATTTTTTCATAGATAGCCCTTTTTTTAATAATGATCAAAAAGGGGGAGAAATATGTTTAGAGGCTTAATTATATTTATCTTTTGTCTACTAATCCCTCTTCTTTAAGTTATGTACGAGTTACAGATCAATACAGGTTACAAAAAGCTTTAAATCAAAATATTTTTGATCATCATCAAAAAGGGGGAGATTGTTAGGATAAGACTAAAGAGAAGAAATTTTGATGATGTCTCAAAGTCAAGTCTCAAGTGCTTATATTGCAGGAAGATCTTCATGAAGACTTATTTTTATATTAAAGCTTTTTTTAATTTAGTAGATTGATGTATAGGATGTGGTTTATCTTTGATTCTATGTATTGCTTGTCTTAGGTTGCGTTAAAATTAATTTTTAAATCAGAAAACCTCATTTTATACTCAAGATAATTGATTATTAAATTATAATAATCAATTATCAATAATTAATTATGACTTGCCATAATTGATTATCATGAGCAATTATGAGAATTTTTAAGCAAGTTATTTACCATTGTGCATTCATTAAATGCATAATCAATTATCATAAGTGAAAAATTGATTATCACAATTAATTAGTTGACAACGGATTTTTGGAGGTATCCTTGAGTGAGATCTCTATAAATTAGATTGGGACTCTCATTCTAAAATACGAAAAATACAAAGTGTATTTTTCTATATTCTTATCTGCAGTGTGCGGTGATAAGTATTCTGGGGTTTGCTGAACCCCTGTGCTGTGGCTTTGAGAACTTGGCGTGTTGGCATAGAGCGAGAACTTTCACAGGTGGTGTGATTGAGTGCTGTTGCTGTTGGCATAGAGCGAGAACTTTCACAGGAAGTGTGATTGAGTGTTATTGCTGTTGCTGAGTTGGAAGCCTATCATCCTTCGTGAAGCATTCGGAGGAGGTGTTCATCCTTTGTGAAGATTCAGAGGAGGTGTTCATCCCTTGTGGGTTACAGGGGAAGTGAGTTTCATCTCTTGGGGAAGCGTTAATTCTCAGTTGAGATTAACAACTGGATGTAAGATCTCTATGATCTGAACCAGTATAAAAATTACTTGTGCAATTTTCTCTCTTCCTTACTCTTTTAATTTGTTTAAATTGTTTTAAGGAAATTATTTTTATTGAGAAAATTATTAAAAGAAAGATTTGCGATAAGAAACCAATTCACCCACTCTTGGTTTGTTGAACGCGTTAATCATTCCGCTGCACCGCTCTGACAGCTATTATATCTACTCTTTACATGTTTAAATATCTGAATTGAGATAATATTGTGAGATTGTTGATATTTGTATCATTGCATGTACATGTGATTTGATAATTTGACTGTGATCTAGAAAAGATATTTGAAAGGTTTTGCAGGAAGAACATTGCTTTTGGAACTGCAAGTGGAATTCAACAACCTTTGAAAGCAATGCATTCGACTAAGGAAATAATGCAATCGACTGTTCTAAATAGGATTATAAGATTCTAATTCTGGAATTTTGTTTTGTTAGGAAACAGGTAGGCTTCGTTTTACACCAAGAGGGGTGTGAATTGGTGTTAGTTCAAAAACAAAATCTTTTCGCAATCTTTATACAAAAGTATAAAGTTGTTTGATCTTTCTTGAAATGCATGTAATGAAAATTCAATGCAGCAGAAAAACGTAGTTGACTGCTAAATAGATAAAGTTGACTGGAAATAAAGAGTGTAGGGATAAAGAAAATCAAACACTGGTTTTTATACTGGTTCGGCCAATAATGCCTACATCCAGTGTCCTTCCAACCCAGGAAGCAAATGCACTATAATGGTTCCGGTTTTTACAACAAGGAATTTATAGAAGCACCACACAAAAATATAAATCTCCTCTCTAACCCAAAACCAAAGTATAGCTGCACAACAAAACCAGAATTGTAGTAAGAATCCCCTCTTATGCAATCTGAACCCACGTCGAACAATCCTCAATGTATAACTAGCACTCTTCACAGGATGCCAAGCCTATCACAGCAGACTTCACAGGTTGCCAAGCCTTCAATCAAACGCAACAGTCTTCACAGGATGCGAAACATATCACAGTAGACTTCACAGGTTGATAAGCCTTCAAGATCAACCAAGAAGCACCTTCTTCGTGCAGATTATAATCCAGCAGTCAACACAATTGACTTCTCCCATTGAATCTCTCTCAAGAAAGATCACCATCGTCTTCTTGGAGAATTCTTGGAGCTGTTAAAACAGAGAATTCAATCTGAAACAGGAAAATGAAAATGTCAAATTATCAAAAGTCTTAGAACAACTTGTGTTTTGTCTATTTATTGTTTTCTGTTAAACAGATTGCTTCTTAGTCGAATAGCCTAGTAATTCAGTCGACTGTATTAAAACAACTATAATAGACAGTCAACACAAAGGCTCTCAGTCAACAAAAATCAACACACATTCAATATAGTTGACCAAGTCATCAATGCTTAACTTAACTAACTTTTAAAAATATAGTCGTTGGAGCATGTAAGCATAACAGAATTCCAAAACAGATCAATACACAGGGAATATGCAATATACAATGTCAACTGACACATATAAAAACACTTTGAAATTCTTTTCAACTCAAAATCTCACATAGCACTGGTTCACAAAATCTGTACAAAGATTTTAGCATAGTCGAATCCAATAAACACTAGTGCAGCGGGGGGCTTTTGCCGCGGTTATTTTTCACTATAGGTCGCGGTTTACGAACCGCGGCATATCCAGCCGCGGTAGTAAGTCTGAGACTTTAGGCCGCGGTTATAACCGCGGTATATAAGTTAAGTAATATGCCGCGGTTTTCCAAAGAACCGCTACCTAAGTCCTTTTTTTAAAAAAAAAAAACAATTTTCTACTATATGCCGCGGTTCAACCGCAGCAGAAAGTGCCACTATAGGCCGCGGTTAGTGCAAGAACCGCGGCCATATGTCTTTTTTTAAAAATAAAAAAATTAAAACGAAATAGCATATGCCGCGGTTAGTGCAAGAACCGCGGCCATAGGTCTATTATATGCCGCGGTTAAGGTCACAACCGCGGCATATTCCCCTGCAGTTTTTTAAAATTGCAGGTCTGTTTTTGTGATATCCACTACCACAAAAACAGACCTGCATATAAAAATATGTACAGAAATTCAATTTCAACATAACAAAGACATGTTCAAATGCATTTCAACATCAAATAAAGTACAGAGTCTAAGAAAATACAATCTAATCAAATGCAATGTTTAAATCTAAGAGCTATTGTATAATCTAATTATAGACTTCGCAGCAGCCTTCCTAATGAATAGTAGTGGCTTCTCAGGAACTGGTGTAATAGTCTTGAATCTCTGCAAAAGACAATTCATATTAATTAGTGTATATGAATTCAACATTTGGGAAAAAAATCAAAATTTGTTAAAGTTAAATATTACCGTTTCCCAGCTCCTTGTGATGTGAGAACGAACAATATGGGTCATCCAATACATTACATAGTATCCGCACTCATATGACCCATTTTGTCTGTTACACTACAATATATCATCACAGTTGATAATAGTTAGTGACTAACATTAAAATAAAACAAGTATAACAAAGTATGGCTTTAGCATATGTCAAACCTTGAGAGAAATCCAAGTAATCTTTCTACTGTTAGCAATTGATCTCCCACCCATCATCATAGTTGCTGGAATAGAACTGTTTATAAAAAAAGGTTTTAGCATTCATTTATATAACAAAGAAAGTCCAAACATTGATGTTCTTACCAATCAATTGCTTGTTTGAGTTGTGGGGGAGGAGGCCTGTGCAATGAACAGAACCACAAAGCAGTGTTGTCTTGCATAGACATAACAAGAAGTTGCCAATGGCGCCTGAAATTCATAATAACGTAATTATTAAATATTAAAATCACATATGGAACTTTATTATGTTAACAAAGTTCACTTACCCGGATATATAAGGCAACAAGTATATTTTCTTGCGGCTTGCAAAACTTCTTATCAGATTCATGTTGATCTGCTCAAAATCATTTGATTCATGAATTAATTGGGGATCAACGAATCCATAATCATCTGAACGCCCCAACTTGTTACTGACCCCAGACATATACCTGAAATAAAAAATTAACTTTGATATAAGGATACTTGATATATAAATCAATTTTATATATAAATAATTGCTCATAGACTTACATGATCCATAGCTGAATAATTGAAATATTCAACTCTTGTGTTCCCGACGCAAGCTCACGGACATCTTGGCTATGAAGGTATATTGGGACCTCAGAGCCTCTCCCAAATACATTAGCATCTTACTCAACCTCCAAAGGCTTATCATCAAGGATGTCAGCAAGTGGATGCAATGAAGCAAGAGGATCTTCCTCAGATAGAGGAATCTTCTCCTGTGCCTGCGTCTGCGTCTGTTCTTACATGAAAAGATACGATAAGTAATATAGAGCATTAAAAACCTTTAAAATTGAGAAGTGTAAAGAAGAATTTCATACCGAGGGGTCAGAAACTGGTTTAACCAAAAATTTAGGCCAACTCATAAACGACTTATATGCCTGTTCCACAGTGAAAATCTCTTCCATGGACAGAGGAACCATGGCATCTGGTATGATCATTTCATCCACTGAGACCTTCACCTCATCCTCTAATAGTTGCATACCATGACATATAGTTGCTATCCTAAACTCTGTTCCTCGAGCTACCAGCACCATCTCAGTATCATCTAAAATGTATAGCAGACATGGACTACCATCGTCCATGTCATCCTCTGGGATGGCTGATGCGGAACAACTTCCTTTCCCGCTTCTTCCTGTTAGAGTAAATGTTAGATTATACATAAATGTTTATTAGGTTTACCTGTGTGGGGGGGGGGGCAAGGATAACATGTTCCTCTATAGGAGATGGCACCGCGTGCATGTTCTGAAACTGCTCCTGGAACATGCTTTGGAATTCAGCCCTCATCTCTGATCTAACCTCGGCCCTGATCTCCTCTGTAAGGTCTTGTCGGACCTTTTTTGTGATCTCTTCTGTCATCCATTGTGTATCGCTGTATGAATATGAATGCTGACGAGAAGAGCTCCCAAAATAATCTTTAATTCCTACTCCAGAACTTGCAGCACGTACACGTCCAGGGTGCTCAGGTCGTCCAGTCGCAGCAGCAAGAATATCCTGGCGACCCTCTGGAGTGAATTGGCCTTGGGAGCTCTGCTCAACCAAGGCGTCCTGTAACATTACAAAACACCATTATTCTTAAAATAGTTTAATGTAGTATGTATAATGAGAATACTTATTATTTTAGGAAGAGTGATAACTTACAATTCTTTCAGAAATCTCTCGTGCAGTGTCGGAAGAGTAGGTGCCCGATGGTCGCATACGGGCCAACTTCCATTTCTCATGTCTAGACGGTGGAGAAGGAGGCTGAGGAGGGCTACCACCCTGAGTTGGTGGTCTAGCATCTGCCTTTTGCTTGAGGAGTTTCTCCTCAAGCTTCCTATACCCACCACAAGATAATAGGTGGGGGTTTTTGTTATGAGCATTTGTTCCTTGTGCTTTGCTTCTAATTGCCTGTCACACACACATGAATTAATTAGTTCATATGATATATATTTGTTAATGAGGAATTGAATAATATCAACTATACTAACCTGCCATTCCTTTGACAACCGACTCTCTTTAAAAAGCCGCAAAGTCTCCTCATCAAGGGACTTATTTGTACTACATGGAGTCTTATGTTTAAGGTGTCCATAGATGTATCTTGATGTCAACTTGCTTTTAAAGTTTCTGAAATTTTCTGCAACAGTTGACAAACACTTATTTCTAAGTGTTGCGACATTTGGAATGTCAAAAGTCACCTGAAATAAACATAATAAAGTTGTATTAGTTCAAAATTATCAATATAAACAAATTTTAATTCAAATGCTATTAATTAACTTACCAATATATCGTTCCAAATAACGTTCCGATCAACCTCGGACACATGATCAAAAGATGGAACGAGAATGCTAATTTTATCACGTGCCACCACTCCAAGGTATGATCGGAAGTCATCTGCATAGCGGCCAGTTGCCACACCCGTGGTGACATTCACGTTCACCGGAGTTCTTTCACCACTTTGTTTCCTGAGCAATAGTTGTTTCATCCTAGTGGGTCCTCTAGTGGATCTGGTTGGGGGAGCCTCATCCCCTGAAGACTGTGAATGATCAGCCATATATCTGTCAACATAAATAACAACATTAAATATTAATAAAAGACTTATGTAATATCATATAAATTAACAAAACATGTAATAGTAATCATAGAAATTCATACATAAAGATATGGATTCATCATATGTATATTCCCTCATCATGATCTGACCGAATTGCATGTACATCGTCGTCAACTAGAGATTGGTCATCCAAATTTGTTGTACTTTGAAATGAATGGTTGTCAGGAATATGAATATTAATCAGATTGTCTTCGTTAACTTCAATAAGTTTTTTGCCTTGAAGAGCAACATACCAATGGTCAGACGCAGGATCTTTGACATAAAAAACCTGCGATGCTTGATGTACCATGATAAACGGTTCGTCTCGGTAACCCACCTTTCGAAAATCAACTAGTGTCATACCCGATTCATCTACTTTCACACCACTCTTATTGTCAAACCACTTACATTTAAACAATGGAACAAAAAACTTGGTGTAATCAACCTCCCATATCTCTTCTATTATACCATAATATCTCATTGATCCAAGTACACGAGATTGATCTTTTGATGTGGAAAATTGAAGTGACTCAGCTTCTAAACTGACTCCACTATTTTGTACTGTGCTTTTATCATCCAATTTCTTCGTATAGAATGTGCAATTATTGACTTCATAACCTTGACAACACACGACATCAAACTTCAAACCATTTGCAAGCCACAATAAAGTTTCAGAAGGATGTGGCTCTTTGTCAATTTCAGATTTGAACCAAGACATAAATGTTTTGTTATGCTCCATCAATTGCCATTTCTTTGATTGTCTTGGATTTTTATTCTTAACAATGGCTTTGTGTGCTTCTAAAAAAGGGATCACCTCATCTGTGTTGTTCAATATATAAAGATGCGCTTGCAACAATTCATCGCGATCTTTTGTCACCACATTCACACCTCGGATGCTTTTACTTGTAGAAAATTTATTCAACCATGATGTGCGAGGAACTCCTATTGGATTCGTTGATGTCATGTAATCTGAACAAAACTCGATACTTTCTTCAGCAATATACCTTTCAATCATCGAACCTTCAGGACGATATGGATTTTTAACGTACCCTTTCAAAATCTTCATATAACGCTCAATAGGATACATCCATCTTAAGTATACCGGTCCGCACAACTTGATTTCTCTAACCAAATGAACAAGTAAATGTACCATGATGTCAAAAAAAGATGGAGGGAAAAACATCTCTAGTTGACACAAGATGATAACAATCTCGCCTTGAAGTTCATCCAACTTTGTAGGATCGATGGCTTTACTACATATTGACGAGAAAAATGAACACAACCTGTTTATGGTGTGCCTAACATTTTTGGGCAAAATTCCACGAATAGCCACCGGTAACAACTGTTGCATTAAGACGTGACAATCGTGAGACTTCATGCCAACAAGCTTTAAGTCCTGCATCGACACTAAACTCTTGATATTTGAAGAGTATCCTTGTGGTACTTTGATACTTTTTAAACAAACACAAAAACTTATCTTCTCTTGTCTACACATTGTGTAACATGCAGGGGGCAAATAAGTACGTTTACCAACCTCCTTGGGTGCCAACTCTTCTCGGATATTCATGTCAACCAAATCCAAACGAGCATTCACTCCATCTTTTGTCTTTCCCTGAATGTTGAGTAGTGTACCAATCAAGCTATCACACACATTCTTTTCTACATGCATCACATCTATGCAATGTCGAACATCTAACCTTGACCAATATGGAAGATCAAAGAATATTGATTTCTTCTTCCAAGGGGTCGTTACAGATGACTTCTTGGATGTTTTCCCAAATACATGATGTATTTTATTAACTTTTTCAAGAACTTGAAGGCCAGTAAGTGGATTTGGTGCTTCGTCCCTCTCTTGATCTCCATTGAATGCTTTTTTTAACCTTCGATATGGATGATTACGTTTTAGAAATCTCCGATGACGTAGATACACCGTCTTTCTTCCATGTTTCAATTGATGAGCTGCAGTGTTTTCTTCACATATAGGACACGCTTTATGACCCTTGACACTGTATCCTGATAAATTACCATAAGCAGGAAAGTCATTAATGGTGCAAAATAACATTGCACGCATCATAAAAGTCTCTGAAGCAAATGCATCAAATATTTCAACCCCATCAACCCACAAAACCTTCAAGTCTTCAACTAGTGGGCTTAGATAAACATTTATGTCATTCCCAGGCTGCTTTGGACCAGATATCATCATAGACAACATCATGTACTTCCTCTTCATGCACAATGCAGGAGATAAGTTGTAAATTATCAATATAACTGGCCAACAACTGTGATTGGTACTTAGATTACCAAATGGGTTCATTCCATCAGTGGCTAAACCAATTCTAAGATTTCTACACTCTTTACCAAATTCGGGGAATTGTCGATCAATATTTTTCCATTGCTTTGAATCGGCTGGATGACGAAGCAACCTGTCAATTTTTCTTTCATCTGCATGCCATCTAAGGTTTTTAGCATCTTTGGGATTCGCAAACAAACGCTTAAGTCTGGGAACTATTGGTAGGTACCAAACTACTTTCAAAGCAGATCCATTTTTTTCAATCTGACCATCATCTTCACTATTGTTTTTTGACTTGTATCGTGATAAGCCACATTTTGGACACTTTGTCAAAAATTCAAACTCTTTCCTATATAAAATGCAGTCATTCGGACAAGCATGTATCCTTTTATACTCCATACCCATTGGACAAAGAATTTTCTTCGCATCATAATTACGAGTGGGCAGTGTATTTCCATCTGGCAGCATTTCATTCAACAACGTCAACAATTCTGTAAAGCTCTTATCAGTCCATCCATTGCTCGCCTTCAAATTCACGAGCCTTAACACAGCTGACAAACGTGTGAACTTAGTTGAACCGACATACAAAGGTGTTTCGGCATCAGTCGACATCGTCTCATAAACATGAGCTTTGGCAAAATTTTCTGCGCCAACATCGCGGATCATGTCCTCTAATTTGTCTTCTGCCGGTTGATCTTCTTCCATGGTGGAATTTGTAACATTTTCAGTTTGCGAGTCAATCGAAAAGTGTATTTCTTCGTCGTGCCATATCCATGTTGTATAGCATCTTAGGAAACCATCACAGATAAGATGTTCTCTAATTTGAGTTGCGTTCAACTTTCTCCCATTCAAACAGTTCACACAAGGACATCTAAACTTCACTTCATCGTCACTTCTCCCCTCATTACGTTGCGCAAATTTTATAAATTCCTCTACACCTCTCTCGTACTCAGCACTAATACGTGGTAAATTAATCCAATTTCGATCCATTCCTAAATTTTACAAAATTACAATTATACAATTTTTTTATATAAAATTATATAATTAGAATCATACAATCAATTCACTCATACAATCAATAATCATTGAAATTATCAATTCAAACTATCAATTCAAACATTCAATCACACCTAATTACATAATC
Organism: Vigna mungo; assembly: GCA_036885675.1. Lineage (NCBI taxonomy): Eukaryota > Viridiplantae > Streptophyta > Magnoliopsida > Fabales > Fabaceae > Vigna > Vigna mungo. Next base: position 13,713,017 of record CP144694.1, on the reverse strand, counting down.
ACACAAAAACGTCCATAGCATATTATTAAAAAAAAATTGCTGATAAAAAAAATAAAAACTTCAATAAAAGCTAACATACTTTGGCTCTTAAAGAACGATCAAAACCACAAAATTCGACAAAAATGATCGAAGCCACAACAACATATACATCAAGAAACGAAAGCAAACGTAGAGAATTAATGGAAAACTTGACGAGGGCATAAAAGAAGTACCTGGAATGTGTGCGACAGAAACGAAATGGCACGACAGAGAATATTGCACCGGCGGGTTCGGACGGCGCGGGGAGAAAACGAAAGCTTATTGGTTTCAGAGGAAGAGACGGAGAGGGCGCGACGAAGATGGCGCGACGAAGATGGCACGACGGCGACGGCACGACGGCGGACGGCGTGACGGCAAAGGCACGAAAGCTTATTGGTTTCAGAGGAAGAGACAGCGAGGGCGCGACGACGAGGGCACGACGGCGGACGGCGGACGGCGTGACGGCAAAGGCAGAGAGAGGCGAAATGGCATTTTCGCGTGGTGGAGGCGGAGGCAGAGAAAATTACAGAATCGCGTGGAAGAAGATGAAAACTGTTCATTGTTTTTTAACTCTCAGAAAGAGAATCTGCCGTGGTTCTCCACTTAACCGCGGCATAAAGGGGGAATATGCCGCGGTTCTACACTTAACCGCGGCCTATTCATTTAAAAAAAAATTCCATAATGGCAGTTTTGAAAATTTTTTTAACTGATATGCCGCGGTTCAGCGCCCAACCGCGGCATATCCTATGAAAATTTTAAAAGTTACTCAGATTAGGGAATATGCCGCGGTTGGGTGGAGAACCGCGGCCTATTCCCCAACGTTCAGAATTCCCCCAACTGCCTCCCAACTGCCTTTTGGGGAAAGACAGCAGGTGATAGGGGGAATATGTCACGGTTCTCTGACCAACCGCGGCATATTCCCCCTGTCAATTTATTGCAGGGGTCCCGTCAGTAGGTGGCAGGGGGAATAGGCCGCGGTTCCCCACCCAACCGCGGCATATTCCCCTGTCATTAAATATTTTTGTCTGACGTGGAGTCAAAGGGGTTGGTTGACTTGGGTATATGCCGCGGTTCCCCACACAACCGTGGCATATAAGTTCAATTTATTTACAGAACTGCCACCGCGCAGCATTATGCTGCGGTTTCTGGTGAACCGTGGCATAATGTGCGCTGTAAAAAGGCAATTTTTTACTAGTGAAAGGTGTATTCGACTGGATTAGAACTTTGTCACAACAAATATAAGTTCATAAAGGTGCTTGTGATCTTTTACTTCCAAAAATGTGAAATAAAATGTTTTCAATCAATCAGTTCATATTTCACATATTCAAACAAGCATGTTCCACAAATATATCACACAATTAATCATAGGAACATACATTGCAGTATAACAAAACATGTTCAGCAGATATGACAGTTTATTCAGAATACGAACATGTAATGCAACAACATGTGTACTCTTTTTAAGCATTGTGTTGTCATAATCAAAAACTAGTTTGATATAGAGTTTGTGTTGTCAACAATCTCAACAATCTCCCCTTTTTTTTATGATGCACAACCCTGATTAATAACTCAACCATGTTTGTACAATTCAACATATGACAGAGTAATAGCATATATCAGAAACAATTCAATCAGTTCAGTTACTCTGCATATACAGAAAAAATATCAAGCAAATGAAGTATGAGACGGATAATTTTCTCCCTTTCAGAAAGCATTTATGCATGTTCTCATACTCACGCATGTATCTCTCCCCCTTTGTGCATTAATAAAAAAGGAATGCTTCATATATTTATGCAGAATTGAAAACCAGAGATGCATAAGAAAAATATGCAATTTGTAAGACACAATGATGCTCTCAAAATCACACGTTCATCACAAAAATAATAGTATAAACTCACCCTGAAATGTAGGTGTGTGACGAAACAATGTGTAATACAATGATACTCCCCCTGTCATTATGCATGAGTTTAAAAATCAATTTAAGTGCATAATACAGAATATCACAGATTAATCAACAGTCTAAGCACAGTTTTGTATCACAGTCAAAATATCAAACCACATATATATATATGCAATGATACAAACATCAACAATCTCACAATATTATCTCAATTCAGATATTGAAACAGATAAGAACAGAGATAATAGCAGATTAATCATGATTTAAGCAAACGGTAAGGATAAAACCAAATTTCCATAAATGGAATTGTTAACCCATTTAGACGTAGTCGAATGCTTTAAATCATTAGTCGACTGCATTGCTTTTGCAAATGTTGAATTCCAATTGTAAATGTCCAAAGTAATGTCCTTTCTGCAAAACCTTTCAACAACCTTTTCTAGATCAAGCATAATGGTTAAGCAAGAATTAAATCATATTATAACATAAGTCAATATGTAAAGATGCATGATAGATTAAGCATAGTTGACTTCTAACAGAGCGTAGTCGAATCAATCAATCAGTATATCATATATCATTCAAACAAATTAAGTAATTGGATTGATTCAAAAGACAAATTTCATTTCCTTGAATTAAAAGATACTACATTGATAGGAAAAAAAACAAGGAAAACACAAAACACAACGAAAACAACAGAAGATGGCATTCTATGCCATATCCAAAATGAAAGACCTAGACTAGGACTCAACACACAGATTGGACAAACAAGACACTATTCTGATTCAGATGATTCTTCAATCGTCTTGTCAACACTGTTTATACCACTGTCAGTATCACCAATGGATGATTCTTCAAAACTTTTATCATGAGTGCATAATCCATTTTCTTGTGAAGGTCCGATAAAGATTTTTGCATCAGGTTTAATTTGTTCTCCAATCGGTCAAATCTTTTGTCTACATGGCCTTCAAAGATGCTTGATGGATGAAATTTATATCATGTTGCATCAATTTTTAGAGGATCCATTTCAATTGTAGATGGAATATCATCAATCATTGTCCATTCATCTCTTAATTTGATGATCCCAACAGAGTCCAAGAATTGAGTTTCCATAACATTGTACTTCCTGCAGTGAATGACTCTTTCATTTGTAATGTCTACTTTTTGCAACTTCAATATCTTGTTGATAAGCACTCCATATGGTAGACATAATCCATGACTTCTGGTAAACTTCATCATGTGATCACGAACAGCAAACGCCCAATTCGTTTGAATTCCAGATGATAAAGCACAAATTACGTATATGTCTTCATCTCGAAGTAAAGTGTGATCATCTTCTCTAGGAAGCAATATCCATGTCATAATATGTGAGCATAAGAACTCATCCATTTGAAGATTTCTAATGTTGAAATCATCAAAATACTTTGAGGAATCATGTTTCCATAGCATAGTGTTGTATAGCCCTCGGCTATCATAACCAGCAATCCCATAGTGTGAAGATAGTCCTTCAGTTTGTAGTCCAGCAACCTTTTCCCAAATGGTATTGTTTATAACAATATCAATTCCTTTTACTCTCGATATCAGATTGTTTCCTTCCCTTCTGAGATTGCAATAGAATACTTTGACTAAATTTGGATAGCATTCACCTTGTAGTTCAACAAACTTTGTCAGATTTTCTCTGGCCAACCATTCTTGGAACTTAAAACCTTCATTCCTATAGAATGCAGTACTTGCGCATTTGTGCCTCCCATTTGAACCCCATTTGCATATAAAATCAGTCCTCTGATCAGCATCACTGAACCATCCAAAAGGATCAGCCTCTCTTCTTGCGGACATAAGACGTTTTCCTAGTCTTGATGATGAGGCAGCCATTTGAGCAGTGTAAAGGGTTTCACCAGAATCAGAATAAGGGTTTTTCCACCAAGGTGTGTGTGAATACCTCAGACAATCATATCCATTTATAGAAAGAAAAAGGCGCCAAGGATTATCCTTAAACCGTAAGTTTAAATTTTGTCATTCAGAAAACAGAGTTTTGCACACAGTCATGTAACACAGTCGATTTGATTAATATTAGAGTCGACTATGACTCAAGAAAAATATTTTTCAAGCAAATTCAATCAATCAAACAATTAAGCACAAAACACAAACAATCATACACCAACAATCAATCAGTATATGCATGATGCAGCAGATAGATACAGATTTACTAGTTGTAGACACTCAAGGTTTTTGATATATTCCATAATTGATTCATCCTTGAGATCATTTCTGCATCAGCTGTATATCCCGCAAAACAATTAAGTTTTGTTTGTTGGTACCCATTTTACTTTGGGTCCTTGATTGTTAGTCCTTGTTACATGTTCCTTTGATATCCATACACATAATCCTTGAGGAACAACAACATTTCTATAATAACCATTTCTAACAGTATGACTAACACAATTGCAGTAAAAACATGCATTTCTAGAATGTTTTCTTAACTCAGTAAACTTCCTAGCATTGGTTCTGTTAGAGTGAGCTTTGTAACCAATTCCTTTCCTATTTATGATTCTGCCAGATGAGTTTAAAACAGCATATAAGTTGTCTCTACCTTTACTAACTTAGCTAGCGTGCTAGTCAAGTAATTTATCTTTTCAATATGAGTAGGACAATTTTCACATGCTTTTTCAACAGTAACAGTTGTAATTTCTACACTCTTAGCAGATAACAAAGCTTCATTCAATTCTTTTTCTAATTTCTCATTTTCAGCAACAAGGTTCTTAATTATGTATTCATAATCTCTTTTCTTAGAGTTCAGTCAATTAACCTTGTACTTCAGTCACATTGCTTCAACAAGCAGTTCTCTGAATGTTTCTATCAACTGCTGATATTTTTCTTCAATAGGCAGCTTCTCAAATTCATCATCACTGTCGCACTCAGTCCTTGCAGTTCCAGCCAAGTGACATATGTTGGATTTCTCCTCTTGGTCAACATCTTCATCACTTGAGCTTTCAGAATCAGAGTTCTTCGAAGCAATGTAGGCTCCTTTTCTTCTCATATTTCTGCCTTGAGGGAATCTTTTCTTTCCTTTCTGCTTCGGTTGTAAGTCAGGACAATCAGGCTTGATGTGACCTTCTTTTCCACATTCATAGCACTGGACAACATTTGTGCTGAAGCTCTTCTTTTTGCTTTGAACTACATGGATAAGTCGACTAAACTTACCATCAAGGTCATTAATTCTTTGTCGTCCATCTCTGTTTCTGTGTTGTTCTTGCTTACGGCTTTCAGAGCAATGGACTTCTTTTCATCAATCTCCTTTTCATCCTTCAGTCTACCAAGTTCTAACTTATGTTCCCGTAACTTGCCAAACAAGGTAGCCATATTCATAGTTGTAAGATCTTTGGATTTAGAGATTGTAGTGAGTTTTGGTTGCCAATTCCTGTTCAGGCTTTTCAGAATCTTTATATTGATCTCCTCCTTATCAAAAACTTTGCCAAGAGCCATTAGATGATTTGCAATGTGAGTAAATCGTTTCTCCACATCATAGATGTTTTCACCAGCCTTCATTATGAACAATTCTACTCTTGTATCAACGAATTCTTTCTGGCTCTCTTGACTTCATCCGTGCCTTCATGTGTTACCTCTAGAACATCCCACATTTCCTTTGCAGTCTTGCATTGGAATATCCTGAAAATTCATCAATTGTCAGTGCATAGGCACTAATGTTTCTAACTTTAACATCATACTGAGCTTTTCTATTTTCATCAGCAGTCCACTCAGTAAAAGGTTTTAAAACAATTTCACTATTAACAGTTTTTGTAGGCACATATGGACCATTCATAGTAGCATCCAAAGTTCCTTTATCTTGCGATTCAAGAAAGATCTGCATGCGAATTTTCCAAAAAGGATAGTTTTCACTAGCAAACAGAGGTGGTCTGTTTGTTGAAGCACCTTCACCAAAAGTTTGAAAATTGGAAGCCATCCTCAGGTTTTACAGTCGAATAGAATAAAAACAGAGTTGACTGAAATTTCAAATATCTTATGAAAACCAGCTTTCGTGCCAATTCTTAGGAAACAGGTAGGCTTCGTTTTACATCAAAAGGGGGGGTGAATTGGTGTTAGTTCAAAAAAAAAATCTTTTCACAATTTTTATACAAAAGTATAAAGCTTTTTGATCTTTCTTGAAATGCAAGTAATGAAAATTCAATGCAGCGGAAAAATGCAGTTGACTGCTAAACAGATAAAGTCGACTGGAAATAAAGAGTGTAGGGATAAAGAAAATCAAACACGGGTTTTTATACTGGTTCGGCCAACAATGCCTACATCCAGTGTCCTTCCAACCCAGGAAGCAAATGCACTATAATGGTTGCGATTTTTACAACAAGGAATTTATAGAAGCACCACGCAAAAATATAAATCTCCTCTCTAACCCAAAACCAAAGTATAGGTGCACAACAAAACCAGAATTGCAGCAAGAATCCCTTCTTATGGAATCTGAACTCACGTCGAACAATCCTCAACGTGTAACCAGCACTCTTCACAGGATGCCAAGCCTATCACAGCAGACTTCACAGGTTGCCAAGCCTTCAATCAAACGCAACAATCTTTACAGGATGCCAAGCCTATCACAGCAGACTTCACAAGTTCCCAAGCCTTCAAGATTAATCAAGAAGCACCTTCTTCGTGCAGATTATGATGAAGCAGTCAACACAATTGACTTCTACCTTTGAATCTCTCTCAAGAAAGATCACCACCATCTTCTTGGAGAATTCTTGGAGCTGTTAAAACAAAGAATTCAATCTGAAATAGGAAAATGAAAATGTCAGATTATCAAAAGTCTCAGAACAATTCGTGTTCTGTCTATTTATAGTTTTCTGTTAAACAAATTGCTTCTCAGCCGAATAGCCTAGTAATTCAGTCGACTATATTAAAACAGTAATAACAGACAGTCAAAACAGAGGCTCTCAGTCAACAAAAATCAACACACATTCAATACAGTTGACCAAGTCATCAATGCTTAACTAACATTTAAAAATATAGCCGTTGGAGCGTGTAAGCATAACAGAATTCCAAAACAGATCAATACACAGTCGAATATGCAATATACAATGTTGCTGACACATGTAAAAACACTTTGAAATTCTTTTCAACTCAAAATCTCACATAGCACAGGTTCACAAAATCTGTACAAAGATATTAGCATAGTCTAATCCAATAAAGGTGTATTCGACTAGACTAGAACTTTGTCACAACAAATATAAGTTCATAAAGGTGCTTGATGAGTCAATATTTTCTCGACTTTACTTAGTTTATTGTGGTAGAATTAATCAGGGAATTGTGCTTAATTGTCCGGTATTTTCCCGTTTCTGCTAATTGTGCTTAATTTGACCGAAAATTCTAATTTTAATTAATTTGAATTTTCTGAGCTAATTATTTGCATTATTATTTTTAGGGAAAATTTTGGAAATTCAATTTGGGACATTTGGAGTGCTATCAAATAAGTCAAAACTCTCCACAAGGAAATTTAGAATTAATCTAGCTGAGCTTAGTAGTTTAGAATTTGTAGATGAAGTTTTGTAATATGGGCCAATTTTGTTAGGATAGACTAAACCCAATAACAAAAAATATAGTGAAGGGGTGGACCCCACCCCACTTTTAGAGGACACATGGCCCTTGGAGGCTATCAGCCGTCACTCTAATATTACACATTGACTCTCGGCAGATTTGGAAGAGGCACCACTTTTTACTCTCTCGGCTGGAACATTTGAGGAGCTGGGAAATGGATTCAAGTTGGTTTGACAATGGTTAGAATGGAGAACACACTTTCTTTTCTTTCTTGCAATTGCTGTAGCCTTTGTTAATGATTGAAGCTTCCATTTAATTTCCTTTTTCTTAAAACAAAAGCTTGCCGTCTCACTTGTCCAGTAGTTTTTCTTTGACGTTATTTTTTGAAGTGTTGGAACGTTGCCTTCTAGCTGCTGCCGCCACTTTCTTCTTTGCTGAAATGATGCCACGGTTTGATGGATTGGATGATTAAAATTTTTGGAGACACACGGAGGCTGATTCATTTAGTACTACAGAGGCAGTGACTCTTTCTCTTTTAGGGAAAGTAACGGTGATTTATTTGGGAAATGAACGAGTTGCTGTTATTTCTAGGGGAAGGGAGCCAGGTTTTCTTTAATTTAGAAGCATGTTGTTTTATGTTAGAATTTTATTCCAGCAACGTTTTGCTTTAGGATGTATAAGCGGTGATTGATATTGGAAGCACACACCTCATGGAAATGGTCATTTTTCATTAAGCTTTTATAAAAAAAAAAAAAAACTACATGCGTTGATTTAAGTGAAGGAAGTGGTGTGACGGCATCTACTGAACATTTAATTTATTTTTATGCTAATTTCATTTTATTTTGGAGAATGATGTTATGTGTCATGGGCTGCAATGCTACCGAGAGGAGGCTGGAATGTTGTGTGAGAGGAGGTTAATCATACTTCATTTAAGGGTACTTTATTTTGCTTTAAAAAAAATGGTCATGGTGATTACAATTGGGAAGCAAGCTGCTCATTTTATTTCACTTTACTATTCATGCCAATTTTCATCTTTTCTTTTAGTATTCTCCTTTTCTTTTAGTCCCATTTCCTTGATGATGTTGCCATTAATTTATTAGCCAAATGTTGCTTTCCATTTCCAACCTATGTGTTTTTTTATTTATCTAGTGCATTGCAATTAGTTCATACATTGGCATTAAATGTTTTATCTAGTATTTTCTTTTAATTTAATGTTGTCTAGTATTTTTGGTAGAGTTAATTTAATTGTGATGTTAGCTTAGGTTAGTCGGGTTGGTTTTTAATAAAGTTATTTTTGTTTACATCTGTGTTTGTGTTTTTGGTTGCGTCGTGTTTTGATTTAATTCATCCGCAATCACAAAACTTTTCACAACACCCCCCCCCCCCACTTCGTGTTTGACCTAATTCTGAACCAAAGTTTGGTCCTTGAGAGACGACCTAGGAGTCACTTCCTAGCTATACTGCATTTCTCATATGCACATCAAATTTGTGTGGGTTGCGACAGCCCATGAGTGTTTGTGATCTTTTACTTCCAGAAATGTGAAATAAAATGTTTTCAATCAATCAGTTCATATTTCACATATTCAAACAAGCATGTTCCACAAATATATCACACAATCAATCATAGGATCATACATTGCAGTATAACAAAACATGTTCAGCAGATATGACAGTTTATTTAGAATACGAACATGTAATGCAGCAACATGTGTACTGTTATTAAGCATTGCGTTGTCATCATAAAAAACTAGTTTGATATAGAGTTTGTGTTGTCAACAATCTCAACAGGTTTTTCTTTCATTGATTGCTTATTCTGAATATCTGCTATTATCCCTGATATAAATTGATTTTAAAATATCTTATTTGAGATAATATTGTGAGATTGTTGATGATTGTATCATTGCATGACTAAGCTGCTTCTGTGTTGATCGCGTTCAGGCTTGGCATCCTTGAAGATTGTTGCATTGTTTTCTAGCTTGGCATCCGTAAAGATTGCTGGTATTTGGACCTGTTGGTTACAGGGGATTGTTTGTCAAAGTGGTGTTGCAGATTGCTGAAGAGGGGATTCTTGCTGCAAGTCTGGTTGTTTTGTTTTGCAGCTATGTTTTGGTTTTGGGTTAGAGAGGAGATTTATATTTTTGACGTGGAGGTCTTCTATAAATTCCTTGTTGTAAAAACCGCAACCATTATAGTGTATTTGCTTCCTGGGTTGGAAGGACACTGGATGTAGGCATTGTTGGCCGAACCAGTATAAAAGTCAGTGTTTGATTTCCTCTATCCCTATACTTTTACTTTGCAGTCGACTTTACTTTTCACGTAGTCAACTACGTTTTTCCGCTGCATATGATTTTTCATTACTTGCATTTCAAGAAAGTGTAAAAAGTTTAATACTTTGATTGCAAGACTGCGAAAAGATTTTGTATTTGACAAAACACCAATTCACCCCCCCTCTTGGTGTAAAAACGAAGCCTACCTGTTTCCCAACATCTATATTTTCTGTGTTGATGAGCCACAGTTTCAACTCGAGTTATATACTCGTCTCTTTGCTCTTTCTCCTCCATTTTTAGGCTTTCAAAGTCACGTATGAGAGTTTGAAGCTTGACTTGCTTAACTTAGTCATACCCTTTGTATGCCTTGTCCAAGATCTTTCACACTTCTCTTGAAGATGTAGCGATTACTATCTTCTCAAAGCTAGACTTGTCCATAGCTCTGTACAATATGTACAAAGCCGATTTGTCCTTCACTCACATTTTTCTCAACGGAGTAGCCTAGACAACAATACGTACAAAGCCACACTTCTCTTTGCATTCATTCCCAACTACATCCCACACGTCTTGGGATCCGAGAAAGCCTTCCTTTTCACACTCCAATTATCAAAGTTGACATTCTTTGTCAATTAAGTCACAAACACACTGTTTGCAAGGTTAGCCATCTGACTATTTCTTCCTCAAACACTCAAGCTTTCTCTAACTCCTAAAACATTCAAGCGAATTTGCTCTCTCCCCACTTAAACACTCAGGCTCTCAAGCTATGATTCCAATTAGTTAAGGGAAGATCACTTAGAATAATCTGAATTTTCTTTAGTGTGCATTCATATCACATGAACACCATAATTTAAAGGACCTGAGCATAGTTCAATTTCATAGTTGAATATTGAATAATCAAATTTTAGTTCCACGCTCTCATATTTCAATATTGAATAATCAAATTTCAATTTCAATTACAATCTATGCACACATTTGTGATAGGTGGAGGACCTGAGCCTAATTTAAATTTTAGTAACTTTAACTATATAATTTCAATATCTATAGAAATAAAGTTGAAATGAAACCCTATATAAATAAAGCTAACTAACTATGGGAGAGAAATCTTTACAAAAAAAAAATGCATATAAACAAAATTTTGTTCTACAACTCAAAAGGAAGCAGTAATTTCATCCATAGAGTTACTATTTAACTCTTCAGAGGATATTTTCTTATCAGAGCAACCTCTTTCCAAATAGAAAGCGGGTCTTTGAGGCAAGGTAACTATTGAACTTTCATTTGTTAACATTGATACAACATCAGACATTGTTGGTCGATCATTTGCATAGTGTGCTACGCATAAGAGACCCACTTGAATGCATCTTTTCACTTCATCAACATCAAATGACTCACTCAGTGATGGATCTACTAACTGGAGAGGTGCACCTTCTTTCCATAACTCCCATGCCTATCAATTTGAGATAAATTAGACAAAGGAGATATCATTAAGAAAAAGGAACTCTTTTATCGTAATTTCACATACATGTCCTAGAAGATTAAGAGGGAGATCAACATCATATAAGCCAGTGTTTCTTCTCCCACTAACAATTTCAAGCAGCAACACTCCAAAGCTGTAGACATCAGATTTTGTAGAAAAAATTCCTTCCATGGCATATTCAGGAGACATGTAACCACTACAAGAAAAAATTATTCATAATATGACAAAAGCAAGCTTTATTTACGTATTCTTATGTTGGAAAGAAATAGTTTTGAAAGCTTACTAGGTTCCAATAATCCTACTAGTATTTGTCATGGATTCTTCCTGTGTAAACATTCTTGCCAATCCAAAATCAGAAATTTTTGGATTCATATTCTCATCAAGAAGTATGTTACTAGCTTTCAAGTCTCTATGAATTACTTTTAGTCTCGAGTACTTATGAAGATAAAGTAATCCTTGAGAGATTCCTCCTATTATATTGAAGCGTTTCTTCCAGTCCAAAACCTTGCCTTTGTCATAATCTTCTCAAGGAAAGGAAACATAAATATTCTGAAAATATATACTACAGATAAAGGTAATAAAGCAAACGGACTTTCTTAAGTTATACAGATCATGAAACATATTGCAAAATTAAGTTGAGAAATAATTCTCACCAAATAAATAGCAGTCCAAGCTTTTGTTTGACATGAACTCATAAATTAGAATCCTTTCCTCTTCATAAATACAATATCCAAGTAGTTGTACAAGATTCGTGTGCTGAAGTTCACATATAAGCAACAGTTCATTTTTGAATTCTACAATTCCTTGTCCTGATGTTTTTGAAAGTCTTTTAATGGCAACTTCTTGACCAGAAGGAAGGATTCCCTAAAATGCCAACAAAAAGATTATTAGACCTTTAATAAAGAAACTTCTTAATAACACAAAAATCAATACTTGGTTTCATATCACCTTATAAACAGGTCCAAATCCTCCTTCTCCTAATTTGTTTTCAGGAGAAAAGTCGTCTGTTGCCGACAATACTAGTGTATAGTGAAACACATTTAGATTTTGTATCATCTTGAATTCATCGTCAGAGGCTTTGACATAAAAGAATCTATTTGGTGCTGCTAAATCTGCCATGTTATTCTCAGTCACCCCTTTTCTTTTTTTCTCTGTTTAGATGGAGATCAAATAAAGAAATTAAGCTCAATAAAGAATCTAGAACCCTGTTTATTTCATATATATAACTAACCTTGAAGCAGACGTTTTCTTTTCTTTATGACAAGAGCAATTGCACATATTACTAACAGAGCAGCTACTACTGAGACAACAATTATCCATATCCACATTTTCTTACCTGCATGCAGCATTCAGCATTTACAAACACAAGTGACTAAAGTTAAATATTAGTTACTTTTTGTGCTTATTAAAATTTATAAACTAAATTAAAAGGGAAGTACTAGGAAGTTGTGAAATTGTATATGGTAAGCATACCTTTGTGATGGTTGCTGTTTACAAGTAAGTAAAATGTAGAGCCTCCAGTAGCAAAATTTGTACCTTTGGTGAAGTTCCAGTGATAGAATACACAACCAGTTCCATCATCATCATTATAGTTTTTGAATCCAGCACAAGTGCAGTCTCTCCAGCACATATCCCGACAATCAGTTAGGCCATAACTCGAATTTGCTAGATTGGTTACCATGTCTTCATTGGGGTACCCTTCCCTTCTGTCAAATACATCACCAGGATGCCTGCATAAGGGTATATCCTCCCATTGTTGGCACCCTTCATCTGTGTTGTAGCCATAACACAAATCAGCCCTCGCAACATTATTATCGGCTCCATTCCGATTTATCAGTTGCCCAGTTTCTAAAAGCGCCCATCTTGTATGCTCTTCATTGAAAGTTGTTATTGAGAAGTAGCTTTCGTTTTCGTTTGAGACAATCATGTAATATGTGTCGTGCATGAATCCACCGTTTCCCAGATTCCCACTTGTCCAACACAATTTTCCTCTTCGCTTGATGGTCAATTCCTTTTCAGTTGGTTCCCATTCAAGTTCAAATGCCCCAACACTTGGTTTTTCAGAAGTCAACCACGAAACTACTGACCATTTATGACCACTCTTGTGATTGACACCTAACTTCATCCCAGGGAACAAATTATCAGTAGGATAATCAAAACTTTGCCACAGCGTAGTGTTTGTTCCATTGGGGTGAAGTTGTTGCAGAACAAAGTTGCCCGTGTCCAACAAGGTGGCCACAGTGTTTTCGGAAGGTTGTGGTGATGAGTAAAGGATGATGGGTTCAATATCTTTGGATTCTATTTTCAGTTCACCAGAATGGCTTAGCAACAGACTTGCATCCTTGTCAACAGGTTGATTTCTATTACCAACCCAAGCCGGCCAATACTCATATTTGGGGCCTATACCTGATATGATCAAGTAACAGCAGTTGTCAAGTGTTTGAAATCCAAGGCCATAACCGTTTTCAGAAAGAACCAGGGTGGTGGAATTCAGTTTTTCCCCAGGCTTCAAACTGTTCTTTTCGGAGGTAACGTGGATACAAGTGATCCACCCCCAGAAGCTCAAAGCAAGCACAAAATATTGAGATTTACAACTGACCATCTTCAGTTCTCGCCCGGCAATGTCACAATATGCACCGAATTGGTTCAACATATGGTGGTTGGCAATGACGAACTCGCTCGTGAGAAGCCGGAGCGTGAAAGGCGACCTCGCAAAAAGAGCCTTAGCGTCGCTGATCCGGCCCTCGTCGCACCAGTAGCGCCCCACGACGACTTCTGACAACAATGGAACAGGCTATCTCTCATGTCTAAAGCGGAAGAACATGCGTGAACGAATGCTTCAACTTTTTGTCAGTTGTCTAATTCGCTGCAAACAAATTCAGATTTGTCGGCTTGATCAAACGTTTTGGAACGGATTAGGTTTTTTTGTTACTTCTATATCTGATGATATCGTAGGAAGCGGCTCTAACATCTTCGACCGCGATACCACCTGCGTGCACCGCATGAGCACGAGATCTGCATCCTCATGCGCACTGTCACCAATATCAGCACCGTCACCAATGTCAACCTCCGCCAGGGACTAAGACGTTGTGTAGGAGGAAGGAGTTTTACAGGTGGATCCTTGGAAGATGAAAAATAACTTTGTATAGGAGGAAGGAGCCTCTTAAAATTACGTTTAGATCTTATTAAAAATAAATAAATAAAATGACTGTGTAAAATATTTACAAACGACATACTATAGATGGAGAGTCAGGTAATAAATGTTTCAAACTTCCTTTTAAAGAAGGAGCACAATAACAATCATCATTAACTTAATAAGTATATGGAAACTCTCCCATTCTAAACATTCTCCAATCTATATCAATCTTTGCATATAATTTATATGTCATGTAGTAGTTTAGGTATATCTATTAGTATTAAGGACAATAAACTAACTGTCAATAACCAAGAGACAAAAAAAAAAACACAAGCTTATTAAAACTAATTATGTCCATTATTTTCATGAAGTTTTTGATCTAATCTAACCCATTCAGTTAAAGAAAAAAGCATTTAAAATTAAATTGGGTGTACTGATAATTCCATTTTTATTTTTAAATCTAATCAGTACAATATTGTCATTTCGTTTTTAAAATTTGTTTACATACTTTTTTTCGTAATGCATAGTTTGAAATTGTAAATAACTTTGTTTCTAGAAAACATTTTGAAAATTTGTAACAAATGAAGGTTTATTTAGAACAAATTAGACAAAAAATTATATAAAACTGTTTCACTTAAAAAACTATTTGGGTCAATAAATAAGAGAATATTTTGGATTTATGTAAGGTATAAACTCTTAATAGATGAACAATTGCCATTAAAACAATAATATTTTTTTATTGAGACCAAAATGATAAAAAAATGATTGAGAATCAAAATATATATATATATATATATATATATATATCCACTTAATGAATGAAGTAAAATGAAGAAAAACAACTTTCCAACGTTCCGCTACGCATAAAGTAGATTAAGGTGAAAACGGAGAAAAAGAATTAATAATCATTATTGTAGAAAAATCCTTTGATACAAGTTGAAAAGAAAGATTTTTGAACTGATATAGAAAAAGAGATATAAAAAGTATTCTACTTTCTATACTAGTACTAGTTCTGCATTTAATAAAGAAAGTTTGCTACAGGAGGAATGTTTTGGATACACGAGTGAAAAGAGAGTTTTTTGTGACGATTTATTATGACACATGAAATTCATTTGTCATAATGTATTGATCGAGGATAATTTCATAATAAAACTAAGAAATATTATGACGTTGTTACATGTATTATGAGAAGTAAAAGCCATCTATCATGGTAAGTTAGGTGGGTTAGCAAAATTAATATTATGATGAAAACATATTGTGTCAGGTTTTGAAATACCTATCATGACTCTAGTATGATGGTTATTCCTTACGTATCCTAATAGGTGTAAATCCCTAACTTCAGTTTTTCTTCATTTCATTCTAAGTTTTGAGTTCATTTTCGAAGCACCTCTCTCTTCTTTGTTTCGCACCACTCGTACAAGTCATTGCCTCCATGTCATCAACGCCACACTTTCACACCGTCAATGTCATCGCCTCCACATTGTCGACGCCATTGCCTCCCCACAACCTCAACATCGGTGTTGTCATCTCCCACTCGTTGTGGATGAAAGATGTTGTTCTAAGGTAATGTCTACTGAATTCCACAATATTTTCTCTTTCTTTCTTTCAATCACAACAAGAGTTTGATTAGGCACACAATTTTCCTTTGGTCCATAAAAGGGGTTTTAAGAAACAATAGATACTCTTTCCATTACTGCAGTTTGAGGGTTATTCAATCTAGAGTTTGGGATTATGGCTTGAAAACGGTAAGGATGTATAATTTCATTGCATGGTTTGTCATGTCATAGGTGGCACTTCTTGCTACATTTGTACACAGGGGTTTGATTTTGTCTAAGTTTTTCTGTTGAACTATTTGCTTGCTTGTTTCGAATGATCAAGGCCATATGTTATTTTCCCTTGTAAGCCAATGCCAAACAGTTTAACCCAACAAAAAGAAAAAAAATTGTTTTATCCTTTGAACCTTGAGCTTGAATATGACAAACCTTTGAAATCCTTGCATTGAGTTGAGTTGAGTATGTATGTATGGTACTAGAGAATGGTTCAAGTTTGGGGTTATTGGGAAATCGAAAGAAGAAATAAAAAGGAAAATAAAAAGAAAATAAAAAGGAAAAAGAGCATTGAGCAAGTAAAGCAAGAGAAGAAAGAAGAAGAAGAGAAGATGTTTTCAATTAACAGAAGTTGGGATTAAGTTGAGAAGTGGTTTCTCAAGAGAAAAGAAGAAAGAGAAATTAATGTTAAATTATGAAGATTGTTCACTCTCTTAACTCAAGGAACTTTGTTTCCCATAAAAACCAGTTTTTCTTCTAGCTCAGCCACGACAGAAGCCTTCAAAAGTTCGTGTGATGATAACTTGCTTGTGAATGTGTTTGAAGTGTTTAAATGTGATGGGGAAGTGCACACCTAGAGAGAATGTTCTAAATGACATTTAAAAAAATGGAAAAGAAAATTAAAAATGCAAATGATTGAGAAAGGGGAAACTTATGAATTGAAGTTGTGCAACTTCAATGGAGCTCTAAGATAAGCATCAAAGGAGGACCGCCACTTGCTTGAGCAAGATAAGGTCTACCCAAAATAGGGACTTAAGAGACATATTACTATCTCAAAGAAGATTGCCAAAGTGAAAATCAACTCGAAATTCAATTGAATCAAGGTAATGTACAAAAAGGAGACCCCTAAGCCTTCTTATATAGCCTTTGGAGTGAGCTAGGATGCAAGATCTAGGAGATGCAGGACTTTAGACTGAGGAGGTCGGCCAATTAGCTACTGGACGTCCTCTAAGAGCTTTGAAGTCCCACATTGATGAAATCTCTCCACTTCAAAGGGTTTATAAGGCAACTAGTTCTCCTATAGTTCAAAACATGAAAACTAACTATGCTATCTAATGCTACATGCCTAGGACGCCCATTTCCTCTTCTTTTCTTTTTAAGACCAAGCCATGGAGAGTCCCACATTGCTTGTTCTTAAAGTGAAAGAAGAGTTTATAAGCGTTAATTCACAAGAACTAAGAGAAAGAAATCAAAGAGGCAAATACACGCCTATGAAACCTATTCTACTTTTTTTGTACAAACGTATAAAGAAGACAAGAAGTAAAATGATTTCCTTTAGCCATGCTTCTTGTCATCCTTTTATTCTCTTCATTACTTGGCCCATCCATGATCACATCTATTAGGAAACAGGTAGGCTACGTTTTACACCAAGAGGGGGGTGAATTGATGTTGTTTCAAAAACAAAATCTTTTCACAATCTTGAAACAAAAGTATAAAGCTTTTTTATCTTTCTTGAATTGCAAGTAATGAAAATTTCTATGCAGCGGAAAAACGTAGTTCACTACGTAATAGATATAGTCGACTGAAATTAAAGAGTGCAGGGATAGAGAAAATCAAACACTGGTTTTTATACTGGTTCGGCCAACAATGCCTACATCTAGTGTCCTTCCAACCCAGGAAGCAAATGCACTATAATCGTTGCGGTTTTTACAATAAGGAATTTATAGAAGATTTCACGTCAAAAATATAAATCTCCTCTCTAACCCAAAACCAAAATATAGCTGCAATAACCAAAACCAGACTTGCACCAAGAATCCCCTCTTTTGCAATCTGAACCCACGTCGAATAGTCCTCAACGTGTAAATTCCAGCACTCTTCACAGGATGGCAAACCTCCACACAACAGTCTTCATAGGATGTCAAGCCTTCAAACAATGTAGCAGTCTTCACAGGATGCCAAGCCTTCAAGATCAATCAAGAAGCACCTTCTTCGTGCTGATAATGATCACACAATCAGCGCATAAGCCTTCTTCCTTTGAATCTCTCTCAAGATAGATCACCACCGTCTTCTTGGAGAATTCTTGGAGCTGTTAACAAAGAGAATTCAATCTGAAACAAGAAATGAAAATGTCAGATCATCAAAAGTCTCTGAACAACTCGTGTTCAGCCAATTCATAGTTTTTTGTCAGTCAGATTGTTTCTCAGTCGAATAGCCTACTAATCTATTCGACTGTATTAATACAGTTTTAACAGACAGTCAAAATAAAGGCTCTCAGTCAACCAAAAACAACACACATTTAATACAGTTGACGAAGTCATCAATGCTTAACTAACTTTTAAAAATATAGCCGTTGGAGCGTGTAAGCATAACAGAATTCCAAAACAGATAAATAAAATAGTTGAATGTACACTGGACAAAGTCGACTGACACATGCAAAAACATTTTGAAATTCTTTTCAATCCAAAACATCACAAAGCAGTGATTCTCAAAATATATACAAAGGCTTTAGAATAGTCGAATCCATTATAGGTGTATTCTACTGGACTAGAACTTTGTCACACAATTACAAGTTTATAAAGGTGCTTGTGATTTTTCTCTTTAAAAAATGTGCAGTAAAATATTTTTGACAAAGCAGTTTGCATTGCACATAATCATACAAGCATGTTCCACAAATATATCACACAATTAACATAGTAACATACATCACAATACATCAAAACATGTTCAGCAGATATAACACTCAGTTCAAAATAAGAACATGTAATGCAACAACATGTGTGCTGTTATTAAGCATTGTGTTGTCATCATCAAAAAATAGATTGATATAGAGTTTGTGTTGTCAACAATCTCAACAATCTCCCCCTTTTCTGATGATGCACAATCATGATTAATAACTCAACCATGTTTGTACAATTCAACACAAGACAGAGTAATAGCATATAGCAAAAGATTTAATACAAATCAATTACTCTACATGTACAACATAATATCAAGCAGATCAAGTATGAGACAGCCTATTCTCCCCCTTTCAAAAAGCATTTATACTTGCTCTCATACTCCCATATAAATCTCTCCCCCTTTGTGCATTAACAAAAAAGGAATGCTTCAGATATTTATGCAGTTTGTAAAATACAATGATGCTCTCATAATCACAAAGTCATCACAAAACAATATTAACTTCCCCTGAAGTGTAGGCATGTGATGAAAAATGTGTAAAAAATGATATTCCCCCTGTCATTATGCAAGAGTAACAAAATCAATTCAAGTGCACAATGCAGTATATCACATTTAAAAGCAGTTTAAGCAGAGAGTTGTATCAAAGTCAGAATATCAAACCACATAGATATGCAATGATACAAACTTCAACAATCCCACAATACTATCTCAATTCAGATATATGCAACATATAAAAGCAGAGATAATAGTGGATTATGTATGATTTAAGAAAATAGTAAAGATAGAACCAGATTCCAGATATGGAATTTTTAATCCATTTTGTACGCAGTCGAATGCTTTAAATCATCAGTCGAATGCATTGCTTTTGCAAATGTTGAATTCCAATTGTAACTTCCAAAGCAATGTCCTTCCTGCAAAACCATTCAACAACCTTTTCTAGATCAAGCATAATGGTTAAGCAAGAATTATAACCAAATAATCAACAGAAGTCAATACGTAAAGTTGTATGATAGAATAAGCATAGTTGACTTCATGCAAGACATAGTCGAATCAATCAAACAATATATCAAACATATTAAAGCAATTTAGATTGATTTAAAACACTGATTTCATTTCCTTGAAGAAGATGTTACAATTATATGATTAGAACAAGGAAAGCTCAGAAGAAAGAGCAACAAAAGATGTGGCATTATAAGCCAAACGAAAATGAAAGAGGCATACTAATCCTATAGACACAACTTTGATAGACACAATATTGCTACATGTACTAGCATATTTCAGCTGATAGGCCCTAGTCCATCTCAGAGGATTTAGTAGAATATTATTCTGGTGAACTGCCTTCATTTTGTGGTTGAGATATCTCATGAATGTCCAGGTTCTCAATTATAGTCTTTAACTGATCGACCACAAATATGTCAAATTTTGTTATAGGTGAAAACTTAGTTTCATCTTCAAAGAATCATCCTATGGAAGTCTTTTTCATTTCCATTTCTTCCAGGGTACCATTGTTGATCTCATTTGAGTAATCACAACAACAAGATTTTTCATTACTTACTTTAACACCTTGCATTAAGAGAATTCTACTAATGAGTACAACATATGGTAGATAAGATGAGTTCTTGATAGCTGCCAGTCTAATGTGATTTTTTATAAGATCTATCCAATTAGTAGGAATCTTATTGATGATAACATGCATCAAATATGTGTCTTCAGTTGTCAGACGATTATGGTCAATTCTCCCAGGTAGTATGATCCATGAGAGAATATGAGCAATGATCCTTTCCTCTTTCTTTAAACCATTGTGAGAAATTTTCCTTGTAGAGATGCATCTTCAGGACATCTCCTCCACTTTGAGTATAAATCCCTTTTCTTTAAATTTACATTTAATTCTGAGTTGGGAAAATGCGGGAGTGCTCCTTTTGCTTCAAGTCTAGTGAACAACGTCCAAATGAAATCATCTATTTCAATATTTACTCCTTTTACCCTGGACTTCATAATGCCATTTTCAATTCTGAGATTGTGGTAGAATACTTCCACCAAGTCAAGATACCATGCGCCTTTCATGTGGACGAGACATGTTAAATCTTGGACCTCCAGTAAGTCTGGAAAATTGAATCCTTCTTTTCTAAATTTTCTGAACTCAATATAGTGTGGACGAGCCACTGTTTTTGATGGATTCATTAGAAATTTGTTTCTTGACTCATCATCACTAATCCATCCAGATGGATACACCAACTTCTTTTCCTTTACCCTTGTTTGAACTTTGGTTTGAAGAGGCCATTGAGAGATGACAATTTTAGAACACACCTTCTTGGTCTAAGGGATATCAAAGAAATTTGCTTGTACAGTAGCACACACAATACTGAGTTTAAACAATGTAAGCATGAAAGACATTGTATAAAATCTTAGATTCAAATTTTAACGTTCAAAAACAAATTTTTATACACAATCATATAACTCAGTCGATTGAATTAATATTGGAGTCGACTATGACTTGAGAAAATAATTTTCAAACAAATTCAATCAACCAAACAATTAAGCATACAACACAAACAATAATACAGCAACAACCAATCAATATGAGCATGATGCAGCAGATAGATACAAATTTACCAGTTGTAGATACTCAAGATCTTTAATGTGTTCCATAGATGATTCATTCTTGAGATCACTCTCCATCAGCTGTATATCCTGCAAAACAACTACTTTTAGGTTGTTGGTACCCATTTGACTTTGGGTCCTTGATTGTTAATCCTTTTTACATGTTCCTTTGGTATCTAGACACATAATCCTTTTGGAACAACAACATTTCTGTAATAACAGTACGACTGATAACGGTCTAAAACCTGTTATTTTCATGCTTAAATATGATATCAAAATACACCCTTTATGGTTTGAATGAGCTTAAAATCAAGCAAAACACTTAGTTGAGTCATGTGAGAGTCAAAAGTTGGGTTTAGAGATATTATGCTTGTTTTTGCATTGTTTTGCAGGGTTTTGATGAGAATTAAAGATGGAAGTGAATTAGGACGGACATAGACTCAAGAAAGACTCAAGAATTAGCACGGCTAAGGGGCAAGGAACTAAGCGGTTCACTTAGGCGCTGAGCGGTTATCTGTTTTTATTTGGCTTAGATTCTGTTATCTTTTTGGTCTATAAATAGACCCAGTGCGATTCAAATTGAAATCTTTTGGCCAGTAGAGACGTCCAGAGAAGTTCAACACACCTTGGAGGAGGTTCCTTGGATGCTTAGGCTCCAATATACCAAATTTAGGGTTTATTCTTCCATTCTTTCATTATTTTTCATCTAGATTCACCATGTCAATGGTGAACTAAACCCTAGGTTGTTGGGGAACAATTTAATCCTTTTAAACTCTCTTATATCAAAATTCTTATCTTCTTTATATGCTTGCATATGCTTACTTTATCAATTGTTGGGTTCCTTACCTTTGCTTATAATGCTTTTATCGTTTAACTCATTTGGTAAATGTTGTTTGTCTTTATTAATACAGAGACGTACGGTAATGTCATGAACTGGGGGAAATTCCTTGATTATGCTAATACCGCCGAGAGATAGGGGTAGGACGATCAATTGTATTTTGCTTCTATTTATCATGCATTATTGGTTACTAGGGGAGGCTAGAGATAGCAAGCCAGTAATTGGTAATAGGCTCTTTTCGCCAAGAGATTGGGTTTAGGGTAGACTAAGAAAGTTTGCATGACAATATGATAAATAAGCTAAGTAGATAAGAAGAGTAGATATAAGAGGGTGGATAAGATGAAATTGTAAACCCCAACAACTCCATTCATTCATAGTCTTTTCTAGCCAATTGATTCACTGCATTTTGCATGTTTACATTTGTTCTTTGCATTCAAAACCCTAAAATTAATTTCTTCTTAAGTCTTATGCAATTGGTTTACATGAAAGTTCAGGCCTAAGAGTCCTTTGGGAAATGATACTCAGACTTACTCGTTTTATATCACTTGCCTAAGAGCCTATTATTAATTACTGGCTTGCTATCCCTAGCCTCCCCTAGTAACTAATAATGCATAATAAACGGAAGCAAAATACAATTGATCGTCCTACCCCTATCCCTAGGCGGTATTAGCATAATCAAGGAATTCCCCCCAGTTCATGACATTACTGTACATTCCCGTATCAATAAAGACAAACAACATTTACCGAATGAGTTAAACGATAAAAGCATTAAATATAGGTAAGGAACCCAATAATTGATAAATCAAGCATATGCAAGCATATGAATTAAATAAGAATTTGGATATATGAGAGTTTCAAAAGATTACATTGTTCCCCAACAACAAAGGGTTTAGTTCACCATTATCATGGTGAAATTAGATGAAATACAATGGAAGAATGAAAGAATAAACCCTAGATTGAGTAGTTTGGAGCCTAAGCATCCAAAGAACGGCCTCCAAGGCGTTTAGAGCTGCTGTGGACGTTTCCCTCTACCAAAGATTAAGGTTTTAAGTCGTACTGGGGCTATTTATAACACAGAAAAATAACATAATTTAAGCCTAAGCCCAGCAGACAACCGCTCAGCGCCTAATTTAACCGTTTAGCGGTTTGCCTCTAATTGCACTGGGCGCTCATCGGTCCGTTTTGGCGCTCAGCGATTGCTTTGGCTCTTCTTTTCATCATTTTTCTTCATCTTTCACAAGCACAAGTCCCCCTTACTTCACTTCCATCTTCAAATTACCTCAAAACCCTGCGAAGCAATGTAAAACCAAGCATAATACCTCTAAAACCAACTTTTGACTCTCAATGACTCAACTAATTGTTTTACTTTATTTTAAGCTCATTCTAAGCCATAAAGGGTGTGTTTTAATATCAAATTTAAGCATGAAAATAACGATTTTTAGACCGTTATCATACACTTGTCAGGGACTTAACAAGTTTTTGGCGCCGTTGCGGGGGACTCATGGTTTAAGTTATCTAGTAGTGTAAATTGATTAAATTTGACTTGATTTTTATGTTTATTTTTAGTTTTGTTCTAATAAATGTTTTCTAGGGTTTTGTGTCTAACGTTTGCAGAATGCAGAATGGAAAAGAATTTGATTATATGGGCACTCAATTCTACAAAAATGATTTCAACCACTAGTGGGAACCTCACTCATTCATAGATCAAAGCCAATTTGGACAAGCTGCTGAGCGACAAATTACTCCACTCCAGGAGAACTTAAATTCTGACGATGAATTTCTTCAACGGATCACGGGTATGAATATGTCATTCATCAGACGTATTGAGGAGATGCGACAACGTGAGGAGTTACGAGAACGTCAAAGACAACAATATCGTCCTTCACTTGGAGAAGTAGAACGTCAAAGGAAGCAATATTCTCCTACACTTGGAGAAAGAGAGAAAGAAGTTAAACAACGTCTTTGGCAAAAACAATCCTTGATGCCCAGAGAAAAGTTGGGGGAAGTTGAACAACGCTTATGGAAAGAACAACTCTCTATGCCGAGAAAAACATTGGGGGAAGCTGAACAACATTGGCAGCAACCATCTCTATCAGAAAGCCGTGAAGAGATAGTCCAACAAGTAATGTAGAATACTATTTCCTTTTCAGAATATGATGATGCAAGATGTAAAAGGAAGGAGATAGAATTGGGTTGTGTGACTACATCTCTGAATGATTCTAGGGTTAGTACTGAAGTTAACCCTAGGGACGAATGCCAAGCCACTATCTCTGAAAGTGATAAGTTTGTTGATGATAAGAAAATAAAGATAGAGAGAGATGAAGAAGAAGAAGAAACAGAAAAGTTGAGTGAGGGGGATAAAGTTGATGATAAGGAAAAAGCAGTGGTTGAGAGAAAAGAAAAAAAGAGAAAAAATTGTGAAAATAAAGAAAGAAAGGAAAAAGAAAAAGAGAAAGATGAGGGAGGAGAAAAATGAGAAAAAGAGGAAGATAGGAAAGGAGAAAATATCATATGAAAAGCCCTTTCCTCATTCAAAAAAATATCATAGGAAGGAAAAGAAAGTCAAGTGCTTTATGGAGATCTTCAAGAGATTGGAGATTAAAGTTCCTATTGTTGAAACATGGAAACATGTGCTTGGTGTTCTCAACTTTATGAAGAAATGTAGCAGGAAGAAGAAAAAGAAAAGAATATCAAGCAAGGGGAGTATCAACACTTATTGATGGATGTTTGAACTCTACTGATAATCTGAATTATGTGAATTAAATTGGATTGGAAGCATGCATATATCTTGATAGGATTCCACTGATAATCTGAATTGAATAATAACTTGTCAGAAGAATGAGTTTTGAAGATGTTGAACTATTTGATGAAGAAGTGAAAAGCCAAGTTTTATCTTGTTTGTTTGAGGACAAGCTAAGTTCTAAGTCTGGGATTGTGATAACGGTCTAAAAACCGTTATTTTCATGCTTAAATATGATATCAAAATACGCCCTTTATGGCTTAGAATGAGCTTAAAATCAAGCAAAACATTTAGTTGAGTCATGTGAGAGTCAAAAGTTGGTTTCAGAGATATTATGCATGTTTTTGCATTATTTTGCTGGGTTTTAATGAGAATTGAAGATGGAAGTGAATTAGGACAGACTTAGACTCAAGAAAGAGGAAGAAAAAGGAAGAAAAAAAAAGTCTATGAACCGCTCAGCGGTCAAAATTAACGCTGAGCAGTCAGAGCGTCTAGAGGTAAACCGCTCAGCGGTAAAACTGAACACTAGGCGGTGGCACGGCTAAGGGGCAGATCGCAGAGCAATTCACTTAGGCACTGAGCGATTATCTGTTTTTATTTGGCTTAGATTCTGTTATCTTTTTGGTTTATAAATAGACCAAGTGCGATTCAAATTGTAATCTTTTGGCCAGCAGAGACGTCCAGAGCAGTTTTACACACCTTGGAGGAGGTTCCTTGGATGCTTAGGCTCCAATATACCAAATTTAGGGTTTATTCTTCCATTCTTTCATTATTTTTCATCTAGATTCACCATGTCAATGGTGAACTAAACCCTAGGTTGTTGGGGAACAATGTAATCTTTTTAAACTCTCTTATATCAAAATTCTTATCTTCTTTATATGCTTGCATATGCTTACTTTATCAATTGTTTGTCTTTATTGATACAGAGACGTACGGTAATGTCATGAACTAGGGGGAATTCCGTGATTATGCTAATACCGCCTAGAGATAGGGGTAGGACGATTAATTGTATTTGGCTTCTGTTTATCATGAATTATTGGTTACTAGGGGAGGCTAGAGATAACAAGCCAGTAATTGGTAATGGGCTCTTTTCGCCAAGAGATTGGGTTTAGGGTAGACTAAGAAAGTTTGCATGACAATATGATAAATAAGCTAAGTAGATAAGAAGAGTATATATAAAAGGGTGGATAAGATGAATTTGTAAACCCCAACAACTCCATTCATCCAAAAAAGTCAACCAGTTGACCATAATGCTGAAAAGTTGACCAGAGTGCAGTTGACCAGCGCCCAGCGGTGAAATTGACCGTCGGGCGGTAGCGCGGCTTGAGGGAAACCGCCGGGCAGTGAAACTAGGCGTTGGGCGGTTTTCAGATGGCCTGGACTTGTTTTCTGCCATTTTTATGATCTGTTTGGGCTTAGACCTTTTCTCTGTTATATTTATGCCCTATTTAAAGGCCAGAACGTCTTAGGGTTTGTATCTTTTGATTGCTTAGGCACAGGAATACACTTTTAACCCCTTTGGGGTAGATTTGGAGATGGTGACAACTCTCCTTTTCTCCTTTTTAGGGTTTGTATCTCTTTCATTCCATTATTCACCTAGTTTCTCCATGACGATGGAGAACTAATCTTATTTGTTGCTGGGGAAAGATGTAACCTCTAAACTCTCATATATCGAATTTCTTATTTATTTATATGCTTGTCGTATGCTTTGATTATCAATTGTTGGGTTTCTCATCTGCGCTTAATGCTTTTATCGTTTAACTCATTCGATAATTGTTGTTTGTCTTTATTCATACAGGAACGTACGGTACTGTCATGAACTGGTGGGAAATTCCTTGATTAAGTAATACCACCTAGGGATAGGGGGGTAGGACGATCAATTGTTTTTGCTCCTGTTTATCATGCATTATTAATTACTAGGGGAGGCTAGGGATAGTAAGCCAGTAATTAGTAATAGGCTCTTTTCGCCGAGGGATTGGGTTAAGGGTAGACTAAGAAAGTTTGCATGACAATATGATAATAAAGCGAATCTAATAAGAATAGTAGATTTATGAGAGTGACTGGGTGAAATCTGAATCCTAGCAACAAATCCATCTCATATTATCAACATCATCCATCCACTTTTGTGTTTAACCTTAATTGATCAAATTGCATTCATGTTTATTTTTTTCGCACTTTACATTCAAAAACCCTAAAAATATTTTGTTCTTATAGTGTCGTGAGTCTCTTGCGAAAACGATACTTGGACTTACCATTTATTATTATTTGATACAATCTGGTACACTTGCCAGTTTGTTAACAGAGTCCTTTGGGAAACGATACTCGGACTTACCCGTTTTATATTACTTGATAACGATCTGGTACACTTGCGAAGGACTTAACAAGGACTTAGCAGGTTTATTCAAATCAGTGTATTTTCTAGCATTGGTTCTGTTAGATTGAGCTTTGTAACCAATTCCTTGTCTATTAGTAATTCTGCTATATGAGTTTAAAACAACATCTAAATTATCTCTACCTTGAGTAAACTTAGCTAGCGTGCTAGTCAAGTAATTTATCTTTTCAATATAAGCAGGACAATTTTCACAAACGTTTTCTACTGTAACAACTTTAATTTCAACATCCTTAGCAAATAACAAAGCTTCATTCAGATCTTTTTCTAATTTCTCATTATCTGCAACAAGGTTATTAATTCTATTTTTTTCAGAGTTCAGTCAGTTTACCCTATATTGCAGTCATATAGCTTCAGCATGTAACTCTTTAAATGCATCTTGCCACAAATCATACTTGACTTCCACTGGTTCATTTGATATGTCTGCATCACTGTCATAGTCGTCCCATGTTATACTTGTCATATAGCACAAATTTGATTCCTCCTTTTGATCAGAATCTTCATCACTTGAGCTTTCAGAATCTGAGTTCTCCCAAGCAATGTAGGTTCCTTTTCTTTTCATATTTCTACCTTGAGGGACTCTTTTCTTTCCTTTTTGCTTCGGCTGAAAGTCAGGACAATCAGGCTTGATGTTTCTGTGTTGTTCTTTTTCGTCAATCTCTGTTTCTGTGTTGTTCTTGCTTGAAGCTTTCAGACCAATGGACTTCTTTTCTTCAATCTCTTCTTCATCCTTTAATCTACCAAGTTCCAACTCATGTTCCCGTAACTTGCCAAACAAGGTAGCCATGTTCATAGTTGTAAGATCTTTGGATTTAGAGATTGTTGTGACTTTTGGTTGCCAATTTCTTTTCAGACTTTTCAGAATCTTGATGTTGATCTCCTCCTTGTGAAACACCTTGCTAAGAGCCATTAGATGATTTATAATGTGAGTGAATCGTTTATGCACATCATAGATGTTTTCTCCAGCCTTCATTCTGAACAATTCATACTCCTGTATCAATGAGTTCTTTCTGGCTCTCTTGACTTCATCCGTGCCTTCATGAGTTACCTCTAAGACATCCCATATTTCCTTTGTAGATTTGCATTGAGATATCCTGAAAAATTCATCAATTGTCAGTGCAAAGGCAATTATATTTCTAGCTTTAACATCATAATGAGCTTTTCTATTTTCATCAGCAGTCCACTCAGTAAAAGGTTTTGTAGGCACATATGGACCATTCAAAGTGGCATCCAAAATTCCCTTATCTTGCGATTCAAGAAAGATTTGCATTCGAAGTTTCCAAAAGGGATAATTTTCACCAGCAAACAGAGGTGGTCTGTTTGTTGAAGCACCTTCACCAAAAGTTTGAAAACAGGAAGCCATCCCCAGGTTTTATAGTCGAATGAAATAAAAACAGAGTAGACTAAACTTTCAAATATCTTATGAAAATCAGCTCTGGGGTGCCAATTTTTAGTAAACAGGTAGACTTCGTTTAACACCAAGGAGGGGGGGGGGGTGAATTGGTGTTGTTTCAAACACAACATCTTTTTGCAATCTTGAAAAAAAAATGAAGTTTTTTGATCTTTCTTGAAATGCAAGTAATGAAAATTTCTATGCAGCGGAAAAACGTAGTTGACTGCGCAACAGATATAGTCGACTGAAATTAAAGAGTGTAGGGATAGAGAAAATCAAACACTGGTTTTTATACTGGTTCCGCCAACAATGCCTACATCCAGTGTCCTTCCAACCCAAGAAGCAAATGCACTATAATGGTTAAGGTTTTTACAAGGAATTTATAGAAGCTCTCACGTCAAAAATATAAATCTCTTCTCTAACCCAAAACCAAAATGTAGCTGCAATAACCAAAACCAGACTTGCAGCAAGAATTCCCTCTTCTGCAATCTGAACCCACGTCGAACAATCCTCAACGTGTAAATTCCAGCACTTTTCACAGGATGCCAAGCCTCAACATAGTAGTCTTCACAGGATGCCAAGCCTTCAAACAATGCAACAGTCTTCAAAGGATGTCAAGCCTTCAATATCAATTAAGAAGCAACTTCTTCGTGCAGATAATGATCACACAGTCAGCGCATAAGCCTTCTCCCTTTGAATCTCTCTCAAGATAGATCACCATCGTCTTCTTGGAGAATTCTTGGAGCTGTTAACACAGAGAATTCAATCTGAAACAAGAAATGAAAATGTCAGATCATCAAAATTTTCTGAACAACTCGTGTTCAGCCAATTTATAGTTTTCTGTCAGTCAGATTGTTTCTCAGTCGAATAGCCTACTAATCCACTTGACTGTATTAATACAGTTATAACAGACAGTCAACATAGATGCTCTCAGTCAACCAAAAACAACACACATTTAGTACAGTTGACCAAGTCATCAATGCTTAACTAACATTTAAAAATATAGTCGTTGGAGCGTGTAAGCATAATAGAATTCCAAAATAGATCAATAAAACAACCGAATGTACATTGGACAAAGTCGACTGACACATGCAAAAACATTTTGAAATTCTTTTCAATCCAAAACATCACAAAGCACTGATTCTCAAAATCTGTACAAAGGTTTTAGAATAGTCGAATCCATTACAGGTGTATTCGACTAGACTAGAACTTTGTCACACAATTACAAGTTTATAAAGG
Source organism: Vigna mungo (assembly GCA_036885675.1). NCBI lineage: Eukaryota > Viridiplantae > Streptophyta > Magnoliopsida > Fabales > Fabaceae > Vigna > Vigna mungo. Next base: position 13,683,042 of record CP144694.1, on the reverse strand, counting down.
TACTTGTGATTTTTCTCTTTCAAAAATGTGCAGTAAAATATTTTTGACAAAGCAGTTTGCATTGCACATAATCATACAAGCATGTTCCACTAATATATGACACAATTAACATAGGAACGTACATCATAGTACATCAAAATATGTTTAGCAGATATAACACTCAGTTCAGAATAAGAACAAGTAATGCAACAACATGTGTACTGTTATTAAGCATTGTGTTGTCATCATCAAAAAATAGATTGATATAGAGTTTGTGTTGTCAACAATCTCAACAACATCATCTCCCCAGGTTGGAGAGGATTCGACCACGAATTTGTGAAGTCTACAAAAGGAGAAAGATTAGCCACATTAAAAGTAGGATGTACAGTATAAGTGTCAGGCAAATCAATCTCATATGCATTATCATCTATTTTGCGTAGGACTTGAAAAGGACCATCTCCTCTAGGATTGAGTTTGGATTTCCATTGCGAAGGAAATCTATCCTTGCGCAAATGAACCCACACCCAATCACCAGGAGAGAAAGTAACCTTTTTCCTACGCTTATTGACACTAGATGCATGCTTTTGATTGGTGTGTTCAATACGTGTCTTAACTCTATTATGCAAATCTTTAATGAATTGCGCTTTGGACACACCATTTAAGCACATGGACTCAAGGTCAGGAAAGGGAAGAAGATCTAATGGAGTGAGGGGGTTAAACCCATAAACAATGTGAAAAGGAGAATGAGTGGAAGTAGAGTTGACAACCCTATTATAAGCGAACTCAATATGGGGTAGCAACTCTTCCCACTGGCGTGGATTACCCTCAAGACAACATCTCAACAACTGTCCCAAAGTTCTATTGGTCACCTTAGTCTGACCATCAGTTTGTGGATGATAAGTGGTAGAGGAAAGAAGTTTAGTACCCAACTTGTTCCACAAAGATCGCCAGAAATGACTAAGGAACTTGGAATCTCTATCAGAAATTATTGTCTTAGGCAAACCATGCAGACACACAACCTCTCTAAAGAATAAGTTAGCAATGTGGATAACATCATCTATTTTGTGCCAGGAAATAAAGTGTGCCATCTTTGAAAAATGGTCCACTACCACAAAGATAGAATCCATCCCTCGCTGTGTCCTAGGTAAACCCAAAACAAAATCCATAGAAATGTCAACCCAAGGACTACTAGGCACAGGCAAAGAAGTGTACAAGCCATGAGGGTGGGTGGTGGATTTAGCATGCTTACATGGAATGCATTGACTACAGAACTTAGCTACATGTTTATGCATATGTGGTCAATAGAAATGCTCATGAAGAATAGCTAAAGTTTTTTCAATACCAAAGTGCCCCATCAAACCTCCCTCATGTGCTTCCTTAATTAAAAGAAGACACAATGAACTCTTGGGCACACAAAGGCATTTATTTTTGAAAAGAAAGCCATTGTTAATGAAAAAATCCTTGTGTGGTCCATGAGTGCATTGTTCAAATAAAGAAGAGAAATCACTATCATCTTGATACAATTCCTTTATGTGATCAAACCCAAGAAACTTGGTTTCAAGAGTAGTTAAAAGAGTATGTCTTCTTGATAGTGCGACCACAACTACATTAGAATAACCCTTTTTGTGTTTGATTACATAAGGAAATTGTTCTAAGCACTCCACCCACTTAACATGTCTCTTATTAAGTTTTCCTTGGCTTTTCAAATGTTTTAGATTTTCATGATCACTATGGATCACAAACTCTTTTGAAAGTAAGTAATGTTGCCAAGTTTGCAAAGCTCGAATGAGAGCATATAATTCCTTATCATAGGTGGAATAATTTAAGTGACTCCGTTTAAGCTTCTCACTAAAGTAAGCAATAGGATGTCCTTCTTGAAGAAGCACGATCCCAATGCCTACATTAGAAGCATCACACTCAACTTCAAATGACTTAGAAAAGTCGGGTAAGGCTAAAATAGGAGCATGAGTTAACTTGTCTTTAAGGACTTGAAAACTCTTTTGTTGCTCATCCCCCCACTTAAACTCTACATCCTTATTTACTATGTCACTTAAAGGAGCGGCAAGAGTAGAGAAATTAGGCACAAAGCGACGGTAAAAACTGGTTAGACCATGAAAGCTCCTCACATCCTTGATGTTTTAAAGAGTAGGCCACTCCCTAATAGCATCAATTTTGGAGTAGTCAACTTTAACTCCTTGGGAGCTAATAACAAAGCCTAGAAAAACTACTTGCTCCATGCCAAAGATTGACTTCTCTAAATTAGCAAATAATGACGCCTCCCTTAAGGCTTGAAGAACAGTCCTAACATGCATGAAATGATCATCTAAAGACACATTATAAATGAAAATGTAATCAAAATAGACCACTACATATTTGCCTATGAAAGGTCTTAGAACATGATGCATGAGACGCATGAATGTGCTAGGAGCATTTGTCAAAGCAAAAGGCATGACTCTTAAAAGCGGTTTTCCATTCATCCCCTTCTTTGATTCGAATTTGCTTATATCAGCTCTTAAGATCAATTTTGGAAAATATGGTGGAACCATGAAGCTCATCTAATAAACATCTAACCTAGGAATGGTATGCCTATACTTAATGGTTATGTTATTAATGGCCCTACAATCTGTGCACATACGCCATGAACCATCTTTCTTAGGAACAAGTATGACCGGCATAACACATGGACTCATGCTATCCCAAACCCACCCTTTGGACAACAAACCCTCTACTTGTCTTTGAATTTCTTGGGTTTCCATGGGATTTGTTCTATAAGCTGGACAGTTAGGAAGAGAAGCTCCTGGTATAAAATCAATTTGGTGCTCAATTCCTCTAATAGGTGGTAAACCTTTTGGAGGATCTTGAAACACATCTTGGAACTCCTCTAGCAAACTATATAGCTTGGAAGACTTAAGGATAGGAATGGATGTAAGACACTGGGTTGGCACCACACAAAAAATATGTTCCTTTTTTTTTTCAATAACTTTAATTACCTCTTTATGAGAGATGAGGAGATTATTCTTGACCTTCTCCTTTTCTTCACCTCTCTTGGACTTCATGATGAGGTGGTCCTTGATAACGATTTGAAATACCGTTATTTGATATATGATTTTGATACTAAAAGCACCCTTTTTGACTTAGAAACTTGCTTAAACTCATATGTTTTCAGTAAATTGTGTGAATAAGAGAGTTGAGGTTGATTTTAACTGTTTTCTAACAAATTCCCCTTGTTTTAACAGAGATTGAAGCAATAATGGAAGAATAAGTGAAAACCCATGAAGATGAAGCTCAAAAGGGGTCAAAAAGGCACCAAGAAGGGAGAAAACCCGAAGCCCAGGCGAGCATCAGGCGACAGAAGCGCAAATTTTGCGAGAAGAAATCACCGTCCTCGCCCGGGCGACGGACCCGACACCCAGGCGACAACTGCTCGAAGCCCAGGCATCCAAAACTGGCGCCCAAGCCTTACAAAACCCTCAATTCACGCCCGGGCGAGCTCCCTGCAACGCTTGAGCGAGATTTGACGTGGATCGGGCCCTGTTTCTGCTCTCATTTGATTCTTTTGGGCCGGGCCGCACTTTGGGACACTTCTGGCATTATTTAAAGGACCTTGGGGCTCTAGGTTTTGCATCCCTGGCAAAAAAGAGCATAGCAATACACTCTTAGCCAATTCTTAGTCTTCCATTCTCTCCTTCTTTCTTTCATTGTTCATAGAGTTCCCCCATGTCTATAGGGAACTAATTTCTATTTGTTGTTGGGGAATGATGTAACCTTGTAAACTCTCATGTATTTGAATTGATTCTTACTTTCATATGCTTTTTCCATTAATTGTTAGAGTAATTTATCTATTCTTATTGCTTGCTTATACAATAGCATGACCTGTGATTTGCATGAGTGCTGACAGGTTCCTTGCAATTCAGGTCCTTGTTAAATTACTCCTAAGGGTCATATTGCTCAGACATGAGGATATGAACCTTAGACGTCTTAACCTCTTGATCTTCACATCTTTTTACCAGGAATGCTAGGAATTGTATGAACTGGTAATTAGGGATAGACTTATTTACCGAGACATCGGGTTTAAGTGTTTTAGCGAGGGACGTTGGTATTAATAGAAAAAGAAGAATTCTTATATACATGAGAGGAAACTTGGTGAAATCTAACCCCAACAACATACTCATCTCATAATTATCAACCTCCATTCACCTCTGTGTTATTTTCCCATTGATCAATTTTACTTTGTTTTATTTTATTCTTTTTGAAACACAAATCCATGATCTCTTTTATTTTCAGTCTTATTTAATATTGTTTTCACACAACTGTTCAGCACCGAGAGTCCTCTGGGATACGATACTTGGTCTTACCATTTTATAATACTTGTGCGACTCGGTACACTTACCGATTGGCCCCAACAGTCCTCATGTATTTCCTTCGGAGTTAGAGGTTTTAAGACGACCTTGCACTCTTGGTAAGTAAAAGACATTCTATTAGTAAACCATCATGTTGAACATTTCTATCAAATTGCCATGGTCTTCCTAATAAAATGTGAGTTACTTCCATGGGTAAAACATCACAGAGAACCTCATCTTGGTACTTGCCAATGGAAAAGGAAATATGGACTTACTTATTTACTAAGATTTCACCCTCCGCACTTAACCATTCTAGTTTGTAGGGCTTGGCATGCACAATAGTGGGTAGCTTGAGCTTTTCCACTACAAGTGTGCGAGCCACATTAGTGCAACTTCCCCCGTCTATGATCATGGAGCAAACCTTGCTAGCTATAAGACATCTAGTGTGAAAAATATTTTCTCTTTGAGTTGTGTCAAAGTCCTTGTGGACTTGACCTAAGAGACGTCTTATAACTAGTAGGTCGCCATCAAATGGAACATTGTATTCATCTTCACTAGAGGAAGAAGAAGAGTGAGAAGTGTGTGAAGGTGAAGAAGGAGGAGAGTCATCGGTGACAACCTCTTCTCCTCAAATGCATATTGCCCTGTTGTTTGGGCATGCAGATGCAATGTAACCATGACCTAAGCACTTAAAACATTTGACTTGACTTGGTCGCGTTGGTGACTTAGGTTTAGAAGAAGAACACACGGGGTTAGTAGAAGATGGCCGAGATTTTTGAGGAGTCTCTCTAGAAACATCCTTTTCCTTGTCCCTTGATGATGAGCTTTTATAAAAATTTCTTTTGAAGAAGTGGAAAATTTGTTGCGGTAGGACTCTTTTCTTAAAACATGTTTTCCAAATTTCATAGCCCTATGTACCATAACATCTAAATCCCCATCATCATGGAGCTCTACAGCATCTTGGATGTTTCTATTGAGACCACTAATAAATCTAGCTATTGTCGCGTGGTCAGTCTCATTAGTGTTAGTATGGTATAAGAGCACTTCGAGCTCATGCGCATACTCCTCCACACTTCGTCTACCCAGAGTAAGCCGTTGGAGCTTAATCAGGAGGTCCCTATGGTAGTATGGAGGTACAAAGCGTTGGTACATCAAGCCCCGAAAATTTTCCCAAGAGCTCGCGGGTGAGCCCCTGGTAATGTTCATCCTAAGTAGCTATTGCATGGTGTATCCCTCTAAGGCCAAAGTAGCTAACTTTACACGCAAATGTCCATCTATACTATACAAGTCAAAAAGTTGTTCTACTTTAGCAATCCACTCTAAAAATATACTAGGATCGGTTTCTCCCTTGAAACTTGGCAAAGTCAACTTTGGCATTGAAAGGTTTGGATCCAAAGCTTTGTCTTCTTGCTTTTTCAGGAACCCAACAATTGTTAAAGTAAGCATATGCAAGCATATAAAGAAGATAAGAATTTTGATATAAGAGAGTTTCAAAAGATTACATTGTTCCTCAACAACCTAGGGTTTATTTCACCATGGACATGATGAATCTAGATGAAAAATAATGAAAGAATGGAAGAATAAACCCTAAATTTGGTAGATTGGAGCCTAAGCATCCAAGGAACCTCCTCCAAGGTGTGTAGAACAGCTCTGGACGTCTCTGCTGGCCAAAATATTACAATTTGAATCGCACTCGGTCTACTTATAGACCAAAAAGATAACAGAATCTAAGCCAAATAAAAACAGATAACCACTCAACGCCTAAGTGAACCGCTCAGCGGTTTGCCTCTTTGTCGTGCCACCGCTCACCAGTCAATTCCATCTTCAATTCTCATCAAAACCCTGCAAAAATATGCAAAAAACAAGAATAATATCTCTAAAACCAACTTTTGACTCTCACATGACTCAACTAAGTGTTTTACTTGATTTTAAGCTCATTCTAAGCCATAGAGGGTGTGTTTTGATATCATATTTAAGCATGAAAATAACGGTTTTTAGACCGTTATCAGGTTTCCTAACACCTTTTACGCCGAGGGATTGGGTTCTAAGTAAATTAGAAAGTGACATTAACATTCTAATGAAGAAGACGAATTCTTATATGCATGAAAGTGAAGTAGGTGAAATCTAAACCCCAACAACATAATCATCTCATATCATCAACATCATCCATTCATTCTTGTTTTAAGCCTCAATTGATTAATTTTACATTTTGTTGTTATGTTTACTTTTATTGCACGTAAAAATCAACAAAATCGTTCTTCAGTCTTAATTAGTTAAGGTATTACACGATTGTTTACTAACACGAGTCTCTTGGGACACGGTACTTGGTCTTACCATTTTATATTACTTGATATGATTCGGTACACTTGTCGACCATTTAACATCCCTATATCGCCTACTTTGTCTAAGTTCACCCTCTTACACTCCTAAGTCAGATTGTTTAAGATGGTGCCTTATGGCAATCCAACACTAACAAAGACAACCAAACAGATAATGCCACATCAATGATCCTTGAACTCGTCAATTCTCCAACCACATGCTTTCACAACATCAACCTTGACATATCACCATATTCTGCCACATTATCACCTTCTTCCACCATAAACCCTAATTATCCATACAGAGTTTAGTCGATTTACCTTGTATTGCAGTCGCATAGCTTCTGCATGGATTTCTTTGAACGCTTCAATCAGCATATCATAATTCACCTCTCTTGGTTCATTTTCAAAATCTGCATCACTATCATAATCATCCCATGTTGCTCTAGCCATGTAGCATGTATTGGATTCTTCCTCATGATCAGCATCTTCATCACTTGAGCTATCAGAATCACTATTCTCCCAGGCAATGTAGGCTCCGTTTTGTTTTCTACGTTTATCTTGAGGGAACCTTCTATTTGCTTTCTGCTTTGGCTTTAATTCTGGACATTCTGACTTGATATGTCCTGCCTTTCCACATTCGTAGCATTGGACAACATTTTATCTGAAGCCTTTCTTGATTTACTGTGACCTGCATGGTTAGTAAGTTGACAGTCATTTTACATTAGTCGACTGAACTTTCTTACCATCATCGTCATCATTTCCTTATTGTTCATCTCTGCATCTGAATCCTCTAACTTTGAGCTTTTCTTACTCGTTGTCTTCAGAGTAATGGACTTCTTTTCCTCAATCTCTTCTTCATCCTTTAACCTTCCAAGTTCTAACTCTCTAGCCTTCATCCGAAAAAGTTCATACTCCTGAATCAAAGAATTCTTCGTTGCTCTCTTTACTTCATCAATGCCTTCATGTGTAACTTCCAAGATATCCCACATCTCTTTGGCAGATTTGCATTGAGATATTCTGAAAAATTCGTCAACAATTAGTGTAGAGGCAATAATGTTTCTAGCTTTAACATCAAATTGTGCTTTTCTATTTTCTTCAGTTGACCATTCAGTAAAAGATTTTGTAACAGTTTTTCCATCCACAGTATGAGTAGGCACAAAAGGACCATTCATAGTTGCATCCCAAATTCCTCTATCCATGGATTCAAGAAATATTTGAATTCTAATTTTCCAAAATGGATAATTTTCACCAGTAAACAGAGGTGGTCTGTTTATCGATGCACCTTCACCAAAAGTTTGAAAACCAGAAGCCATCCCCAGGAATATACTCGATTCAAAGGAAAACAAAGTCGACTAATTTTTCAAATATTTTATGAAAACCAGCTCTGGTGCCAATTTTTGGAAAACATGTTAGCTTTGTTTTATCACCAAGAGGGGGAGGGGTGAATTGGTGAGTGTTCAAAATCAGAGTATTTTCGCAATCTTTTTTACAAAGCATAAACTTTACAAACTTTCTTGAATCACACGTCATAGAAATTTAAGTGCAGCAGAATATCAAAGTAGACTACGTGAAATATAAAGTCGACTGAATGTAAAAGAGTAGGGATAGAGAATTCAAGCACATGTTTTGATACTGGTTCGGCCTCAATGCCTACATCCAGTGTCCTTCCAATACCAGGAAGCAAATGCACTATAATGGTCAAGGTTTTTACAACAAGGCTTTTATAGCGACCTCCACGTCAAAAATATAAAACACCTCTTTAACCCTCTAACCAAAATATAGACAATACACACAGCAAGACTTGCAGCAAGATATCCCCGCTCCTGCAATCTGCAACCCACTTTGAACAATCTTCAAAGTGTACCAGACTCCACGAGTCCAACCCCTGTAGTCACAACAGGTACAACAATCACCATGGAATGCAACACGAGTCTTGATCAACCAAAGAACACCTCAATTATGTAGATAATGATCAAGTAGTAAGCACAACACAATTCTCCTTCAAAAACTCTTCAAAGAAAGATCTCCACCGTCTTCTTGATGAGTTCTTGGAGCACTAAATCACAGAGAAACAATTTGAAACAAAATATGAAAATGTTAGTTCTTCCAAAAGTTCTCTGAATAACTCAGGTTTTTTCTATTTATAGATTTCCATAAATCAGACGCTCCTGCAGTTGACTAAGCTACTACTACAGTCGACTGTCCTCTGACAGTTATAACAGATAAGTAAAACTATTAATAGTTTAGTCAAACAAATTAATTACACATTCATTTCAGTTGACTCACATTCAATGCTTAACTAACTTTTAAAAATATAATTGTTACTATTCACAAGCATAACAAAATTTCAAACAAGACAACTAACAAAGTCGAATGCATAGCGCACACAGTCGACTTTGACACTTCTGCACATTTTGAAATTCTTTTCAATGTAAAATCTCACATAACACTATATTTGAAAATCTGTACAAAGTCTTCAGTCTCGGTCGGTTCAATTAATAATGAAGTCGACTTTAACTATCATATTTGCCACACCGTTAAAGTTCATAAAAGGGCATGTGGTTTTCTTCTTCCAAAACATGTGTAATGCAACCAGAAATGTTGTAACACATACAAGCTTAGTAAATGTGTATTCACTTATCAAGATCAACACAAAACATGTTCAATAAGATATCAATCAATAAGCAATCAGAACATGTAACACATGAACAATACACTTGTTATTAAAAGTGTGTTGTCATAATAAAAAACCAGAGTGATATAGATATTGTGTTGTCAACAATCTCAACATTATGCATTCAAGTATGAAATCACATATATAGCACAATGAAATGCAAACAACACCACAACAACATAAACATGTTCTCATATAATCATAAAACATGAAAGCAATGAACATGTAACACATAATACACATGTGTTATTAATTATGTGTTGTCATCATCAAAACCAGAAACTCTGAGATTGTAGGTTTAGCTACATCAGTGCTCCCCCTATCAACAATCTCAACAAGAGAGAAAAGAGAAAGAGAAGAGGAATTAGAGTCATTGGTAACTCCTCCAGCGACGTTATGAAAATTAAGCAATTTTCTAGTAAAGTGGTCTACAATAATGGAGAAAAGGGGAAAATGAGTCCCACTCACACACGAAAAGATGAAGGAAAACCATAGTGTGTGCTCCCATCAGACTTGGACATAGAGGCGGGGAGATCTCTCCACACGAAGATGAAGGTGGAGGACACGAGACACGCATGATGCTTCCCATTAGACTTGAATGTAGTGACGTTAAGGTTGGACATGAGCAATAATGGAGGGAGGAAGCAATTCCTCATGCGTGGGAGAAAATGGATAAAATGTTAGGATTTTTTATTTTTGAGATAAGATAAAGAAGGAGAACCAACGTTATGTTTTGTGAAGGAAGAAAAAAATAAATTTAAGTCTAATGTAAAATTGAATAGATAAACAATTTTAAGTCTTTTTATATTCTAAGAGAATTAAAACATAAATTTAGGTGTGGTTAAAACTCAATAAATACAAAATTTAAGCTTGTTTGTACTTTAACAAGCTTGAAACAAAAATTTAAGTCTCATATGAGATTAACAAATTTAAAATATGGGTTTTATTTGAACAAATGCCACTGAACAATTTTTAAGTTTATTTTTTTGGAACATACTTAAATTGACAGACTTAAAAAGTTGCTTTTGTACTAGTGCTTGTAGAGGAAGAAGTCAGATGTATTGGTGAACACTTTGCCTTTTGTTGTGATTTCTTAATGCCTATTATGATCCAATAATGTATGAGCTTATTTTTTATTTCTTTGGAGCTTGATATGATAATAATACCATTTTAGTCATGCAATGACTTCTTTAGGTTACAGATACTCAGAAAGATGTAGATATGGCTTCAAACTCGGTTTTTTTTATTATGATACTAAAAATCTTGAGTCGCCAATTCTATCAATTGAAGATGTTGTTGAAAGATCTAGCTTTTTTGAAGTTCCAAAACAAGTAGGCGATATATCGAAAGGACTGGCTGAAACAGATCGTAAGATTCTTTCTACTGAGGTACACTACACTTGTTGGGTTCTTACAACACTCAGATACTTCTTATGGTTTTCCTTACAATCATTGGGATGTTGTTAGCTGGTTTCTTTAGTTACCATGCAAAGCATACTACCACTAATGAGGTACCTTCTACCTACCTCCAAATGTATTTAGTAATTTTTAGTAAATTATAAGGAGCCAAATCATGTCAAGGAATTCTTTATCTTTTTTTTTTCTCATTTGATAATTTAAAAATCTCATAAAGAGATGGATCAAAATGTTATGCATTTAAGTAATTCAATTGGAGATGTAGTGTATAAATTCCTTGTATATGTTCCCATTAAGTTAGAAGAAAATGTTGTACATAAACGTTGTACCTTGTGAAGATAACATACAATGATGGATTTAGGAATTATAACAATGTTTGATGTCTCATAAGGTTCTTGTTTAGGCTGACATTACTGTAGTTTGACTAATTCTTATGGAAGGCCTTTGGCATTTAGTGGAACAAATGCATTTATGCTTGTTGTGAATATATTTATTGTACCATACAGCTACTTATTTGCATTACTACCCAATGTATATTTTTTATTATCTATTTACATTGTAACTTTATTTTTCAATAAATGCACTTTATCTTAAATTATCAATTAAATTAATTTTGGTTAATTTTTGTGTATTTTACAATTTTACATATAGGTTGATAATCATAAATAAAAAAGTTTTAAATTTCTACAAAATAATAATCACTAGTAAAAGAGTGAGGTAGGGAGAGTTATCCTTACGGTGTGAACATTATTACTATTCTAGGGAGAGAAAACTTTTAAAGAAAAATAAAAATATGGTAGGAAAAAACAATTCAAAATTATTAACTTTTATGTTTATGCTTTAAATTTCCTAAAATATTGTATATATGTGTGCATGGATTTGTGAGACTTGTGAGAGGTGATTCCAAGGTTATCTAATTATAATATAACCACACATTTATTCTATATTTTTGCTTTATTATAGAAATTTAGGCACACTGTCTTTATAGTTTATTTTAGTTCCTTTCTTTATAAAATACAAATATATTTGTCCATATATTTAAGCAAAATTAAGCAAAATTGTTAATATGGAAGAGAATTTAATTATAGTGGAGTAGAGAATAAAACTATGAAATTATGATATATCAATAGGTCATTATCTGTCTTAGCCTAACTTACACTTAATTTGGATTAGGAATGAATAAATATTTTTTATGTGTATAAATATTTTTATGTAATATTTTTCGTTTTCAATTTAAAATATTTTTAACTTTAAAAAGTGTTTCCTATGAATCACGTGTGAGTGTGGCCAAATTGACATGTCCAATTTTTGTAATTGTACTATTGTTGATTTACACACTATCATCCAAATCCTTCAATAATGGCATATCCCTACATTACTGCAATTGCATACTATCGTCCAAATTCTTCAATTATTGCAAATCCCTCCAATATTGCAATTGCATAATTGTTGACTCTTACACTCTCAGAAGTAATTAAACTTCAATTCACATTTCAAAATTGCTTTATATGCATGACCTAATTCACATAATTACAATCTATTCACATATTTGTGATAGGTAGATGACGTGAATCTGATTAGCATAATCGAAACTTGAGTATCTGTATAGTTACAATAACTGAGAACTAAAATTGAAATTAAACCATGTATAAATAAAACAAGAATCTCTATCTACACTCAAGAGGAAGTAGTAATTTCTTCCATAGAGTCAGTGTTTAACTCTTCATAAGACACTTTCTTATAAGAGTAATCTCTTTCCCAATAGAAAGCAGGTCTTTGAGGCAAGGTAACTATTGAACTTTCTTTTGTTAACATTGATATAACATCAGACATTTTTGGTCGATCATTTGCATATTGTGATACACATAAGAGACCCACATGAATGCATCTTTTCACTTCGTCAAGATCAAATAACTCACTCAATGATGAATCCACCAATTGCATAACTGCACCTTCTTTTCATAACTCCCATGCCTATCAACATTTTATACAAATTAGACAAAGGAGAATAATATTAAGAAAAAAAAAATACTTTTTTGTATAGTAATTTCACCTACATGTCCTGTTAGATTAAGAGGGTGATCAACATCATAGAAGCTAGTATTTCTTCTTCCACTCACGATTTCAAGTAGCAACACTCCAAAACTATAGACATCAGATTTTGTAGAAGAAATTCCTTCCATGGCATATTCAGGAGACATGTAACCACTGCAAAGAAAAAGTAATTCATAATATGAACAAACATAATTCACAATATCCAAAAAAACAAACTTTAACATATTCTTTTGTTGGATAAAAATGGTTTTGAAAGCTTACTAGGTTCCAACAATCCTACTAGTATTTGTCATGGACTCTTCCTGTGTAAACATTCTTGTCAGTCCAAAATAAGAAATTTTTGGATTCATATTCTCATCAAGAAGTATATTACTACCTTTCAAGTCTCTATGAATTATTTTTAGTCTCGAGTACTTATGAAGATAGAGTAATCCTTGAGAGATCCCTCTTACAGCAACTGTTGTTCCTACAGCAACTGTTGTTCCTACAGCAACCGCAGCCAAAACCCCTTTTTTTAAAAAAATCGTAGAACTATAGGCCGCGGTTGCAACCGCGGTAAAAATCCCCAAATAGACCGCGGTTGGTGCACCAACCGCGGCCAAAAGGCGTTTAAAAAAAAAAAGAAAAAACGTCACACTTTCTGCCGCGGTTTTGGTCACAACCGCGACATAAGGTGCACGTTCTGTTATAATCGCTGCAACGGAATTATTAGCGTGGAACAAACCAAGAGGGGGGGGGGGTGAATTGGTTATATACTTTTATCGTGCCTTTTATTATTTTTCTCTTAATGTTTCTTACTAAGCTGATAATAAACTGTAAACAAGAGAGTAAGGGAAAGAGAAAAATGCACAGGTGATTTTATCCTGGTTCAGATCACAAGGATCCTACGTCCAGTCGCTTATCTCAAACAAGATAAACCTTTTTCACTATCATAAAACAATTACAAATATTAGTCACAGAGAAAAATAATTTGTAAGAGTTTAGAAATACCACCTCTCTTGAAACCACAAGAGATGAACTTACAAACACCTCCTTTGAATATTCACAAAGGATGACCACCTCCTTCGAATGCTTCACGAAGGATGATTCTCTTCCAGGCACTTCCTCGGACACACCAAGGATGAGTAAGCTATTCCTCTGTCACCGCAACAGCGCTTCAGGGCTTTGCAGACGAGAGTTTCCTTAGCTTCAACAGTCACACAGAGTTCTCAAAGAGTTCAGAGGGTCTTAGCACAAGGGAAGAGTTATTTTCGAAACAAGGAGTGAGCCATTTTATAGACTCAGCCCAATACCCTTCCATTCTTCGAAAACTGGCCATCTAACTCATTTAATCGATTATCATAAGTGTTAATCGATTAAAATGAGTACAACGGCTAGTTTTTCAAATCTGAAACACCCAACGGCTAGTGTTAATCGATTATTCCTAGGTTTAATCGATTAAATAATCGATTAAAGTAAGCTTTAATCGATTATTCCAGAGGCAATTGGGTTTTCAGTGCTAGCCTCGTTTTAATCGATTAAAACTTGGTTTAATCGATTAAAACAGCTTGTGGAAGATTCCCAACAAAATTAAATTACATATAAATCACCAGAATCAACCCTAATACATTTTAGAGTACAATTACATCATTTTTTATTATTAATAAAGCTTTATAAAATACGGAGATCTTCAGTCCTTCTTTGTTGGTCTTGTCTTGTGCAAGTCTGTTCATCATCAAAACTTCATCTTTTAATTTTGCTAACATTCTCCCCCTTTTTGATGATGATCAAAAACTATCTCCAAGTTTAAAGCTTAAAGCTTTTTAATAATCTGAAAAAGAAAACAACTCATAGAGGAAGAGAGCATTAGAAAGTAAAAGGATCTCTTTAAACAAGGGATCTATTCTCCCCCTTTTTTGATCATTAGAAAAAATTATATAACGGTCTCCCCCTTAATGAAGAGAAAGTATGCATAACTAAAACACTTATTAAAACATGAACGTCAACATTTTATTAAATTTAAGAAAAGGCAAGCATACATTCATAATCATCTAGAATTCAGCACTGTCATCACTAATAAAGTGTTTTTCTAGTCCTGAAATCCTAGTGTCTAGGTTCAGGAGATGAGTACAAATTTCCTCATGGCGAGTGTTTTGAATATTCATCATCTCATGCTGAAGGCGAGCCATCTCAGTCATTTGTCTAGAAAGACTCTCTAGACTATATTCTTGATTTAGTTGAGAGGAGCTAGCAACATTTGTGGGGTCAGGCAAGGGATTATCTGCACCTTCTTCTTCTTCTTCTTGAACGCCAGCAACATCATCAGGATGAACAAAGGAGTCCCCTTGCTTAAGAAAGCCCATTTGTCTTAGGGAGTTTTCCCCAATCCTGTGGGTTGGGAGCACAGTCTCATAGTGCTCATTGGAGATATCTACCCCTTTATACACACATATCTGAGAGACAAAGAGAGGATAAGGGAGTGGCGCAGCATCTAACCTCTTTGCCTTGAACATAATGGTTTGGAACAGATGAGGCCAGTTGAGAGGGATGCTTTGAAGTATCCCATACATGATAATGAGATCGGTCTCAGAGCATTGTGCATGATTGGAACCCCTAGGACAGAGGAGCCAAACTATGAGGTAGTGCAAGAGGCGCTCTTCCATCTTGAGTCCTCCAGCAAGATAGAGACGGGCGTTTGGTTGGCGAGGATTGCGGAGAAAGGATTGAAATACCATTATCTTGTTGAAATTTGCAAAGTCACTTGGAACAATTTGTGAATTTTCCAACACAGGAACCTTTGCCACATTGGTCCAAACATCATTGTCCAGGACAATGTCCACCCCTTTGACCCTTGTTGAAAAAACTCCATCACGAACCTTTAAGTTAAAATAGAATACCCGAACAAGATCGGGATAGTACCTTCCACGGAGTTCCATGATGTGTTGAACTCCTTGTTCAATTATAAGATTTGGAAAAGAGAAGTTGTGAGAGGTATACCAAGCAAGATCAATGAACTTTTGCTTGATGAGCTTCCTTTCCTTCCAAAATTGTGAAAAGGATTGTTGATCTTGATCATCGGAGAGCCATCCTTCTACGGTAGCATCTCTTCTACGAACATTACTTTCCGATACTTCACTGGTTCTTCTCCTCCTTCTTCTTGGAGGTTCAGCCATTGAAATTGATGGAAGGTAAAGATGATGGTGAAAGAAAGGAGAAAGCAAGAGGGATATGCTCAAAGTAGGTTCAAGTATGGAAAGTGGGGACAAGTGGGGTATAAATAGGTTCAATAAAGCTCCCCAACGTTCAGATTTTGGATAAAATGACCGTTTATAGCCGTTTAGAGACATTGGCAACGACTATAATCATCAATGCAGCGAAAATAATAAAAAAACTGTCAAGAGCGCTTTTAATCGATTAAAGTGGGTTTTAATCGATTAATTAATCGATTAATACTTGGATTAATCGATTAAATCATTCGTAAATGCATAGTTAACGCTTTTAATCGATTTACACACAGATTAAACGCGATAAACAACGAGAATTTCAATATTAAGCCAAAAAACGCCTATTTTACTATTTCTAATATGCCTAGATCTCTTCTAAGTTCAAAAAATCTATCCTTAGGCAATGCTTTGGTGAAAATGTCTGCCAATTGATGCTTAGAGTCTATGAATTCCATTTCACAATCACCTTTTTGGACATGATCTCTAATGAAGTGATGCCTAATTTCTATATGCTTGGATCTAGAATGCATAATGGGATTTTTGGTAAGTTTTATGGCACTTGTATTATCACACTTAAGCGGTATATAATCTAAGTGAATATCATAGTCCTCTAATTGTTGTTTCATCCATAAGATTTGTGCACAAAAACTACCCGCAGCAATGTATTCGGCTTCAGTGGTTGATAAGGCTACGCAGGCTTGTTTCTTAGAGTGCCAGGAGACTAAGGAGCTACCTAAAAAGTGACAGGTTCCACTAGTACTTTTTCTATCTATTTTGCAACCTCCATAATCAGCATCGGAAAATCCTACAAGACTAGGCTCAGCTCCAGAGGGATACCATAACCCAAAAGATGTTGTCCCCTTTAGATATTTAAAGATGCGTTTGACAGCAGTAAGATGAGACTCTCTAGGACTTGACTGAAACCTAGCACACACACATACACTTTGCATGATATCAGGTCTACTAGCAGTAAGATATAATAGAGAGCCAATCATACCTCTGTATTTTGTTTGACTTACCTCTTTACCTGTCTCATCCTTGTCTAGGTAGCAGGACGTTCCCATGGGAGTAGATGCCTCTTTAGCATTGTTCATCTCAAACTTTTTGAGGATCTCTCTGCAATACTTGGTTTGAGATATAAAGGTTCCTTCTTCCATTTGTTTGATTTGTAGTCCGAGGAAGAAGGTGAGTTCTCCCATCATTGACATCTCAAATTCACCCTGCATTGACTTAGCAAAATTCTCGCAAAGAGTTGCGTTAGATGAACCAAAAATAATATCATCTACGTATACTTGAACAATTAGAAAATGTTTTCCAACCCTTTTAATGAATAAAGTTGAATCGATTTTTCCTCTGTTGAAATCATTTTCTACAAGAAAATTGCTAAGACGTTCATACCAAGATTTAGGTGCTTGTTTTAGGCCATATAGTGCTTTCTTTAATTTGTAGATGTGATTTGGGTTTTTAAAATCCTCAAAACCTGGTGGTTGTTCAACAAATACATCTTCTTTGATATAACCATTTAGAAAAGCACTTTTAACATCCATTTGAAATAATTTGAATTTCATTATAGATGCATAAGCAAGAAGTAGGCGTATTGCCTCTAACCTGGCAACTGGAGCGTATGTCTCATCATAATCTATACCTTCTTCTTGACTATATCCTTTTGCCACAAGCCTAGCTTTATTCTTGGTGATGTTTCCTTCTTCATCCAGTTTGTTTCTGAACACCCACTTTGTTCCAATTACTTGATGAGTGTCTTTTCTGGGAATTAATTCCCACACTTGATTTCTTTCAAACTGGTTGAGTTCTTCTTGCATTGCGATACACCATTTTTCATCTTGAAGGGCTTTTTTAATGTTCTTTGGTTCAATCTGTGACACAAAAGCAACATTCATACAATAATTTACAATATTACTTCTTGTGTTTACCCCTTCTGTGATTTCGCCAATTATGTTGTCCAAGGATAATCCTCTAGGTTGTCGCCATATTTTATTTAAATCTTTATCTAGAGGATTGTCATGATTCTTCTCTTCAGTTGTCTCCTTTGATGAACCTTCACTTGTTCCTGCAACAAATTCTTCTGACTCAAGAGGTTTTGCCTCAAGGTCCACAATTTCATCAAAAGTAACATGTATGGATTCCTCTATTGTGAACGTTTTCCTATTAAAAATTCTATATGCTTTGCTTGTTAAAGAATATCCAAGAAAAATTCTCTCATCAGCTTTTGAATCAAATTTTCCCAAATTTTGTTTTCCATTGTTTAAAACATAGCATTTGCATCCAAAAATTTTTAAATGGGAAACATTTGGTTTTCTGTTTTTGAAAAGCTCGTAAGGAGTGCGTTTTAAAATAGGTCGAATTATCATTCTATTTAAAACATAGCAAGCAGTACTTACAGCATCAGCCCAAAATTGTTTAGGAACATTATTTTCATTTAGCATAGTGCGAGCAAGTTCCTCTAAGGATCTATTCTTTCTTTCTACAACTCCATTTTGTTGGGGAGTTCTAGGTGCAGAAAAGTTATGAGAAATACCATGTTCTTCACAAAAATTTTCAAATAATTCGTTTTGAAATTCACCACCATGGTCACTTCTAATAGCTTTTATTTTTAGATCCTTTTCATTTTGAACTAAAACAGCAAACTTTTTAAATTCTTTAAAAGCTTCACTTTTAATAGTGAGAAATAAAGTCCAAGTGTATCTTGAAAAATCATCAACAATAACCAAAGCATAATAGTTTCCACCAAAACTTTTTATCCTTGAAGGACCAAACAAATCCATATGTAAAAGTTCTAAAGGTTTTAAGGTCGAAACAATATTTTTTGAATGAAAGGAATTTTTAACTTGTTTACCCTTTTGACATGCATCACACAATTTATCTTTTACAAATTTTAGTTTAGGTAAACCAATTACTAGATCTCTAGATATGAGTTTGTTTAATTGTTGCATATGTATATGAGCAGCACGCCTATGCCATAACCATGGGTTTTCCTCTTTAACAACTAAACATGAAATATTTTTATTTGATGCATTTTCTAAATCAATTAAATAAATATTATTATGCCTAACTCCTTTTAATGCAATTCAGAAGAATCATTCTTAAAAATAGTGCAAGAATTCTTTTCAAAGGTTACCTTGAGTCCTTTGTCGCACAGTTGACTTATGCTAATTAAGTTGTGCCTTAGTCCTTCTACGTATAGCACGTCTTTGATCATTAAGGTGTCTTTGCTTCCTATATCCCCTTTTCCAAGAATTCTTCCTTTGTTGTTATCACCATAGGTGACAAAGCCTTGTTCTTTTTCTTTAAAATTTGTGAACTTTGTTTTGTCTCCTGTCATGTGTTTTGAGCAACCACTGTCAAGGCACCACATGACTTTTCTTGATTTCTGCAATACCTACAAAATAAGAAAACAAACAAGCTATTTTAGGTACCCAACTTCTTTGTATGGGTCCTTTTGGGTTAGATTCAAATTATTTAGCAACCCAAACATATCTTCCACTAAAACACCAAAGCGTTTAATTCTGCATTTGTTTGAGGTATGACCTTTTCTCATGCAATAAAAACAGGATACAATACTTGTGTTTCTGTTAAACGTTCCTTTTTCTACCCATGCTCTACAGGTTCTATATTTATTTTTAGGAACAAATTTCTTAGCAGCTTTATTTTCAGAAATTTTACTACATTCTCCAGTAGTTGTATTTTGAGAAAAGTATTTGAATTTCATGCAAGATTCACATTCATTACTAGCAATATATTTCTCTTTTTCATTATATAAAACTTTACTTTTCAAATTTCTGATTTCTTCTGCTTGATATAAAAATTTATTTTTCAAACTTCTGTTTTCTTCAGACAAATTTGTAAATTCAGTTTTCAAAGCATCATTTGTTTTAGAAAGATTTTCAGAAGTATATTTCAAATTTTCATTTTCTTCAAGAAGGTTGTCAAATTCAGATTTTAAGTTTTTAAAATCCTTTTTCAGCTTTTTATGAGAAATATCTAATTTTTTAGATTCAATTAATAATGCAGCATATGTTTCATGCAATTCATCTTCATCAATATGACTGTCATTATCAGAATAGTGTGAATTACTTACTTGGCTGTCATTATCATCATCTGCCATCAAACAGATGTTTGCCTCTTCATCTGAGTCGCTTGAATCTGTGATGGTCTCATTATCATCTTCCCATGCAATGTACGCCTTCTTTTTCTTGAAGAATCTCTTCTCCTTTTTGTCTTCACCCTTCTTTTGATTTGGGCAGTCTGCTTTTAGATGCCCCTTTTCTCCACAGCCGTAGCATCGGTAATTTGAGGAAGATCCTTGGTTTTCTTTCTTTTCATATTTGAATCTCCCTTTACCTCTAGACTTCATGAACTTGTTTAGTCTTTTGATCACTAGGCTTAAATTTTCCTCTTCGTCTGAGTCTTCATTGTCTGATTTGCCTTTGCTTCTCTCAACCTCAGACTTTAATGCCAAACTTTTCTTGTTGTTTTTGGCTTTAGCTTCTTCTTCGTCAAGCCTTCCAAGATCCAATTCATGTTCCCTCAACTTTCCAAAAAGTGCCGCCATAGTCATGGTGTTGAGGTTTTGTGACTCCGAGATTGCAGTCACCTTTGGTTGCCACGACCTGTCTAAAGATTTCAATATTTTAATGTTAAGTTCATCGGTGTCGAATGACTTACCCAATCCAATGAGATGATTGACAATGTTGGTGAAACGTTTTTGGACGTCTGAAATTGTTTCGCCTTGCTTCATTCGGAACATCTCATACTCTTGGATTAAGGAGTTCTTCCTAGCCCTCTTTACATCATCCGTTCCCTCATGCGTCACCCTGAGTACTTCCCACATCTCTTGAGCAGTTTTGCAGATAGAGACTCTGTAGAATTCATCAACAGTTAACGCAGATGCAATGATGTTCCGGGCTTTCACGTCATTCTGAAATATTTTCTTTTCTTCAGGGGTCCATTGACCACGGGGCTTTGGTTCCTGCATATTGTTAGTAGGAACAGAAGAGCCAGACGCAATAACATCCCAAATTTCACAATCAATAGATTCAATGAATATTTGCATTCTTACCTTCCAGAATGCATAGTTCTCACCTGTGAATAATGGGGGTCTATTGATTGATGCACCCTCTGCAAAGGTTTGATGTGATCCTGCCATTTGAATGACTATCAAAGCAAGCTCTGATGCCAATTGTTATAATCGCTGCAACGGAATTATTAGCGTGGAACAAACCAAGAGGGGGGGTGAATTGGTTATATACTTTTATCGTGCCTTTTATTATTTTTCTCTTAATTTTTCTTACTAAGCTGATAATAAACTGTAAACAAGAGAATAAGGGAAAGAGAAAAATGCACAGGTGATTTTATCCTGGTTCAGATCACAAGGATCCTACGTCCAGTCGTTTATCTCAAACAAGATAAACCTTTTTCATTATCACAAAACAATTACAAATATTAGTCACAGAGAAAAATAATTTGTAAGAGTTTAGAAATACCACCTCTCTTGAAACCACAAGAGATGAACTTACAAACACCTCCTTTCAATATTCACAAAGGATGACCACCTCCTTCGCATGCTTCACGAAGGATGATTCTCTTCCAGGCACTTCCTCGGACACACCAAGGATGAGTAAGCTATTCCTCTGTCACCGCAGCAGCACTTCAGGGCTTTGCAGACGAGAGTTTCCTTAGCTTCAACAGTCACACAGAGTTCTCAAAGAGTTCAGAGGCTCTTAGCACAAGGGAAGAGTTATTTTCGAAACAAGGAGTGAGCCATTTTATAGACTCAGCCCAATACCCTTCCATTCTTCGAAAACTGGCCATCTAACGCATTTAATCGATTATCATAAGTGTTAATCGATTAAAATGAGTACAACGGCTAGTTTTTCAAATCTGAAACACCCAACGGCTAGTGTTAATCGATTATTCCTAGGTTTAATCGATTAACTAATCGATTAAAGTAAGCTTTAATCGATTATTCCAGAGGCAATTGGGTTTTCAGTGCTAGCCTCGTTTTAATCGATTAAAACTTGGTTTAATCGATTAAAACAACTTGTGGAAGATTCCCAACAAAAGTAAATTACATATAAATCACAAGAATCAACCCTAATACATTTTAGAGTACAATTACATCATTTTTTATTATTAATAAAGCTTTATAAAATATGGAGATCTTCAGTCCTTCTTTGTGGGTCTTGTCTTGTGCAAGTCTGTTCATCATCAAAACTTCATCTTTTAATTTTGCTAACACGTTCTACCGCGGTTAAGGTAACAACCGCGACATATTCTCCTGCTTTTTTTTTTTTTAAATAGCAGGTCTATTTTTGTGATTTCCACAACCACAAAAACAGACCTGCATATCAGACAATCACAATGCACACATATTGAACAAATTCAACACAATAATCAATGTTTAATCATATAATTAATGTACAAAGTCTAATAATTCTAAATCAACATGTTCAAATTATTATAAATCTAATTACTATGACTTACTCTATAATCTAATAAGATATTTTGCAGCAGCTTTCCTCATGTATGAAAGTGGCTTCTCAAGAACTGGTGCAATAGTCTTGAATTTCTACACAAAACAATTTATATTAATAAGTGTATATGAATTTCAAATGTTGGAGAAAATCAAAATTTGTTAGATTTAAATAATACCGTTTCCCAGCCTCTTGTGATATGAGAACGGACAATATGGGCCATCCAATACATGACATAGTATCCGCACTCATATGACCCATTCTGTCTGTTACACTACAATATATCATCACAGTTTTAAATAGTTAGTGAAAAACATTAAAACAAAACAACTATAAGAAAGTATGGCTTTAGCATATGTCAAACCTTGAGAGAAATCCAAGCAATCTTTCTACTGTTAGCAATTGATCTCCCAACCATCATCATACTTGCTAGAATAAAACTATATATACAAAAAGGTTTTAGCATTCATTTATATATCAAAGAAAGTTCAAAGATTGAAGTTCTTACCAATCAACTGCTTGTCTGAGATGTGTGGGAGGAGGCCTGTGAAATGAGCAGAACCACAAAGCATAGCTCTCCTGTATAGAAATAACAAGAAGCTGCCAGTGGTGCCTGAAATTCATAATAACTTAACTATTATTATATATTAAAATCACATATGGAACTTTCTTTATTATGTTAACAAAGTTCACTTACCCGTATATATAAGGCAAAAAATATATTTTCTTGCCGCTTGCAAAACTTCTTATTAGATTTGTGTTGATGACATCAAAATCATTTGATTCATGAATGGATTGGGGATCAACGAATCCATAATCATCAGAGCGTCCCAAGTTGTTACTGATCCCAGACATATACCTGAAATCAAACATTAACTTTGATATAAGGATACTTGATATATAAATCAATTTTATATATAAATAATTGCTCATAGACTTACATTATCCATAGTTGAATAATTGTAATATTCAACTCTTCTTTTCCCGAAGCAAGCTCTCTGACATCTTGGCTATGGAGGTATAATGGGACCTCAGACTCTCTCCCAAATACATTAGCATCATATTCAACCTCCAAAGGCTTATCCTCAAGGATGTTAGCAAGTAGCGACAATGAACCAAGAGGATCATCCTCAGATAGAGGAATCTTCTCCTATGCTTGTGTATGTTGTTACATGGAAAAATAAGATAAGTTTTGACATCAATAACATGTAAACATTTTCAATTAAGAAGTGTAAAGTAGAATTCCATACCGGGGTGTCAGAATCTGAAGCAACCAAATGTTTAGGCCAAGTGATAAAAGTCTGGAATGCATGTGCCACAGTGAAAATCTCATCTATGGGCAGAGGAACTGAGGCATCTGGTACTATCATTCCGTCCACTAAGACCTTCACCTCATCCTCTGATAGCTCCATACCATGAACAACAGTCGCTGTCTTGAACACTGTTCCACGAGCTACCAGGACCGTCTCGGTATCGTCTAAAATGTATAGCAGACATGGACTAGCATTGTCCATGTCATCCCCTGGGACGACTGATGGGGTGTCGCGGCCCATGCAAATTTGATGTGCATAAAAGAATGCAGTATAGTGCTAGGAAGTGACTCCTAGGTCGTCTCTCAAGGACCAAATGTGGTTCGAGAATTAGGTTAAACACGAAGTGGGGGGGTTGTGAAGAGTTTTTGCAAGGAAAATTAAACTAAATTAAATGCATGGGAATTAAACACAACCAGACATAGTTGAAAACATTGAAATAAAGTAGAAAAACATTAAAGCCAAACGGTTCTTCACAAGGTCGAACGGTTCTATTCACATGGCCAAACGGTCCTAATACGAGTGTGCCAGAAACCGAACGGTGTTGTTCATAAGACCGAACGGTCCTGACGAAGAGACCGAATGACAATTAAAGTAGACCTAATGGAAATTAGAGCTAGCAACTAAAATGAATAAATGCAGAGACAAGCCGAACGGTCTTGAGGGTGACCGAACGGTACTAAGCAAGTGCAAAAACAGTAAACTTGCAAAATTCAAAACACAGTGTAGCGGAAATGAAATTGCAGAAACAAAATGCTAAAACAGTAAACGTGCAGAATGCAGAAAACGTAAATGCAGCTAAATGTAAATGCACCAAATGAACTTAAACACGGAATGAGCAATAACTCGCAGAACAGTAAAATGCACCAGCGAGGTAAGAAATGATGAACAGTAAAATGCAAAAGTGAAGAAGACAATGAACAGTAAAATGAAACTGAAAAGTGGATGCATCGATGATTTCAACTCTAAAAGATTCAATACATGGAAATGGAAATGAAAAAGAAACAGAACCTAAACCTCCCCCAAAGGGGAGAGGAAGAAGATGCTCCCCAAAACTAAGTGGCGGCGGAGATACTTCTTCTCTCTAGGGTTGTGTGCCCTTTTTAAAGGATGGGTGGGGTCCACTCGAAAACCCTAGGTGGTGACAAGTGTCCTCCTATGGACCTAACCTACAAAATGACCTAAAGTTGGGCCCAAAGTCCTAAAATTTTACCCAACTACAATACAAAACGAAATTGAGCTACACTAATGACGTGGCCACCCTTTTGAAGTCCAAAATGTGCTTCCAACAGTGCTGCTACGTTCCTCTGGTCACCTCTACTAACTGTTCGGCCATAAGTGGCTTGCCGTTCGGTGAAACACTAATCTAGAGTCTAGTTCATTGGTGCTCAGCGCATCCTTCATCAAACCGTTCGGTCATGCATCCTTAGGCAATAGTTTCTTGCCATTCGGTCTTTGTTCATTTGGTTCAGCAACTTTACAAGTTTGCTCTGACCATTCGGTGCAAAACTTTCACAGACCGTTCGGTTTGAATTTCTTGGCTATTTGGTGCAAGCCCAAAGACTACTGAGAACGTTCGATCAGATATCATCATAGACAACATCATGTACTTCCTCTTCATGCACAATGCAGGAGATAAGTTGTAAATTATCAATATAACTGGCCAACAACTGTGATTGGTACTCAGATTACCAAATGGGTTCACTCCATTAGTGGCTAAACCAAGCCTAAGATTTCTACACTCTTACCAAATTCGGGGAATTGTTGATCAATATTTTTCCATTGCTTTGAATCAGTTGGATGACGAAGCAGCCCGTCAATTTTTCTCTCATCTGCATGTCATCTAAGGTTTTTAGCATCTTTGGAATTCGCAAACAAACGCTTAAGTCTGGGCACTATTGGAAGGTACCATACTACTTTCAAAGCATATTCATTGCTCGCCTTCAAATTCATGAGCCTTAACACTGCTGACAAACGTGTGAACTTAGTTGAACCGACATACAAAGGTGTTTCCGCATCAGTCGACATCGTCTCATACACATGAGCTTTGGCAAAATTTTATGCTCCAACATCGCGGATCATGTCCTCTAATTTGTCTTCATTTGGTCGATCTTCTTCCATGGTGGAATCAATAACATTTTTAGGTTGGGAGTCAGTCGGAAAGTTAATTTCTTCGCCATGCCATATCCATGTTGTATAGCATCTTAAGAAACCATCACATATAAGATGTTCTCTAATTTGGGTTGCGTTCAACTTTATCCCATTCAAACAGTTCACACAAGGACATCTAAACTTCACTTCATCATCACTTCTCCCCTTGCCACGTTGCGCAAATTGTATAAATTCATCTACATCTCTCTCGTACTCAGCACTAATGCGTGGTAAATTAATCTAATTTCGATCCATTCCTAAATATTACAAAATTAGAACTATATAATTTTACATATTAAATTATCAATTCAATCAGACAATCAAATCAGTCATACAATCATACAATTAATAAGCATCCAAATGATCAATTCAAACATTCAATCACACACAATTACATATATTCAACATACAAAAAATTACAAATTTACAAAAGAAAGTTTAATAAACACAATAAGAACCTGAGAGCGTGAAAAAGGAGCCAACAACAGAAAAGATACGACTACCCGAGTTTTGGAACACAGCAAAATCACAATACTTACACACAAATAATACAACAAAACGCAAGAAACTAGTAGATACATATAACTGTCATAAGGAAACACATAAAAAAATTTATATAAATCAAAATTCTAATTTATTAATTAAGAAAACAAAAACAACCCTAAAGAAATAAATAAAAATAAAGAAATGTTTCCTCTTAACATTAATTATCAAATATAACAATGTTAATAATATTGATGAATTACAAAGACAATTAATTGCCTCTAGTCAAAGTACAACATAAATAGTCATTGGATGCTCCGAAATTTAATTTATTACCAATTTCTTGAAAACATTAAAATTGAAAATAAATGGAAAGTGTAATTTGTGTTAATAAGTTAAAATAGAACGCGAGACTTAGTTAAAATTTAAAATTATTTTCAAAGCTTCTTTTTTTTCTGAATATATTATGATTAATTTTTCAAAGCTCAAAGGTATATCTTGAGTTTTTAATCTTTACGTCAGTTTTTTCTAATGAGTTTGTTATGAATTTCAAAAGTATACTGATGTTAAATTACAGACAGTAATCAGTATCGCCTAGCATTCAAATATAGCTCTCAAGAGCAACAACACTTTATCAATTGTCACCACATCACACAATCGCAAATTCAGTGCTATATACTCAAAACAATTTAAACTGTTTGATAAATAACTGATTTTGAGAAATGAACGATTTTATATCTCAAAAACTCTATCAGCAAAACAAGCCATTATATCTCTAAACTAAGTTGAATCAAAGACACAACAACGTTCACAAGACAGCATCATTTAATGCAAAAACAATAAAATCCACATAAACACAGTTCAATTTGATTTAATTTGGCGAATCTGATTCAACAACATTGTGTTAACAAATTAAACTCAATATGCAGCGGAAGGCAACATAGTAGAGCGAGTTACCGGAGTAGCGCAGTTGTAGGATTCGTCGTCAAACAAAGATGGATAAAGCACCGGAACGGCGGCAAGGTATATGCGCAGCGGCGAGGAAAGCTTTGTTGCGACGAAGGAACGCAACGGTGCAGAGTTTGATTTTGAACGGTGGAAAAGCTTCCAATATGATCACGAAGGCAACAACGACAATCAAAATAAAGGTTGACGGAGAGAATGCAACGAAAACGCATTGTTGACGGAGACAATGGCACGGGGGAGGAGTTTTGATGCGGGGAAAGCTTTTAGGGAACACAAACTGTTCATCAATTTTATTTTTTTAACCTAACTGCACCTTACTACCGCGGTTCAATTAACACTCGCGGTAATATATCAGAATAGATCGCATTTCAGATAGAAACCGCGACCTATTCTGTTTTAAAAAAAATATAAAACTCATCTAAAATGACATTTTTGAAATTTTTTTCATACTATATGTCGCGGTTCAGCGCCCAACCGCGGCCTATCCTCTTAAATATTTAAAATTTAATCAGATCAAGGAATAGGCCGCGGTTCCCCCAACAACCGCGGCCTATTCTCTAACGTTCTGACTCCTCACAACTGCCTATTAGGAATGTCAGTAGCTTGAGGGGGGAATAGGCCGCGGTTCTGTGAGCAACCGCGGCCTATTCCCCTGTCCATTTATTGCAGGGCTCTCTGCAAGGCTGACTGGTGGGGAATGTCAGAAGGTTGCAGGGGAATAGGCTGCGGTTGCTCACAGAACTGTGGCCTATTCCCCCTGCAACCTACTGACATTCACCAACAGTCAGCCCTGCAAAAAATTGACAGGAGAATAGACCGTGGTTGCTCACAGAACCGCGGCCTATTCCCCTGTTAATTAATTGTTTTTCTGACGTGGTGTCAATGGCATAAAGTTGACAGCGGTATAGGCCACGATTCAGAGGGGAACCGCGGCCTATAAGTTTGATTTATTTACGAAATTGCCACCGCGCAGTATTATGCCGCGATTTCTGGTGAACCGTGGCATAATGTACGTTGTAAAAAACCAGTTTTTTACTAGTGTAAACATTATCTAAAATAAAAATTTATTTAAATTTGTATTGACTATAAAAAAGTAAGGTCAGAATCGACTTACTAGATACTAACCTTATTTATATTTAATATTTATATATATTTATGTAAGTATTGGCGAAGTCGATGTTAATTGTAAAAATAAAATACACATTAGAATAAATAAGTTTAACATTGACTTAGTAGACATTAATCTTATTTAGTTTTATTATTTATATAGTTAAGTTAGCTTTAATTAAGTATATGCTAATCTTATTTCTTTTTAATATTTTATTTATTTAAGTTAGTGACAATTTAATGGGTGCTAATTATAATAAAAAAACTAAAATAAATAAGGTTTGGTTGGACTCAGCTCTTATCTTATTTATTTTTAGTATTTATATTAAGGTTTAATACCTATTTTGGTCCCTCTTTTTGGGGATTTTGTTCAAAGTGGTCCTCCCTTTTTTAAAAAGTTCAATAAGGTCCTACTTTTTGCAAAAACTGTGCAAGTTAGTCCTTTTTGCTAACGGCGTTAATTCTGCTAACGGCAGAGCTGCCAGCTGGAAAATATTTGATGACTTGTACAAATAAAATTCGTTTTGGTCGTCATATTGGTTTAAAAATGTTTAATGTGGTCCTCATATTGGTTTAAAAATATTTATTGTGGTCCCTTTTTACTAAAAAGGAAAATCATCCTTAGAGACAGTAAGCAGCTTCACAAATTTGTCAATGGATGCTCTTGTAGAAAGTTTTGTGGTTTTCTAAGAAAACAGCAGCTAAAATTTCACGTGTTACAATCCAAAACTGATGCGTTCTTTTTTCACATCTCCATACTTACTAATATAACACGTGAAACTACACTGATAAGCTTCAAATTATTGTGATTATACTTTCCCAAAAGGTTAGCGCATGAATTACTAGATCACGTGTGAAATCTTTAACATGTATTAAAACGGGACCACAATAAACATTTTTAAACCAATACGAGGACCACAATGAACATTTTTAAACCAATATGAGGACTAAAACGAATTTTATTTGTACAAGTCATCAAATATTTGCCAGCTGGCAGCTCTGCCGTTAGCAGAATTAACGCCGTTAGCAAAAAGGACTAACTTGCACAGTTTTTGCAAAAAGTAGGACCTTATTGAACTTTTTAAAAAAGGGAGGACCACTTTGAACAAACCTTCCAAAAAGAGGGACCAAAATAGGTATTAAACCTATTAATTTAAGTTAACCATTTACCAAGTTAACGCGTAGCTATAAATTTTATGTCTTCTCTTAACATTCAATATAAATTGTAGATTAAACTTTAATTTAAAGGTCCAAAACATGACAAATCTCTTCACTCTTAATTTTCTATTCTCTCTTTTTTGTAAATCTCATTTTTTATTCACATTTATAAATATGTTCACTCTTATATTTTTCACCCACATTCATCCACATTAATTTATTTATTTTTTTTTTTAATACATCATTTGGTCCCTACATTTTGAGGTTTGGTTGAAAGTGACCATACCTTTTAAAAAAGTTCAATAAGGCCCCATATTTCGTTAAGTGTCTAATCCGATCATTTTCGCTCACGCAGTTAAAAACATAACGATGCAAATGCCACCATGGCCAAACCTGAGTGAGTTGTTGATGAATGGTTATTTCTTGAACTATATTTAGTTTATTGCACTTAAATAAACCAGGGAATTGTGTTTAATTGTCTGTTATTTCTCCGTTTTCCGAATTCTGCTTAATTTGGTCGGAAATTCGTAATTGTGCTAATTTGGGTTTTCTGAGCTGATTAAGTGTATTTTGGTTGCAGGGAAATTTTGGGAAACATCATTTGGAGCATTAGGGATGGTGGCGTGATCATTCAAGACTCAACATTTAGTCATTTCCATTTTAATTAAGTTGTAATTTCGTTTTCTAGAAGCCCTTAATTAGAATTAGGTGTTTTGGACCCCTTTAGGGGTATTTTTGTAAAAACCAATTGTGGGGGCCATGTGGCATCTCTTTAAGGCTGACTTGTAGTGTGTGGACCCCCCCAAAATTAAAACTCTCGGTCATATGGAATGGGAAAACCGAGCTACACACTAACAATTCCATATTCATGTTTTTGGTTTCATTCTCCTAGGGTTTCTCTTGTTTGAACATGCTCTCATGGGTGCTTGCTTGGTGCCACGGTTTTGGACCATTTTCAATGAATGTTATGCAGATTTTCTTCTTCCCTTGACTCACTCTTGGTTGTCTTAACTCATTGGTGGTGAAAATCCATTCATTCCTTCTTCCATTTGCTTGTTTTTGATGCTTGAAGCTTGAGCTTTTAAGCCTTTCTTTGCATTTCAATGGTGATTGTTGGGTTTGAGTGACTTTATATTTTCGTTTTTCCTATCCTTTACTGCTGTTCCTCACGTTTTTCTTTGCATTTTGGTTGGTTGGTTGATGAAAATGAGGTTCTATGTGAGTTTTGGGTTTAAAGAAAGCTTAAGGTGTTGTGTGGGTGTTGTGGGTTTGGCTCTTTTCTTCCATATTTCAGTTTTGATGTTTGAAAATAGTTTGGAACCAGAGTTTGATGATGTTATTGGGGCAGGACATTGCTTGCGTTGAATGGTATAATGTTATTTTCGTTTTTGCACAAGAGCTTGAAGAAATGGAAGATTGGGTTGAGTTGAAGTAGTAGTAGTGTGGGTTTATTGTCTTGAATGGAGTTGAACTTCGAAATGGGATTTCTTGGGTGTGTGTTTTCGGTATGAGGAAGAAGAAAGAGTTGGAAGAGTGTGTTTGAGAGTGAAATTGCCATGGGATGTGTTGGAGAGGAGGAGAGATGAGTGCATTTAATTTTTACCATTTTTGGACCAACAAAAAAAGATGCTAGTTTTGGCTAAAGGAAGGTTTCCTTTTTGGTCTTGCCCTTAGTTTGCAATCTGCCGAGAATCACAAGAGAATGGATGTGTTTTGTAGTTTGTTTTCCTTGCTTTGACTTTGCTTACATGGCACATTTGTTAGACCATCCAAGTATATTCCATTTGCACATTGGTTTTTGAAGCAACTTTTGTAGAAGTCTCTTGCATTGCTCATGTAAATTGTGTGCTTGGGTGTCTGAATTCATTTCTTTGTTGCATGGAGAAGGCTAAGGCACGGTTTTCAATTGGCTGTTTAAGCATATTTTAATTTGTTTTGAGAATTGGTGCACATGAGATAAAAGACAACACATTTGGTGGTTAAGTGAAGATAGAATTTTGGAGTTAGACCCTTGAACAATTCCCACGGCCATGTGCTCTTTCTTTGGCCAATTGGACTTTTAAATTCATTTTTTAATTTCCATCATGTCAAGTAATTTGTTAGGATTAAATTAGGCTTGTTGGTTTCCTTGGTTTTTAATTAATTTGGTTGATAGGTTGAGTTTAATGTGTTTGAAATTAGTGTGAAGTTTAATTAATTTTAACTGTGTTTGTTAATTTGTTTGCAAGAGTATTTGATATTTGAATGTTGTCTAAGGTTTTTAATAATGTTAGTTTAATTACCATACTAGCTTTAATTAGTTTGTTTGCATCTATGTCTTTATATTGAGATCGTTAATTTTTGCAACACACTTTCAAAACCCCCCCTTCGTGTTATACTCGATTCTCGACCCGCAAAATTGGCCTTTGGGAGACGACCTAGGGGTCATTCCCTAGCTATACTGCATTTCTAATATGCAATCAAATTTGTATGGGTCGTGACAAACCATCAAATTTTGGCGCCGTTGCCAGGGACCAACGGTTCAGTTTTGAGTTTTGTGTTGTGTTTGTGTTTGTGTGAGTTGTGTTGTCTTGTGTTGTTTTCTGTGTTTTGAATTTTTGTGCTATTGTTTCATGATTAGAGGGTGTTGTGATTTAGTGCATGACTAGAGGAAATCCTGGATTCATGCCACCTTTTGATCCTGAAATTGATAGGACGTTTCATAGGTTAGTTAGGCATTCTAGGAATTTGTCTTTAGAGTCTGCTTTCGAGTCTGTTCCATTAGATACTGTGCATCCCACTGCTGAGTATTATGTGCATACCGCATCCACTGCATTTATTGCATCTGCACTTGATTCTGTTGTTTTTCACACTGAGAACAATATGGCACAACCTCCACCTCGTGACAGGACTTTTATGGAGATGGCTGCACCTGATTTCGATATTGAAAGCTTGTGCATCCAATATCCTGATGAGGACGTTCCATTTGTTCTCAAGACTGGACTGATTCATTTGTTGCCCAAGTTTCATGGTCTTGCAAGTGAGAGTCCACATAAGCATTTGAAGGAATTCCACATTGTCTGTTCCACTATGAAACCTCATGATGTTCTGGAATAGCATATCTTCTTGAAGGCATTCCCTCATTCATTGGAAGGTGTTGCTAAGGATTGGCTGTACGCTTTGGCGCCTAGATCCGTCACTAGCTGGGATGATCTAAAGAGGTTGTTCTTGGAGAAATTTTTCCCAGCATCCCAGACCACAGCTATCAGGAAAGACATCACTGGGATTAGGCAGCTTGGTGGAGAGAGCTTGTATGAGTATTGGGAGAGATTCAAGACACTTTGTGCAAGCTATCCCCACCATCAGATACCTGAACAACTCCTTATCCAGTATTTCTGTGAGGGTTTGAACAACATGGATAGGGGTATGATTGATGCTGCCAGTGGTGGTGCTCTTGGAGACACCACACCTGCTGAGGCCAGGCAATTGATTGAGAAGATGGCCTCCAACTCCCAGTAGTTTAGCGCCAGGAATGATGCCATTGCGGTGAGGGGCGTACATGATGTTGTTGCCCAGTCTTTATCAGCTATTGAAAGCAAGTTGGAAGACAAGATTGAATCTCTTGTGAAGTTAGTGACACAGTTGGCAACCAACCAGAAACCTACAGCTTCATCCGCATCTGTTGCACGACTATGTGTTGTTTGTACTTCTGGTGACCACTACACAATGCTTGTCCTACTTTGCAGTCCTCAACTGCCTCTGATGCGCCTCAGGCTTATGCTACTAACATATATAACAACAGGCATCCACAACAGCAAAATCATGACTTGTCCAGCAACAGGTACAACCCAGGGTGGAGGAATCACCCTAATCTTAGATGGAACAATGTGCCACATCATCAGCAGCAGGCGCCACCTTTCCAGAATGCTGGAGCACCTAACAGATATGTGCCTCCACCTATGCAACAACACCAGAGGCAACAACCACAGCAGCAGCAAGAGGCACATGCCCAACCAGCTGCCCAACCTTCCACTTCGTCTGAACCTTCATTAGAAGAGTTAGTGAGACAGATGACTATGCAAAACCTGCAGTTTCAGAAAGATAACATGCAATTTCAGCAGGAGACTAGAGCTTCCATACAGAGTCTCACTAACCAGATGGGTCAGATGCCTACTCAGATAAACCAGGCGCAGTCTCAGAATTATGATAAGCTACCATCCCAGACTGTGCAGAATCCAAGGAATGTGAGTGTCATAACCCTCAGATCAGGGAAGCAGATTGTTGTGCCTTCAGAGCCCGCTTCTACACCTACACCCGTGCCTGCCACTTGTCCTAGAGAGCACGACCATGACGGTCCACGTAGGGCATTTAAGGTGGGTGGATCTTCTTCTCCAGCCGGTGGTTCTTCTTCAGATGGTTCTTCTCCTTCTTCCACCATCACCACCGCCGCACCTTCTCCATTGGTTGACCGACCTATCCCTCTTCCATTCCCTTCACAGGCACTTCCTAGCAAAATGATGGAAGAGGTGGATAGGGAAATTCTGGAGACCTTCAGGAAGGTAGAGGTGAACATACCTCTACTCGATGCCATCAAGCAGATACCGAAGTAGCCAAATTCTTGAAGGAGTTGTGCACACACAAGAGGAAGATGAAGGGCAATGAACGGATCAGCATGGGGAGGAATGTATCAGCTCTTATCGGTAAGTCGGTCCCGCACATTCCTGAAAAGTGCAAGGACCCAGGTACGTTTTGCATTCCTTGTGTGATTGGGAACAGTAAATTTGAAAATGCTATGCTTGATCTGGGTGCATCTATAAATGCCATGCCATTGTCTATTTATAAATCTCTGTCTCTTGGTCCATTACAGCCTACGGGTGTGGTCATTCAGTTGGCCAATAGGAGTGTTACCCACCCGACAGGTTACATAGAGGATGTCTTGGTTAGGGTAGGTGACTTGATATTTCCTGCTAATTTCTATGTTTTGGAAATGGAGGACGGTTTCTCTCATGGATCCGCCCACATTATTCTAGGCAGGCCGTTTTTGAAAACTGCCCGTACCAAGATTGATGTGTATGCTGGGACATTGTCTATGGAATTTGTTGATATTGTTGTGCATTTTAGTATCCTTGATGCCATGAAATTTCCAGCTGAGGACCATTCTGTGTTTAGAATTGATACATTGGATGACATTGTGGATGAGTTCATTGTTGATTATTTTCATTCTATGCATGAGAAGAAACATTCTTTCGTATCTTCTGTACATTCATGCATAGCATCTGGGTTTGAATCAGGAATTGGAAATGTTGTCGAACTTGATGATGATGTGGATGAAAACTGTGATGTCCAGGGTATTGATGATGTCCAGGTTATTGATGATATGCGTGTTTTTAATGATTTGGATGATATTAATGATGTTGTTGATATACCTATGATGGATATCGAATTGGGTTGTGATGAGATGGGTTTTTTGCCTTTACCTGTACATTCTTTAGAGTCCGAATGCTTTAACCACGTTGCAGGAAGTGCACTTGAATCTGATTTGCAGGAACCCACTTTTGAGCTGAAACAGCTCCCAAAAAACCTCAAGTACGTATACTTGGAGGATAATGAGAGGAAACCAGTCATAATTTCCACCTCCCTTGATTCTGTTCAAGAGGAGAGGTTGCTTGGAGTGTTGAGGGCGCATAAGAAAGCCATAGGTTGGAGTTTGGCGGACATCCCTGGTATTAGCCCATCCACATGCATGCATAGGATTCTGTTGGAAGATGGGGCAAAACCAATGAGATAGCCACAGAGAAGGCAAAACCCTATGATCTTGGACGTGATTAAGAAGGAGGTGACGAAGCTTCTGCAAGCTGGGATCATCTATCCTATTTCAGACAGTCAATGGGTGAGCCCCATCCATGTTGTGCCCAAGAAGACTGGCCTCACTGTTGTGAAAAATGAGAAGGATGAGTTGATTCCCACAAGACTGCAGAACAGTTGGAGAGTTTGCATTGACTATAGGAGGCTGAATCAAGCAACCAGGAAAGATCATTTCCCCCTGCCATTCATTGATCAGATGCTGGAGCGCCTGGCAGGTAAATCTCATTATTGTTTTCTTGATGGTTTTTCTGGTTACTTTCAAATAAACATTGCGCTTGAGGATCAAGAGAAAATCACATTCACCTACCCCTTTGGCACTTTTGCCTATAGGAGGATGCCCTTTGGCCTATGCAACGCCCCTAGTACCTTCCAGCAGTGCATGCTTAGCATTTTTAGCGACTTTCTTGAGAGTTTCATAGAGGTGTTTATGGATGATTTTACTGTGTATGGATCCTCTTTTGATGCATGTTTAGACAGTCTGGAAAAAGTTTTGAAAAGATGCATAGAAACAAACCTTGTTCTCAATTTTGAGAAATGTCACTTCATGGTTTCACAAGGTTTGGTTCTAGGGCACATCATTTCTGAGAAGGGAATAGAGGTAGATCCTGCCAAGATATCTGTGATTTCGCAGTTGCCTTACCCCTCTTGCGTGCGAGAGGTTAGATCTTTTCTAGGACATGCAGGTTTTTACAGGCGTTTCATCAAGGATTTCAGCAAGAAGGCGCTTCCCTTGTCCAGACTACTGCAGAAGGACATCGATTTTGAGTTTGATGACAGTTGCAAGCGGGCGTTTGATTGCCTGAAGGAAGCTTTGACCACCACTCCGATCATTCAGGCACCAGATTGGACAACCCCATTTGAGCTCATTTGTGACGCATCAAATTATGCCTTGGGAGCTGTCCTGACACAGAAGATTGGCAAGCTGCCTAGAGTGATCTACTACACCTCACGCACTTTGGATGTTGCCCAAGCAAACTACACTACGACTGAGAAAGAGTTGTTGGCAATTGTTTTTGCCCTTGATAAGTTTAGGTCGTATTTGCTTGGATCTCCTGTTATTGTGTATACTGACCATGCAGCTCTAAAGTTTTTGTTGAAAAAGGCTGAGTCAAAGCCAAGATTGATCAGGTGGATGCTACTACTCCAAGAGTTTGACTTGCAAATTAAAGACCGGAGTGGAGCACAAAATTTGGTTGTAGACCACCTCAGCAGGATTGAGAGAGCTGAGGATCAGGCTCATGTGTTGCCCATCCAGGATGACTTTCCTGATGAGAGTTTGTTAATGATTTCTTCTTCTCACCCTACACCTTGGTTTGCACACATTTTAAATTATTTGGTTGCTTCTGTTTTTCCTCCCTTAGCATCACGTGCTCAGATTGCCAAAATTAAGAGTGATGCTAAGTATTATGTTTGGGATGACCCATATCTGTGGAAGTTGTACAGTGATCAGGTTACTAGGAGATGCATTCCGGACCATGAGATTGACTCGGTCCGACAATTTTGTCATGCCTCCTCACTTGGTGGTCATCTGGGGATTCAAAGAACAGCTCGCAGGGTGCTTGATTGTGGTTTCTACTGGCCTTCCATCTTCAAAGATGCGGAAAGGATTTGTAGCACCTGCGAGCCGTGTCAGAGAGCAGGCGAACCTATTTCACAGAGGCAGGAGATGCCTCAACAGCCTATGCTGTTCTGTGAGGTGTTTGACGTATGGGGTATAGATTTCATGGGTCCTTTTCCTGTTTCTTTTGGTTTTTCCTATATTCTCCTTGCAGTGGATTATGTTTCAAAGTGGGTGGAAGCTAGAGCCACTAGGATGAACGATGCTTGAGTTGTTGTAGATTTTCTTAGATCTCACCTCTTTTGTAGGTTTGGAGTGCCTAGAGCGATTGTTAGTGATCAGGGAACTCATTTTTGCAACAGATCCATGCAAGCCTTGCTCAAGAAATATGGGGTGAAGCACAGAGTTTCTACACCTTACCACCCCCAAGCAAATGGGCAGGCTGAGATCTCCAACAGGGAGATTAAGAGGATTTTGGAGAAGATTGTCCAGCCCAACAGAAAGGATTGGAGCAATAGGTTGAACGATGCTCTTTGGGCTCACAGGACTGCCTACAAAGCACCCATTGGGATGTCTCCCTATCGGGTTGTCTTTGGAAAGGCATGTCATTTACCAGTTGAGATTGAGCATCGGGCATATTGGGCTGTGAAGATTTGCAACTTCTCCATTGACCAAGCTGGAGAGGAAAGGAAGTTGCAACTGAATGAATTGGATGAGATCAGATTGGAGGCCTATGAGAATTCAAAGTTCTACAAAGAAAGGACCAAGAGGTTCCATGATAGTTCCATTGTTAGAAAGGACTTCGAGGTTGGCC
This sequence comes from Vigna mungo, assembly GCA_036885675.1. Taxonomy (NCBI): domain Eukaryota; kingdom Viridiplantae; phylum Streptophyta; class Magnoliopsida; order Fabales; family Fabaceae; genus Vigna; species Vigna mungo. Next base: position 13,645,173 of record CP144694.1, on the reverse strand, counting down.
AGCAGGTTTTGTTGTATAACTCTAGGCTTGGCCTCATGGGTGGTAAGTTGAGATCAAAGTGGACTGGACCTTTTGTTGTGACTAATGTTTATCCTTATGGTGCAGTAGAGATCCAAGATCCATTTACAGCTAAAAGCTTCAATGTGAATAGGCATAGACTGAAGCCTTTCCTCAGCAATCCTTCTTTGTTGGATGCAGTGGTGGAGGAGATGTCTTTGGTCCACCCCACCTACCCTCCCAACTGACTCAGGGAGTTTCTTTTCTCCTTCCCTCCTCACTTTTATAGCACTTTGTCTATATCTGATGATTGTTCTGATTATTGATATGTTGATTGTGACACACTGAGGACATTGTGTCGTTTAAGTGTGGTCTATTAGGGGAGGTTGTTTCTTTGTTTATGTTTCGGTGTTTAGGTAGTTTGTTGTGTCTTGTGTACAGTTTTGCATGCTTTTTGTGAATTCTGACTGTGATTAGGTTGCTAGTTTCCCTTCACTACATTGATACTATATTTTGTTGGACTCGTTGCTCTTCTTTGCTTGGAAGATAATCATGATGTTTGAGAGGTTGATTTGATTGTGACAATTACCCTGTGTGAGATTTGAACCATTTGGTGATCTTTCTTGTGTGTGATTTGTCTCTGGATTGCTTACACATTTGCCTTGGCTTGACTCTGTTGATAATTCTTGATTCATGCGCATGCTTGAAAATGATAAAGGAATTTTGTTGATTGAGCCTTTCTAGCCAGATAGCCTACCCTGTTATGATCTCTTTGTTAGCCCCTTTGAGCCTATACTTCCCCCATTTCTTTGTTTTGAAGCTCATACAATAGCCTAAGTGAAAAAAAAAACATGATCACCTGAACCTTAGGAATTTTGGAGCTTTGGAATTGTTTTGGGAATAAGTGTGCTCTCTTAGGAGTTTCAGATTAATTGGTGTTAACGGAATGACAAGTGTACCATATCGTATCAAGTAATAAAAATGGTAAAACCCATTATCGTTCTTCCCATGAGACTCGAAAGGCCTTATCGTTCGTGTGAACCAAAATCGTAAGACTTGCGGAGAAAAATTCAATAATTGTGGTGAATGCAAAGACAGAAAATAAACACGCAATGTGTTGATTCAATTGACTAGAAAAGGGTATGAATGAATGGAGTTGTTGGGGGTTTACAATTTCATCTAATCCTCTCTCTCTTATTTACTCCTCTTGTTTAAATTGCTTTATTATCTAATTGTATCCAAACTTTCTTGGCCTCCCCTTAATCCGATCCCTCGGCGAAAAGGGCCTATTACTAATTACTGGCTTGCTATCCCTAGCCTCCCCTAGTAACTAGCAACACATTACAAACAGAAGCAGAAACAATTGGTCGTCCTAACCCCTATCCCTAGGTGGTATTGCTTAACCAAGGAATTTCTCACCAGTTCATGTCATTACTGTATGTCCCCATATCAATAAAGGCAAATATCAGTTACCGAATGAGTTAAACGATAAAAGCTTTAAGCGCAGATGAGAACCCAACAATTGATAATCAACGCATATGAAAATCATATAATTAAACAAGAGTTTCAATAAAAGAGAGTATCAAAAGATTACATTGTTCCCCCAACAACAATAAGGTTTAGTTCACCATTGTCATGGTGAACCAAGATGAAAATAATGGAAGATATGGAAAGCAAACCCTAGAAAAGATGAAAAAGAGCCTAAGCATCCAAGAGATCCTCTCTAGAGAGTGAAAAGTAGGTATGACCGACCTCTTCTGTCAAAAGAATGAATTGGAAATTGTAACAGGGCTATTTATAACTGAGGAGCGCAACAGAAAACAGGCCCAAGCCCATCTGACCACCGCCCGACGTCACACTTTGTCGCCCTGCGGTGTACCCTAAATCGCGCCACCGCCCAAATAACTGGGTTGCCTCCCGAGTAGCGCTTGTTTAATGTCACGAGCCTGAGCCAAACCTACTCAACATTCATTAGTGAGAATAGACCTTACCAATACCCATCAGCGGGTACACCTACCTGGTATCCTTCAGTAGATACTTAAATCTTCTAGCATCCCTCAACAGATGCTACCCAAAGATTGTTCAAATAAACAATTATTTACAAATTAAAAATTTAATTAACCCTAAATAAAATAAAAACTACTTTACAATAATTGGGATGGCCCCCAACAAACACCCATCAGTAGGTGTTGAACTGCTTCTTGCTTGACATTCTTTTCTTCTTCTTTCTGTTGAATTTCTTCAGAAAATTGAGAACACCAAGCACTTGTTTCCATGTTTCAATTATAAGAACTTTGATCTCCAATTTCTTGAAGATCTCCATGGAACACATAAATTTCTTTTCTTTCCTATGATATTTCTTTTGAAAACGAGAAAGTTTTGCATATGATCTTTTCTTCTTTTCACTCTTCCTCTTTTTCCTTTAATGAGGATGTGGTCTTGCATATAATCTTTTCTTCTTTCCCCTCTTCCATTTTTTCTCAATCTTCTCCTTCAACTTTCTCTTTTTATTTTTCCATGCTTTCCTTTTTCTTATTTTCACATGTTTTCTATTTTTTTCTTTTCTTTCAACCACTTCTTCCTCTTTCTCCTCATTTTTGTCTTCCTTACTCAACTCATCATTTTCAAAGATAGTTACTTGATATTCTCCTTTAGGACCAACTTCAGTGTTACCCTTAATAATACCCAAAGATATCAATGCTTTTGTTATCTCATCTTCTTCTATCTTTTCTCCATCAATGTCCTCCTCTTTAGGAATATTCTCCTCTTTAGGGTCAACTTCAGTGTTACCCCTAATAATACCCAAAGATATCAATGCTCTTGTTATCTCATCTTCTTCTATCTTCTCTTCATCAATCGTCTTGTCATCCCCAAAGATAGTGGCTTGACATTCTTCTCTAGGATTAATGACAGCATTACCTTTAATAATGCCCAGAGAAATCAATGCATTTGTTATCTCATTTTCGTCTATTTTTTCTTCATAAATAACCTTATCATCCTCAAAGATAGTAGATGGACATTCTTCTTTAGGGTCTACTTCAGTATTAACCCCAATAATGCCTAGAGACCTTAATGCACAAGATATTTGTTCTTCTTGTAAACGTTGTTCAGCTTCCCCCAATGTTTCTTTTCTAAAAGAGGATTGTTTCCCTTTTTCATTTTGATCCATGTAGGAATGAGGTTCCCACCAGTGATTGAAATTATTTTGGTAGGATTGAGTGCCCATATAATCAACTTCTTGTCCAAACTGCAATCTGCAAACGTTAGGCACAAAATCCTAGAAAACATTTATTAGAACAAAAACAAAAATAAACATAAAATCAAGTCAAATTCAATTAATTCACACTACTTGAAAAAGTTAAACCTCGAGTCCTCGGCAACGGCGCCAAAAACTTGTTAACGGAATGGCAAGTCTACCATATCGTATCAAGTAATAAAAATGGTAAAACCCATTATCGTTCTTCCCATGAGACTCGAAAGGCCTTATCGTTCGTGTAAACCAAAATCGTAAGACTTGCGGAGAAAAATTCAATAATTGTGGTGAATGCAAAGACAGAAAATAAACATGCAATGTGTTGATTCAATTGACTAGAAAAGAGTATGAATGAATGGATTTGTTGGGGGTTTACAATTTCATCTAATCCTCTCTCTCTTATTTACTCCTCTTGTTTAAATTGCTTTATTATCTAATTGTATGCAAACTTTCTTGGCCTCCCCTTAACTCGATCCCTCGGCGAAAAGGGCCTATTACTAATTATCGGCTTGCTATCCCTAGCCTCCCCTAGTAACTAGCAATGCATTACAAACAGAAGCAGAAACAATTGGTCGTCCTACCCCCTATCCCTAGGTGGTATTGCTTAACCAAGGAATTTCTCACTAGTTCATGTCATTACTATATGTCCCCATATCAATAAAGGCAAATATCAGTTACCGAATGAGTTAAACGATAAAAGCTTTAAGCGCATATGAGAACCCAACAATTGATAATCAAACGCATATGAAAATCATATAATTAAACAAGAGTTTCAATAAAAGAGAGTATCAAAAGATTACATTGTTCCCCCAACAACAATAGGGTTTAGTTCACCATTGTCATGGTGAACGAAGATGAAAATAATGGAAGATATGGAAAGCAAACCCTAGAAGAGATGAAAAAGGAGCCTAAGCATCCAAGAGATCCTCTCCAGAGAGTGAAAAGTAGGTCTGGCCGCCTTCTTCTGTCAAAGAATGAATTGGAAATCGTAACAGGGCTATTTATAACTGAGGAGCGCAACAGAAAACAGGCCCAAGCCCATCTGACCACCGCCCGGCGTCACACTTTGCCGCCCGACGGTGTACCCTAAATCGTGCCACCGCCCGGCGGTTTCCCTTGTGCTGCGAAACCGCCCGGCGTCAGGGGTCTGCCGCCTGGCGTCCTCTGCTGGTGTCTTCTCCTCCCGTCTGACCGTCCAGCGGGTCTGACCGCCCGGCGTCAGGGGTCTACCGCTGGGCAGTCCCTAGACTCTTCTTTCCTTCAATTTTATTCCTTTTCCTTGAGTCTAGGACCTTCATTTTCATCCTCAATCTTCACTTTCGTTAAATTTGCTGCAAAACAATGCTAAACAAGCATAATATTGCTAAAACCAGCTTTTGACTCTCGACTGACTCATTTATTGAGTTTTACTTGATTCTAAGCTCACTCTAAGCAGTAAAGGGTGTAATTTAGTCCAAAATAACATATGAAAATAACGATTTTTCAACCGTTATCAATTGGCTAGTGAGTCCTCTTCTTGTCGTGTTTTTGTAAATATGTGTTGTATCTTGTCTCTTGAAATTGTTGAGTAAAGAAAAGAGACAGGATGAAAAAAAAAGAAAAAAGAAAAAAAGAGAGCAGAAAAACAATGAAAAATGAAAAAAAACAATTGTGAATAATGGAGTCAAGAAGAGGATGGAATTAGAGGTTATAGGTGTGTTTAAATGTGTTTACACTTGTTCCCCATTGCTCCTCTATTCCTTATGGTTTGTAGCTTCTTATCTAGATGTATCCTCCCTTGTCCTTGGCCCCATTACAACCATGAAAAGACCTTTTGATTTGAACATGCATATGTGTTTGAGTGTTGATATTAGAGGCTTGCCAAGTCTATTTGTGTTTGCTTTCTTGAGTGCATTGAGTGACATTGAATTACCTTAAACACTTGAGAGAAACACTGATTGTGTGCATCTGTGAGGCTCTGTTGCTTTTGATTCATCTCTTGAACTGATTGACTGTTTTCCATGTACTGAACTGTTTGGATGATTCTGTGAGTATCTGCTTACATTGCTTTTATGTTGGATACTGTCCACTTCCTTTCACTGTCCAGATTTTGTGAGAATTGTGCAGCTCTATATTTGTTTTGTGAGTCGTTGTGTTTGTCTATCGAGTCTATGTCACCTTCCTGATGTTTGAGTAGTTCCCTGGTTTTCGTCTTGGTTTTGCCCAGGAGTGCAAAAGACTAAATGTGGTCTATTTTCATGAGTGGTTATTTCTTGAACTATATTTAGTTTATTGCACTTAAATAAACCAGGGAATTGTGTTTAATTGTCTGTTATTTCTCAGTTTTCCGAATTCTGCTTAATTTGGTCGGAAATTCGTAATTATGCTAATTTGGGTTTTCTGAGCTGATTAAGTGTATTTTGGTTGTAGGAAAATTTTGGGAAACATCATTTGGAGCATTAGGGATGGTGGCGTGATCATTCAAGACTCAACATTTAGTCACTTCCATTTGAATTAAGTTGTAATTTCGTTTTCTAGAAGCCCTTAATTAGAATTAGGTGTTTTGGACCCCTTTAGGGGCATTTTTGTAAAAACCAATTGTGGGGGCCATGTGGCATCCCTTTAGGGATGACTTGTAGTGTGTGGACCCCACCAAAATTAAAACTCTCGGTCATAGGGGGTGGGAAAACTGAGCCACACACTAACAATTCCATATTCATGTTTTTGGTTTCATTCTCCTAGGGTTTCAAATGTTTGAACATGCTCTCATGGGTGCTTGCTTGGTGCCACGGTTTTGGACCATTTTCAATGAATGTTATGCAGATTTTCTTCTTCCCTTGACTCACTCTTGGCTGTCTTAACTCATTGGTGGTGAAAATTCATTCATTCCTTCTTCCATTTGCTTGTTTTTGATGTTTGAAGCTTGAGCTTTTAAGCTTTTCTTTGCATTTCAATGGTGATTGTTGGGTTTGAGTGACTTTATATTTTCTTTTTTCCTCTCCTTTACTGCTGTTCCTCACGTTTTTCTTTGCATTTTGGTTGGTTGGTTGATGAAAATGAGGTTCTATGTGAGTTTTGGGTTAAAGAGAGCTTAAGGTGTTGTGTGGGGGTTGTGGGTTTGGCTCTTTTCTTCCATATTTCGGTTTTGATGTTTGAAAATAGTTTGAAACCATAGTTTGATGATGTTGTTGGGGCTGGACATTGCTTGAGTTGAATGGTATAATGTTATTTTCGTTTTTGCACAAGAGCTTGAAGAAATGGAAGATTGGGTTGAGTTGAAGTAGTAGTAGTGTGGGTTTATTGTCTTGAATGGAGTTGAACTTTGGAACGGGGTTTCTTGGGTGTGTGTTTTCGGTGTGAGGAAGAAGAAAGAGCTGGAAGAGTGTGCTTGAGAGTGAAATTGTCATGGGATGTGTTGGAGAGGAGGGAGATGAGTGCATTTAATTTTTACCATTTTTGGACCAACAAAAAAAGATGCTAGTTTTGGCTAAAGGAAGGTTTCCTTTTTGGTCTTGCCCTTAGTTTGCAATCTGCCGAGAATCACAAGAGAATGGATGTGTTTTGTAGTTTGTTTTCCTTGCTTTGACTTTGGTTACATGGCACATTTGTTAGACCATCCAAGTATATCCCATTTGCACACTGGGTTTTGAAGCAACTTTTGTAGAAGTCTCTTGCATTGCTCACGTAAATTGTGTGCTTGGGTGTGTGAATTCATTTCTTTGCTGCATGGAGAAGGCTAAGGCACGGTTTTCAATTGGATGTTTAAGCATATTTTAATTTGTTTTGAGAATTGGTGCACATGAGACAAAAGACAACACATTTTGTGGTTAAATGAAGATAAAATTTTAGAGTTGGACCCTTGAATAATTCCCACGGCCATGTGCTCTTTCTTTGGCCAATTGGACTTTTAAATTCATTTGTTAATTGCCATCATGTCAAGTAATTTGTTAGGATTAAATTAGGCTTGTTGGTTTCCTTGGTTTTTAATTAATTTGGTTGATAGGTTGAGTTTAATGTGTTTGAAATTAGTGTGAAGTTTAATTAATTTTAACTGTGTTTGTTAATTTGTTTGCAAGAGTATTTGATATTTGAATGTTGTCTAAGGTTTTTAATAAATAGTTTAATTACCATGCTAGCTTTAATTAGTTTGTTTGCATTTGTGTCTTTATATTGAGATCGTTAATTTTTGCAACACACTTTCAAAAACCCCCCTTCGTGTTAGACTCGATTTTCGAACCGCAAAATTGGTCTTTGGGAGACGACCTAGGGGTCATTCCCTAGCTATACTGCATTTCTAATATGCAATCAAATTTGTATGGGCCGCGACAACCCATCAGTTGTGCAGTTTGATGAATACGTGGCACGTTTGAAGAGTTTGCATTGTAAATATTTTCAAAAAATTAAAATGACTCCGCAGACCCAAGCCTACCTCACTGCCATGGATTTATTGCACGTCGCCACTACATCGCCACCTTTCTTCCATCGACAGGATATCTACCAAATGGCACGCCACCCACTTGCGACACATTGTAACCCCAGGCCCTTAGTCGATGGTAGGCTTTCCAAGTCGTCGGAGGCTGCACGTTCTTCCTCTCGCACTGTCGTCATCGTTGAGGATACCAAGCTAGTGGCTCCCCCGCGCCCCCGGGTCTCGTCGGATTCTCTCTAGTACCCTGATTGGTGTCACATCCCATGCAAATTTAATGTGCATAAAAGAATGCAATATAGACTACGAAGTGACTCCTAGGTCGTCTCTCAAGGACCAAATGTGGTTCAGGAATTAGGTCTAAAACGTAGTGGGGGGGGTTATGAAAGGATTGTGAATGCGGATAAACTAAATTAAAACACGGATGCAACAGAAATGTAAAAACGGAATTGCAAACACAGATGTAAAAATGGAATCAAATGCAGAATGAAAACGGTTGATCATTAACTCAATCACTATGCTTCCAATCACAAATTAAAGACAAGTACACACTACTCTAATCCAAATCCAACATGAATCACCCAACTAAGCGAAGGCTAATTCGATCTTCAGAATTTCAAACTAAGCGAATGCAATGCTCAAATCCAATCAGTCATGCACCCTACAGTCTAATCAACTAAGCGAAGACTAAACACCGATTAGGCAACTAAGTGTATACCTAATCGCAAACACAGAACAGATTAAATATTGAGCGAAATCAGAGTCAAAATTAAAATGAAGTCAAAATTAATGAAGTCAAAATTAATCAATTTACACTACTCAAAAAGTTAAACCACGAGTCCCTGGCAACGGCGCCAAAAACTTGTTAAGCCCCTGACAAGTGTACCAGATCGTTATCAAGTAATATAATTGGTAAACCCAATATCGTTCTTCCCAAAGGACTCAAAGGCCTAATCTTTCATGTAACTCAATTGCTTAAGACTTGAGAAAAGAATTAAATTTAAGTGTTGAATGCAAAGAACAAAAATTAAACATGCAAATGCAAATGATTCAATTGGCAAGGAAAAACTATGGATGAATGGTGTTGTTGGGGTTTACAATTTCATCTTATCCGCTCTCACATATCTACTCTTCTTATTTACTTCAATTATTTATCCAATTGCCATGCAAACTTTCTAACCTACCCTTAGCCCAATCCCTTGGTGAAAAGAACCTATTATTAATTACCGGCTTGCTATCCCTAGCCTCCCCTAGTAACCAATAATGCAATGTGAACGGAAGCAAAGTACAATTGATCGTCCTACCCCTATCTCTAGGCGGTATTAGCATAATCAAGGAATTTCTCACCAGTTCATGACATTATCGTACGTCCCCGTATCAATAAAGACAAATAACTTTTACTGAATGAGTTAAACAATAAAAGAATTACGCATAAATGAGAACCCAACAATTGATAAACAAGTATATGACAAGCATATGAAATAAATAAGAATTTGGATAAATGAGAGTTTCAAAAGATTACATTGTTCCCCAACAACAAAGGGTTTAGTTCACCATTGTCATGGTGAAACTAGATGAATATAATGAAAGAATGGAAAACCAAACCCTAGATTTGATAAAATGGAGCCTAAGCATCCAATAAATCTTCTCCAAGGATTGTGAAGTAGCTCTGGACGTCTTTCTCTGCCAAAGAATATGTTTTCAAGTCTTACTAGGGCTATATATAGGCCAAAAAGATAACATAATCTATCAAAACCCAAGCCCATAAAAACAGATCACCGCTGAACGGCTAAATGCACCGCTCAGCGGTTTGCCTCCAAGTCGTGCCACCGCTCAGCGGCCAATTTCACCGCTGAGCGGTTTGCCGCTAATCGCTCTGGGCGCTCAGTGTGACCGCCTGGGCGCCAGGTAGAGACTCCCCCTCGCTTTGGGCACTCAACGCTGAAGCTTGGCGTTGAGCGGTCTGTAGACTATTTTTTTTCTTGCTTTTTCTTCATCTTTTCTTGAGTCTATGACCTTCTTACTTCACTTCCATCCTTAATATTCATCAAAACCCTACAAAAACAAGCGTAATATCTCTAAAAACAGCTTTTGACTCTCATATGACTCGACTTAAGTGTTTTACTTGATTCTAAGCTCATTCTAAACCACAAAGGGTGTGTTTTTATATCAAATTTATGCATGAAAATAACGGTTTTTAGACCGTTATCACCAACCTGCCTAACCTAAGCTAACATCGCTAGTGAACGGAAACTTGCATGACCCACTTGAAAAGCAATTGATTAATCAGAAAACACACCAATGCAGGGAAATAAAATTGAACTGCAGCAACCAAATAAGCAAATGTATCAATTGAAAATGAAGTTGCTAAATCAATTAATAATAACAAAGAACACATCTTTGGACGTGGCAGCCATTGGCTTTACTCAAAATGAAATGAAATCTCCCAAAGAAATATGAACCTGTGTGCCCTTTTCTTCTCCCAGGCTGTGACATGTGTGCACCTCCAAGCTAATTGAAGATGCTTCTTCTAAAAGGAATTGAATCCGTGAGCTCTTGACTAAGTGCATCAGCATACACTTTTCATCAAATCGAACCGTGCCACAACTTTTCTCCAAATAAAATAGGAAAATGAATACACTTTAATCTAAAAGAAAACTTTAAATCACCGTACACTACTTCTAAAGAGAAAGAATAAATGGCCCTAAAAGAAAACTATCCTGCACCGCATACCTACCCACTTCTACCTAAACACCTTCTTCTTTCAAGGAATAAAGAAAAGAGACATTCATTAGCTAGTAACGTCCCATCAATCAACGTAAAAGCAAGTGAAGAAAAAGACTAAGCTTGCCTCAAGGCCAATACTTTGCATTCATTGAAAAGAGAGAAACCATCACTCCCAAGCATGATATACGTTCCAGCAAATAGACATTACAATGCTTCAATCAAAAGTGTTGTATGAAGAGTAAAGGTGTTTCTTTTTCATTTATCCAATACTAACCACCGTGAACATGTTAAAAGAAAAATGCTCATCTCCCCAAAAACCACGTTCCAACCCCCTCAGCCTCTGAAATGTGTGACGGCAGCTGCCTTCAAAAAAAATGCTGAGAGGGAGCCTTAAATGAGGGGGGTCCACCCATTTGAAAAACCCTAGGTGCCATGTCATCATCTTAACAATTGGGCTTTAGTCTATTCTACCAAAATTAGCCCAAATAACAAACTTTGGTTTAAAAAGCCTAATTTACTAAATTAAAATTTGATTAATTAGAAAATGTGTTTATGGAGAGTCTTCAATTGTTTGGTGTCCTTCCAAAAGTCCCAAAGTGTGATTCCAAAATTGCCCTGAAAATAATAATAGGAATAATTAAGCTCAAATAGTTCAAATTAATTAAAATAAGAATTATTGGTCTAATTAAGCCAATATGGTGAAAATGACACAATAATTAAGAATTAAGAACAATTCATTAGCACAATTCGGTGCAAAAAACTAAGTGAATAGTAAAAAATATTGATTCATCATACCCACTACGATACGTCGGTGCGGTTGCCCACCGGTCTCAGTCCGACAGTGGTGGTGACGATGTGATGAATGTTTTGAGTTATTTGACGAATATTCTCACTTCGAAGGTCTACGACGTAGCAATTGAGTCCCCTCTACAATTCGCGCCAAAGCTTTCTGGGAAACTCGGGGTTAAGGTTTAGCTCAAGTGAGAGGATTTGCAACCCGTTTTCTCATTTAAGATTCGTGGAGCTTATAATATGATGGCAAAGCTTCCAAGGGAGTTGTTGGAAAAGGGTGTTATATGCACGTCTGCTGGGAATCATACTTAAGGAGTTACATTTTCTGCCAAGATATTGAATTGCAGTACGGTGATTGTTATGCCTGTCACCACCCCAAAAATCAAGTGGAAATTTGTGGAGGCGTTGGGTGTTATGGTTGTGCTTGTGGGGGATTCATACGATGAAGCATAAGCATATTCTAAGAAGCAGGCAGTAGAGGAGGGTAGGACATTCATACTACCTTTTGATCATCCTGATATCATCATGGGTCAGGGAATAGTTGGAATGGAATTTGTGTGCCAAATGCAGGGTCCAGTGCATGCAATCTTTGTTCCTATAAGAGGGGTGGTCTCATTCCTGGCATTGCTGCTTATGTGAAGAGGGTTAATCCAAAGCTGAGGATTATTGGGGTGGAGCCCTCTGATGCAAATGCAATGGCGTTGTCATTCCATCATGACCAGAGAGTGATTTTGGACCAGGTTGGAGGATTTGCAGATTGTGTGGCTGCTAGGATTTGCACCTAAGTTACGTCATTTTAAATTTTTTAAAATATGTACACAATGCAACCTCTTCAAACGTGCCACGTATTCATCAAACTGCACAACTCACTCAGATTTGGCCATGGTGGCATTTGCACCGTTATGTTTTTCAATGCATGAACAAAAAGGACCGAATTGAACATTTTTTAATGAAATATGGGACCTTACTGAACTTTTTTTAAAAGATAGGATCACTTTGAACCAAACCCTCAAAAATAGGGACCAAATGATGTATTAAACCTTTTTTTTCTCATTTCCTTTATCCAAGTTCTTCTTCTATTCTCTTTCATCCATATTTTTCCTTCATACTCATTTCTTCCCTCCATGTTGATACACATATTCATTTCTTTCATTTATTATAATTTTTTTTCTATTTTTTCGTTCATATTGTTGAATATGAATGTATTGTAAGAGATCTTTTTAATTTACTATCATTTGGTATTGACCAACCCGTGCTAAATAAAATAAAATTTTAAAATAAAAATATACTAGTATTGGTTTGATCAACCTAAATGATTTAAAACAAGATCAATTACATTTTCCGGTCTTTGTTTTTTAGTTTGAGTTAATTTTGTTGAGATTGTTGACAACACAATATCTATATCACTCTAGTTTTTGATGATGACAACACATTTCTTAATAACACGCATATGTTGTTGTTGTGTTACATGTTCTTATTTTGATTGATTGATATATCTGTTGAACATGTTTATATGTTGTATTGATGTGTGAATTCATATATATGTGGATGCATTGCACATCTTTTCTGTGGATGCATTGCACATGTTTTAAAGCATGAAAACCACAAGCACTTTTATGAACTTATAATTGTGTGACAAAGCAGTAGTACAGTCGACTCCATTATTAATAGATTCTACTATGCTAAAATCTTTGTATAGATTTTGAAAATCAGTGCTTTGTGAGATTTTTAGAAGGAAAGAATTTCAAAATGTTTTTACATGTCGAAATCGACTATGTGCGCCACATATTCGACTGTATTAGTTATCTGTTTTGGAATTTTGTTATGATCTTGGAATTTTGTTATGCTCTTGCACTAGAACGGCTGTATTTTCAAAAGTTAGTTGAACATTGATTGGTTGGTCAATTATATTAAATGATTTTTTATTTTGGTTGACTGTATGCTACCAGTTTGACCGAACTGTTATAAATCTCATAACTCAGTCGATTGAATTAGTAGCACATTCGACTAAGAGACTGTCTGTTAAAAAAAACCTATAAATAGACTGCACACAAATTTGTTCAGAGACTTTTGATGATCTAACAATTTAATTTTTGTTTCAGATTGATATCTTTGGTTTTGAGAGATCCAAGAATTCTCCAAGAAAACGGTTGTGATCTTTCTGGAAAGAGATTCCAAAGGGAGACTGACCGCGCACATATTGCTTGATCATATTCTGCATAGTGAAGGTGTTTCTGTTTGATCAAGATTCTGGCTTGGAATCCTTGAAGATTGTTGTATTGGACCTATTGTGATTACAAGGGATAGACTCGTGGAGTTTGGTTCACTTCGAGGATTGTTCAAAGTGGTGGTTGGAAGATTTTAGGAGAGGGGACATCTTGCTGCAAGTCTTGCTGTTTTTGTTGCTTATATTTTGATTAAGGGTTAGAGAGGATATTTATATTTTTGACGTGGAGGTCTTCTATAAATTCCTTGTTGTAAAAACCGCAACCATTATTATAATGCATTTGCTTCCTGGGTTGGAAGGACACTGGATGTAGGCATTGTTGGCCGAACCAGTATAAAAACCAATGTTTGATTTTCTCTATCCCTGCACTTTTACTTTACAATCGACTTTACTTCTAGCGCAATCAACTACATTTTTCCGTTGCATACAAATTTTCATTACTTGAATTTCAAGAATGTTTGAAAAGTTTAATACTTTGTTTTAAAGATTGCGAAAAGATTTTGTTTTTGATAAACCATCAATTCACCCCCGCTCTTGGTGTAAAAAGAAGCCTACTTGTTTTCCAACAAATTTTGTTTGGATTAGACATAACAACTCATTTTTTCTGTGGAATTTCTTTTTTTAAAGTGACTTTCTTTGAAGATATCTTTAATCGAACTTTTGACAATCGTGGGTTTATCAAACAAAAACAGCTAGAAATTTTTTTCTTTGTAGTGGTTGCTCCAAAAATAAACCACGGGTTTTAGTTGCAGATTATTCTCTTCTTTTTATTGAAGTATTAGGAACACTTGAAACATCATTTGACTGAAAAAAGAGCATAAAAAATAATTATTAGATAGAATTAAATTCACAAATATACAAGTGAGTTGGATTATTTGATTAAGTAGTTTAATGCTACTGCAGTTTCATCAAACAATATTAACTTAATAGTATTTATTAAAAAAAGCGGAGCCCACTGTTTGATAAAGCAGAGGCCCAAAAGAAGCGGCCCAACATGCAAGAGACAATAGTCTCGTTGGAGGCTTCGTGAAAAAAACAACTTGGAACACCTAAATCAGCTGGCTCTCTTGCAAATAAGAGAACGTGTGATGCGACTCTATGGCAACAGTGGTGCGTGATGTCTGGAAGGAGAAGGAGGCACCGATCAAGAATGGTGGAAACATCGAGAGGTAAGAGAAGCCTTTTATTATTATGTAAAGTTTGTATATTATGCTTGTGGAAATATTACAAAACAAAAAGAGAGAAGAACCCTCTATATAGGGTCCTAGTGAGGGTAGAAGAGGGAAACAGGATCAGCTAAAAATCCCTAACAGCAACTCCTAAAATACAAAACTACTAGAAAAACAATTATCTTCAATAGCCATCCCTCAAGTTGGATGGTGAATGTTCACTAATCCAAGCTTGGGAATGATGATCTAAAACGAGTGCGGTGAGGAAACTTTGTGAAAACATCAGCAAGTTGTTCTTCGGAACGAATGGGAAGAATATGCAAAAGCTTAGCTTGAATCTTCTCCTGCACCACATGACAATCCAACTTAATGTGTTTAGTCCGCTCATGGATACTTTGGTTGTGAGCGATGTGCGTGCCTCGCAGAGTTGTTGTCACAATAGAGGACAACAGTAGCAGTAGGTTGGACTTGAAGATCTTGAAGGAGATAGTGAAGCCACTGTATTTCACAAACAGTGACTGCTAGGGCTCGATATTCCACTTCTGTAGAGGACCTGAATACAATACTCTGCTTCTTTGATCTCCACGACACAAGAGAGGAACCCAAAAATATGCAGTACCCAGTTGTAGATCTTCTTATATTTGGGTAGGTGGCTCAATCTGAATCACTGAAGCCTTTGATCTGAACATCAGAATTGGCAGCAAAAAAAAAATCCCTTTTGAGGGATTAGATTTGACATATCTGAGGATGTGTTGCAAAGCCTGATAATGATAGTTAGTAGGTTTCTACATAAATTGGCTTAAAAGATTGAGAGTAAAACATAAATTAGCCCTAGTATTGGTAAGATAGAAAAGCTTCCCTATCAATCTGCGATAGGCACTTGAATCATCCATATAGTTTTCAGTCTTGTATAAGGAACTAGTGTTGCTTAAAAATGGTGTAAAACATGGTTTGCTTCCCATCATTCCTGTCTCCTCAAGGATATCCAATGCATACTTTCTTTGACAAAGGTGTATGCCTTTTCTAGATCTAGCAACCTCAAATCCTAGAAAGTATTTGAGTTCCCCCAAATCTTTATCTGAAACTGATGGTGTAAAAGTGTCTTTATGTGATTAATCTCGCCCATAGAGTTCCCTGTCAAAACAATGTCATCTACATATACAAGCAATGTTGTGAAGTATGTTGAAGCTTTCTTAAAAAAAAGAGAATGGTCAGAACTAGATTGAGTATAACCAGCATAAATGAGAAAAGTACACAATTTATCAAACCATTGCCTGCTGGCCTATTTTAGACCATAGAGAGATTTGGTTAACTTGCAAACCTGTCCTTTAGTGTCAGTATTTAAACCAGGAGGGGGATCCATGTAGACATCTTCATTTAGGTCCCCATGTAAGAAAGCATTATCCACATCAAGTTGATGTAGAAACCAATTCCTTGAGGCAACAAGGGAAAGAAGCAATCTGACAGTAGTAAGTTTAGCAAAAGGAGAAAAGGTATCCAAAAAGTTTATTCCCTTTTTTTGGGTATAGCCTTATGTTTAACCTTGTAAACCCATCTACACCCAATGGGTTTCTTCTCAGGAGGGAGTTGGGTCAGGAACCAGGTTCCATTATCCTGTAGAGCCTAGTTTTCCTTCTGCATGGCATCTGCCCACTCAGGGTTGCTTCTAGCCTCATTATAGGAGTTGGGCTCTTTGCTAGCAAGGCTAGGGTGTATCTTAGGAGTTTATCAGATAGGGATTGATAAGATAGGACATTAGTGATAGGATAAGGTGTTTTGAAACCATTTTTGTGCACAAATGATAACAATCTAAAACCCATTATTTTAATACTTGAAATTGACATTAAAACATACCCTTTATGACTTAGAATTAGCTTGAAATCATGTAATTTCTTAAGTTAGAGAAGAAGAGAGTCAAATGTCTTTTTTGGGTTTTATGCTTGGTTTTCCCTTGTTTTGGCAGGATTTATCAAGAGTTGATGAAGGAAGTGAAGGAAGAGAAGTGTTAGATGCAAAAGAAGGTGGAAAATTGAAGAAAAGAAGAATCGCAGCCACCGCCGAGCGGTGTGACCTTCAATGTATTCTCTGCCACGCGCTTAAGGGGCATTGCCAAAAGGTGAGATGAGAATCGCATATATCGCTGGACGGTGGACTCTTCAGTGGAATCTTTGCAGGACGCTCAAGCGGCAACGCTGAGGGGTGATACCAAGTGTTATGCTTACCGCCGGGCAGTATAACCCACTGTTGGGCGGTGTACTTATGGGCCTGGACTGAATTTCAGTTATTCTTATGAGTTATAAATAGATTTGCACAAATGTTAAGACTCTGGCAAGTGTACCAAATCGTATCAAGTAATATAAATGGTAAGACCGAGTATCGTTTCCCTAAGAGACTCACGACACTAAACAATTGTGTTTTTACTTAACCAATTAAGATTATCAGAACAATATTTTGAGGTTTTTGAATGCAAACTACGGAAAAATAAACATGAATGCAATTTGATCAATTGAGGTTAAACACAAAAGTGAATGGATGGTGTTGATAATATGAGATGAATATGTTGTTAGGGTTTAGATTTCACCAAATCACTCCCATGCATAAACGAATTCATCTTCTTCATTAATGTTAATGCCACTTTCTAATTTACCCTAATCCCAATGTCTTGGTGAAAAGAGCCCATTCCTAATTACTAGTTTACTATGTCTAGTCTCCCTAGCAATTATTCATGCATTATATTTGAACAGAGGCTTAAAGGCAATTGGGCCTCCTATCCCTATGTCTAGGTAATACGGCTCCTGAGAGAATTCCCCAGATCATGATTTATAGATATCTCATGATACCAATCTTAGGGAGAGAAGAGGAGAGTTGTCACCTTCCCCAAATCCACCAACCCTAAGAGTGCGATATCTCCTCATGATACTTACAAAACATAAGATTTATGCCAAATATGAATAAATCATAACAAGCATTTAAGCAAAGAAGAACATCTCTAACAATTAATGAAAAAAGCATATATCAATAATAATCAATTCAAATACAAGAGAGTTTAGAGGTTACATCTTCCCCAATAACAAAGGAGATTAGCTCTCCATCTTCATGAAGTAACTAGGTGTACAATGGAATTGAAGAGAGAGAAACCCTAGAAAGAGAAAAAGAGAGTCGTCAAATCCCCAAATCTGCCCTCAAAGGGGTGAAAAACATGTTTTTGTGCTTAAACCATCAAAAGATACAACTTTTGGTTTGTCTGGGTCTATTTATAACACAGAAAAATAACAGAATTTTGGCCCAGGCCCACTAGTACACTACCCAGCAATGGGTCCCACCGCCCGACGGTAGGTGCGACACTTAAAATGGCCCCTCAACGCTGCCCAGGCGAAAAACAGTGAAAAACTAGTCCCGAGTCCACTGCCCGGCGGTGGTTTTCACCGTTCAACGCTCCCTGCGGCACAAAACTACACTCTGGTTGACTTTTCAACATTCTGGTTGACTGGTTAACTTTTCTGGTTGACTGTTGATTTTAGTAGTTGACTGGTTGACTATTCTACATATTGGTTGACTTTTCTACACAGCAACTCCTTGATACTTTAACACCTCTTTCAAATCATTCCAAAAGCCTACAAAATCAAGGGAATTTAGTGATAAAATCATAAAACATATCCTCAACTCTCTTATTCACAAAACTAAAGCAAAATCATGAGTCCAAGCAAGTTTCTAAGTCAAAAAGGGTGCATTAAATATCAAAATTAAGTATAAAAATAACGCTTTTTCAACCGTTATCACAACCCCAAAGTTGAAACTTTGCTTGTTCTCAAGCAAACAAGATGAAACTTAGTCTTCAACAAATCAACACAATGGCTCAACACATTCCAAAACCTTTCTTTCCACATAAGTAACCACTCAAATTAGCTCATCAATAGAATTTAGTCAAGATGTGCACATGCTTTGATTCAATTAACTCATCATGGTGTTCACCCAATCACATAATCTTCCAACAGATGCTATTCTCATGAATGATCAATTAGCTAAGCATAGATATAATCATGAATTCATGGAATTCTTCCTCACCAAATAAAGTGTTTCACTCAAGCACTCAAAAGTGTTTCACTCAAAGGTGTATAAAGGTCACTTCGTCCCTCTACTCTCCACATGTCACATAGAACAAAATTGCCTTTCATTTACCACAATCAACATTCTCTCACACACATGTCATCACAAGGACTTTTTCAAGGCTTATAATGTGGCTTGGGCTAACAAGAAAAATTGGTTTTTCTAGATCACAAAACCTTTGAGTTAAGAGAGTTATTTATACATTCATACTTCAAGCGCAAACTCTCTTTAACCAATCACTCTCATTCCCAACTTTACCTTTTTTTTTCTCATTAAGCTTATCTTTCTTTCATTCTATCTTTTTTTTTTTTATCTTTTTCATACTTTTGCTCAACACATTAGCTTAATGCTTTCTCTTTCTTTTTCAACTTTCCCAACAACCCCAAACTTGAACCTTTATCAATACCATGCAATAATTCTCAACTTAACTCAAGGTAAAGATTTTTTCACAAGGGTTTTCATCCTGTTTAAGGCTTAGGTTCAAAAAGGGTATAACACATGGTGCTTTTTTTTCTTCTTTGGGACGAAAATTTATGCATTGGCTAAGAAAGGGTTTAATAAAAAAATGGCCTTGATCATATGACACATGCATACAATTCAGTCAATCATATAAAATTGGGCAAAATTATTGACGCTTTCAAATAGATAGCAATCATACAATCAAAAACTCTGGACTTTAAAACCTCACTCATAGGCTCAATCACTATTCCAGATATTCTAGATAAACATCATAATCACAACCACAACATCATCATGTATTTGTTCACATAGCTTGTGAACACCCACTTGTATATCAGCATATAGTGCACATTCTCAACATCATCAATATCAAAGCATCATCAAGCAATACCCATCATGCAAATATCAATAGTGAAACCACTACATCAGATATAGTGTCCAACCAACTTCATCAATCCTACATTACTTAATAGAAGCAAATAAGTTCAAAATACAAAAACAAAAATATAAAATAAATCTTGCTCTATTGTAGATAGCATCCATCAGTAGACGCTATCTCATCTCCTCAGCCCATGTTGTCATCAGAGTCCTCCTCCTCTCCCTTTTCTACATCTTCAAAAATCATCGTCCTCATCATCTTCCTCCATAGCTGGAGCTTCAGCTGCTCCAACTCTGATTCCTTCCTCTTGTTCCCCATAGTCTTAATCCTCTTTCCTAATTAGGAGGTCATCCCTACACCAAGTACAATTCACAAAACCACAAGGAATCTCATTAAACATTAGTAAAACACAAAACTTCTTCCAAAGAATGTGGAGGAATCAACCCTAAGTAGTTGTGCTCTCACAAAACCCAAACTTGGATGAAAAAGTGATGCTAAAATGGTGAAGGAAGGGTTTTCTAGAATTAGGATGATAGGAGAAATGAGAAAAGCACTTAAAAGAGTGTTTGAAAGTGAAAGAGAGGTTAGGGATCTAGGAGAGACCACTTTGACTGACCCTAAAGGGTATAAAAATCATACAATGAGCCATAGAAACAAAGCCCAAGTTTAAAAACAACATTACCCCTCAACGACACCACCGCCCGGCGGTGAGTTCACCACCCAGCGGTGTGCGCGATTTTTCTCTTCCCCTTTTTGCTTTGTTTTCAAACATCTTTGACCTTGTAACCCTCAAGTTCAACTTTCAAATTTTAATTTTCATGCAAATCCCACTCACTTTACTCACTTATGCAATAATTAAGCCCTAAATACAACTAGAACAATATTAAAAAAATGCAACAAAATAAATCAATCAACTGGGTTGCCTCCCAGGTAACATTTGTTTAACGTCACGAGCCTGACCCAAACCTTTTTAGCACTCATCAGTAAGTGCAAACCTTACCATCACCCATCAGTAGGTGTACCTTTCCTGTATCCTTCAATAGATAGTTAAACTTTCTAGCATCCGTCAGTAGATGCTATCCCAGTAGGATTCATCAGTAAATGTTGTCAGTGACATCCATCTGTAGATGTATATTCATCATCCTCTTTCATAGCAACATCCATCAATAGATGTTATAGAAGCATCCATCAGTAGATGCTATCATCACTACCATCAGAAGCAGTATATAACCTAAAAAAAAACTTAAACACACAAAGAAAAATCAAATCCAAACCTCATAATTAAGTCAATTAAAAAGGAAAGTTTAGAACTGGGTTGCCTCCCAGCAAGCGCTTCTTTAACGTCACTAGCTTGACCCTATTAAGCCCAATCCGGATTTCTAATGTTGGGTGTCCTCCTTCCTTCATGACACCAACAAAATCTCAACAATTTTCTTGTCACCAACTTCACTCTTCTAGAATAAGGATCCTCAATCTCAAGAACTTTGTTTACTTTAATAGTCTTGACTGTTGAGATTGTTGACAACACAATATCTATATCACTTTGGTTTTTGATGATGACAACACATTGCGTAATAACACACATATGTTGTTTTTGTGTTACATGTTTTTATGCTGAATGTTTGATATATTTGTTGAACATGTTTATGTGCTATATTGCTTTGTGAATGCATACATATTAAGCTTGTACATGTTACATCTTTTCTGGATGCATTGAACATGTTTTAATGCACGAAAACCACAAGCACTTTTATGAACTTATAACTGTGTGACAAAGCTGCAGTAAAGTCGACTTCATTATTAATTGAATCGACTATACTAAAATCTTTGTACAGATTTTGAGAATCAGTGCTTTGTGAGATTTTGAGAAGAAAAGAATTCCAAAATGTTCTTACTTGTCGAAGTCGACTGTGTGCACCACATACTTGACTGAGTTAGTTGTTTCATTTGAAATTTTGTTATGCTCTTGCACTATAACGACTATATTTTCAAAAGTTAGTTGAGCATTGAGTAATTGGTCAATTGTATTGAATGAGAATTTATTTTGGTTGATTGAATGCTATTGGTCTGACTTAACTGTTTGGTTTCGGAACCCTCCTCTACCACCTCTTCTTTGTCTTCCTGCCCTCCGCCGGCGTCGAAAATTACCTCCGACGATCCCCGATACGTCTTCGTCCTCGCGACTGTCTCTGAGCTTGAGTTACATATTCCCCTTGTCGTACCTCCTTTCCCCGCAGCTCCACCACGATTTATAATGTTAGATCCAAGATTAACCGAGACAGATAGTAAGGAGTGATCTGGTTTTCCCGATGCTCGTGGCACCAGAATTTCCAACTCCTGGATGTCTTCGTCGACGCTACCCTCTTGTCGCTCTGCTGCCAGCTCCTCAACAACGATGTCCCGATTTAGTCCGCCAAACCTCTGCGTCAGATCATCGGTGAACCTCTTCCACGTCGGACGCGTGGTTTTCTTCCGCCAGAAGCGGAACTAGAAGCTCACTAAACCTCCTTCCATACATCTATAAACGAACTTCATCTTCTCCTTCTCCGTCACGCTCTGGATTTTGAAGAGTTTCTCCGCCTGTGTGATCCAACCCATGGGGTCCGCTCCTTCGAACATTGGTAGTTCAACGTGCTTCCTCCAGCTACGTTGCACGTCTTCTTTGTCCTCTTCCACTTCGTCCTCCGACTTCTCTGGTGGTTGCCGTTCGCGTTCAGCGTTGACGGAATCGCGACTTCCTTCGGAGCTCCGACAATGGTTCCTTCTTCTCCCACGGTCGCGATTAATGTTTCGTCTTCCACAGTCGCCATACGCGTTTCGAGCCCTTCCTCTCATCTCCGCTCGAATCTCTTCCAACATGGCTTCCATGGACTCAAACTTTCCTTCCCACCTTTCCTCTAGTGCATTCATCCTGTTCTCCATCGTGCAACTCCTCCGATCTGGATCCGGCAGGTCAGACCAAAACTGATAGGTTCCTTTACTCAGGGAACCAAAACAGATCACTCTCTTCTCACACAACTCTCAACACAGCTGAATATGACAGTATATGTATGTATTTTATTAACAGTGTAATGTATGAAAGAAGACAATACATGTGAGTATCCCCACCCAAGGAAGCCTTCCTTCCTCCACTGGAACAACGATCCAGTTTCTACCCAAAAGGCACAAAAAATCTCCCCCTCCTCTCCACCTATTCTATTATTATTTATACCCTCTCTCTACTAACAATTATCATACTACTCTCCTTACACGTGTCTAACTTACTCTCTTTTATTCCTAACATATACTTTTGGTACGTGAACTTTATACCAAAATAAATTGGAACCCCACAATAATAAGATAAATTCTACCATTTTGTTGTCTAAAATAACTTTTCATCTTTTTCAACTACATGAAGATTAATTTAATACAGGGTATTATAGCTGTGTCGTAGCCTATGATTATTAACTTTATCATGTTCCTGTATATTTATGTGGTATCGATTCTGTGCTTTCTAGCCGTCACTTTGTCATCAAGAATCAAAATGATTGAACTATCCTAGACACTTTTTTCTTGTTTTCTGTCACCATTAAACATGAAAAAATAACTGCCATTTCCTTACACAGAATATCTGCACTAATAAAGAGAAGCACAATTACAAGGGCCCCTTTGATGGTACTATACATCTAGTGGTTGGGGGAGGAGGAGCATCACTTGCTGAATTTGCTCCCATAAACACCAGATGGAGTATATTTAAAGACCATGACTATGGATTTGTCAAGCTTACAGCATTTGACCAATCAAACCTGTTGCTTGAATACAAGAAAAGCAGTGATGGACAAGTTTATGACTCTTTCAGAATATCCAGGGAGTACAGGGATATATTGGCTTGCACCGTTGATAATTGTCCACCTACAACTCTAGCATCATGATCTACAAAGGTAAAGAAAAAATGTTGATTAAATTGTTGCTTTTATTGGTTAAACAAAAAGCTCCATCTGATCTTAATGAAGTGAGGCAACTGAAGTGTTTGGTTTAAAGTTAAAGTTTGGAATTTATACAGTCTAAGAGAAGCCACTTATTGCTGAAGTCATGCTTGCTTTAAGATGAAAACCCCTCTGTTACAATGAACAGGAAATTATATATCATATCACATTCTTGGGGTATGTTAAATACCCAAGGTCGTGTGCTCTTTATTATATTGATCGATATAAATTTTCAAACATTAAATACATAATATTATGTGTTTTGTTTATTTACACTTGTGATATTATAATTTTTAATTTAAGTATGTTAAAATTCTTACATATTGACCAAAGGCACGTCAAGAAAACAGATTAGATCAATATAATTAGTTTTTAAAACTAAACTAAATATATATGCTCGAATTTTATAACTATCCAAACTTATATTTCATTCATTAGTTTTATTAAAAGTAAACAAATTCTGTAACTATTAAGCGACAATTTGCATCTAAAATTGATTGCGTGTATATAAGATGTTATAATATAATTAAAATATGGTTTTGAATACTTTTCTGAATAAAAGATTATAAGAAATAAGGAATTGAATATACAGGTCAAGGGTAAAACTATTAAATCGTTCAGTGTAAGCGAATAAGTATAAATCAAATTGAAAGTGGACAAAATTAAAGATAAATACAAGAGAAAACTTAACATTAAATTATGAATTTAATATAAAATATAAAGACTTAATTAAATTTTAGTATTTATAAATTTGAATATTTCTAATTAAGTTTATGTTTAAATTTTTTATTGAATATTTAAAATCACTAGTAAAAAATAGAACATTTACCGCACACATTATGCCAGGGTTCCACCGAAACCGCAGCATAATATTGTGCGATGGCATTTTTGAAAATAAATCAAACTTATATGCCGCGGTTCGCCTAACAACTGTGGCATATTTCCCGGTCAAACTCTGTCTTTGACGCCACGTCAGAAAAACAAAAAAATTTGTAGGGAATAGACCGCGGTTGCTTATAGAACCGCAGTCGATTCCCTGACCTTCTGAATCCCAACTGCCTTTCTTGGAATTTCAGAAGTTGCAGGGGGAATATGTCGCGGTTATATCCAGAACCGCGACATATTCCCCCTGCAAACTTAATGCAGGGGCTGACCTGATGGGAATTTCAGAAGTTTTCAAGTGAATATGTCGCGGTTATATGCAGAACCACGGCATATTCCCCCTGTGAACTTAATGCAGGGACTGACCTAATGGGAATTTCAGAAGTTTGCAGGTGAATATGCTGCGGTTACATGCAAAATCGCGGCATATTCCCCCCTGTAACTTCTGAAATTCCCAGGAAGGCAGTTGGGATTGCAGTTGGGTGAATTCAGAACGTTAGGGAATAGGTCGCGGTTGCCTGGATAACCGCGGCCTATTCCCTGATCTGAATAAATTTTAAATTTTTGAGGGTATATGCAGCGGTTGCGCGCTGAACCGCGGCATAAAGTTTAAAAAAAATATCAGAAATGCCATTTTCAATTATTTATTTTAGGAGAATAGATCGCGGTTAAGTGGAGAACCGCGACATATACCCCTGTATTACCGCGGTTAGGTGATGAACCGCGGCATATTCCGTTTTAGGTTTAGAAAATAAAAAACGCCGCAACAGTGTCATCTTCTTCGCGAGAAAGAAGTTCAGAAATGCTGCTGCCTTCGTTCCACCGTCGACGACGCGATTCGTCTTCCATTTGCATCGTTTTGGACCGTTTAAACTCAAATTTGTTCGGTTCGTTTGCCATTTTCAACGTTAGGGAAGAGTTTTGACCGATCAAAATTGTCAAACGTCCACTCCGTCGTTCCTCTCGCCATTCAAAGTTTCGGCCTCCCATTCCTCTCCGCCATCAAGATCCTATCTACCACGCCCCTTCCTCCTCGCTGCGCCCATTCCGGGTATTGCCTTTGATGCTCTTTGTCGTTTTTGCTTCCTTGAATGTTTGAATTCATCATTTGAATGCTCAGTAATGGTATGATTGTATGATTGTATTGATAATTTTATATAGAAAATTGTATAATTGTAATTTTGTAATATTTAGGAATATATAATTGTTTGAATTGCCTTTGATGCTCTTTGTCGTTTTTGCTTCCTTGAATGTTTGAATTAATCATTGGAATGCTTATTAATGGTATGATTGTATGACTGAATTGATTGTATGATTGAATTGATAATTTTATATAGAAAATTGTATAATTGTAATTTTGTAATATTTAGGAATGGATCGAAGTTGGATTAATTTACCATGCATTAGTGTTGAGTATGAGAGAGGGGTAGAGGAATTTATACAATTTCCACAACATAATAAGGGTTCAAGTGATGATGAAGTGAAGTTTAGATGTCCTTGTGTGAACTGTTTGAATGGGAGAAAGTTGAACGCAACCTAAATTAGAGAACATCTTATCTGTGATGGTTTCCTAAGATGCTATACAACATGGATATGGCACGACGAAGAAATGCACTTTCCTACTGACTCTCAAACTGAAAATGTTACTAATTCCACCATGGAAGAAGATCGATCGGATGAAGACAAATTAGAGGACATGATCCGCGATGTTGGCGTAGAAAATTTTGCCAAAGCTCATGTGTATGAGACGATGTCAACTGATGCGGAAACACCTTTGTATGTCGGTTCAACTAAGTTCACACGTTTGTCAGCTATGTTAAGGCTCATGAATTTGAAGGCGAGCAATGGATGGACTAATAAGAGTTTTACAGAATTGTTGACGTTGTTGAATGAAATGCTGCCAGATGGAAATACACTACCCACTCGTAATTATGATGCGAAGAAAATTCTTTGTCCAATGGGTATGGAGTATAAAAGGGTACATGCTTGTCCCAATGACTGCATTTTATATAGGAAAGAGTTTGAATTTTTAACAAAGTGTCCAAAATGTGGGTTATCACGATACAAGTCAAGAAACAATAGTGAAGATAATGGTCAGATAGAAAAAAATGGATCTGCTTTGAAAGTAGTATGGTACCTTCCAATAGTGCCCAGACTTAAGCATTTGTTTGCGAATCCCAAAGATGTTAAGAACCTTAGATGGCATGCAGATGAGAGAAAAATTGACGGGCTACTTCGTCATCCAGCTGATTCAAAGCAATGGAAAAATATTGATCAACAATTCCCCAAATTTGGTAAAGAGTGTAGAAATCTTAGGCTTGGTTTAGCCATTGATGGAATGAACCCATTTGGTAATCTGAGTACCAATCACAGTTGTTGGCCAGTTATATTGATAATTTACAACTTATCTTCTGCATTGTGCATGAAGAGGAAGTACATGATGTTGTCTATGATGATATCTGGTCCAAAGCAGCCTGGAAATGACATAGATGTTTATCTAAGCCCACTAGTTGAAGACTTGAAGTTTTTGTGGGTTGATAGGGTTGAAATATTTGATGCATTCGCTTCTGAGACTTTTCTGATGTGTACAATGTTATTTTGCACCATTAATGACTTTCCAGCTTATGGTAATTTGTAGGATACAGTGTCAAGGGTCATAAAGCATGTCCTATCTGTGAAGAAAACACTACAGCTCATCAATTGAAACATGGAAGAAAAACGGTGTATCTGCGTCATCGAAGATTTCTAAAACGTAATCATCCATATCGAAGGTTAAAAAAAGCATTCAATGGAGATCAAGAGAGTGACGAAACACCAAATCCACTTACTGGCCTTCAAGTTCTTGAAAAAGTTAATAAAATACATCATGTATTTGGGAAAACATCCAAGAAGTCATCTGTAATGACCCCTTGGAAGAAGAAATCAATATTCTTTGATCTTCCATATTGGTCAAAGTTAGATGTTCGACATTGCATAGATGTGATGCATGTAGAGAAAAATGTGTGTGATAGCTTGATTGGAACACTACTCAACATTCAGGGAAAGACAAAAGATGGAGTGAATGCTCGTTTGGATTTGGTTGACATGAATATCCGAGAAGACTTGGCACCCAAGGAGATTGGTAAACGTACTTATTTGCCCCCTGCATGTTACACAATGTCTAGACAAGAGAAGATAAGTTTTTTCCTTTGTTTAAAGAGTATCAAGGTACCACAAGGATACTCTTCAAATATGAAGAGTTTAGTGTCGATGCAGGACTTAAAGCTTGTTGGCATGAAGTCTCACGATTGCCACGTCTTAATGCAACAGTTGTTACCGGTGGCTATTCGTGAAATTTTGCCCAAAAATGTTACGCAAACCATAAACAGGTTGAGTTCATTTTTCTCGTTAATATGTAGTAAAGCCATCGATCTTACAAAGTTAGATGAACTTCAAGGCGAGATTGTTATCATCTTGTGTCAACTAGAGATGCTTTTCCCTCCATCCTTTTTTGACATCATGGTACATTTACTTGTTCATTTGGTTAGAGAAATCAAGTTGTGCGGACTGGTATACTTAAGATGGATGTATCCTATTGAGCGTTATATGAAGATTTTGAAAGGGTACGTTAAAAATCCATATCGTCCTGAAGGTTCGATGTTTGAGAGGTATATTGCTGAAGAAAGTATCGAGTTTTGTTCATATTACATGACATCAACGAATCCAATAGGAGTTCCTCGCACATCATGGTTGAATAAATTTTCTACAAGTAAAAGCATCCAAGGTGTGAATGTGGTGACAAAAGATTGCGAAGAATTGTTGCAAGCGCATCTTTATATATTGAACAACACAGATGAGGTGATCCCTTTTTTGGAAGCACACAAAGCCATTGTTAAGAATAAAAATCCAAGACAATCAGAGAAATGACAGTTGATGGAGAATAACAAAACATTTATGTCTTGGTTCAAATCTGAAATTGACAAAGAGCCACATTCTTCTCAAACTTTATCGTGGCTTGCAAATGGTTTGAAGTTTGATGTTGTGTGTTGTACATGTTATGAAGTCAATAATTGCACATTCTATACGAAGACTTTGGATGATAAAAGCACAGTACAAAATAGTGGAGTTAGTTTAGAAGCTGAGTCGCTTCAATTTTCCGCATCAAAAGATCAATCTCCTGTACTTGGATCAATGAAATATTATGGTATAATAGAAGAGATATGGGAGGTTGATTGCACCAAGTTTTTTGTTCCATTGTTCAAATGTAAGTGGTTTGACAATAAGAGTGGTGTGAAAATAGATGAATCGGGTATGACACTGGTTGATTTTCGAAAGGTGGGTTATTGAGACGAACAGTTTATCATGGTTCATCAAGCATCTCAGGTTTTTTATGTCAAAGATCATGCGTTTGACCATTGGTATGTCGCTCTTCAAGGCAAAAAACAAATTGAAGTTAACGAAGAGAATTTGATTAATATTCATATTGCTGACAACCATTCATTTCAAACTACAACAAATTTGGATGACCAATCTCTAGTTGACGACGATGTACATGCAATTCGGTCAGATCATGATGAGGGAATATACATATGATGAATTCATATCTTTATGTATGAATTTTCAATTTCTGTATAAGTATTTTATTAATATCACATAAGTTTTCCTTTCCTTTTATATATTTCCTATGATTACTATTACATGTTTTGTTAAATTATATGATATTACATAAGTGTTTTATTAATATTTCATGTTGTTATTTATTTTGAATGATATATGGCTGATCATCCACATTCTTCAGGGGATGAGGCTCCCCCTACCAGATCCACTAGAGGACCCACCAGGATGAAACAACTTTTGATGAGAAAGAATAGTGGTGAAAGAACTCTAGCGAATGTGAATGTGATCACGGGTGTGGCAGTTGGCCCCTATGCAGATGACTTCCGATCATACCTTGGAGTAGTGGCACGTGATAGGATTAGTATTCTCACTCCATCTTTTGATCATGTGTCCGAGGTTGATCGGAACATTATATGGAACGATATATTGGTAAGTTAGTTAATATCATTTAAATTAAAATTTGTTTATGTTGATAATTTTATACTGATACAACTTTATTATTTTTATTTCAGTTGACATTTGACATTCCAAATGTCGCAACACTTAGAAATAAGTGTTTGTCAACTGTTGCTGAAAACTTCAGAAACTTTAAAAGTAAGTTGACATCAAGATATATCTTTGGACACCTTAAACATAAGTCTCCATGTAGTACATATAAGTCCGTTGATGAGGAGACTTGGCGGCTTTTTAAAGAGAGTCGGATGACAGAGGAATGACAGGTTAGTATAGTTGATATTATTCAATTCCTCATTAACAAATATATATCATATGAACTAATTAATTAATGTGTATGTGACAGGCAATTAGAAGAAAGCACAATGAACAAGTGCTCATAACAAAAACCCCCACCTATTATCTCGTGGTGGGTATAAGAAGCTTGAGGAGAAAATCCTCAAGCAAAAGGCCGATGCTAGACCACCATCTCAGGGTGGTAGCCCCCTTAGCCTCCTTCTCCACCTTCTAGACATGAAAAATGGAAGTTGGCTCGTATGAGACCATCGGGCGCCTACTCTTCCGACAATGCACGGGAAATTTCCGAAAGAATTGTAAGTTATCACTGTTCCTAAAGTAATAATAATTGTAATTATTCATACTACATTGAACTTTTTAAAGAATAATGATGTTTTGTAATATTACAGGACTCCTTGGTTGAGCAGAGCTCCCAAGGTCAATTCACTCTAGAGGGTCGCCAGGATATTCTTGCTGCAGCGATTGGACGACCTGAGCACCTTGGACGTGTACGTGCTGCAG
Source organism: Vigna mungo (assembly GCA_036885675.1). Lineage (NCBI taxonomy): Eukaryota > Viridiplantae > Streptophyta > Magnoliopsida > Fabales > Fabaceae > Vigna > Vigna mungo. The sequence continues at coordinate 13,614,964 of CP144694.1, read as the reverse complement.
GTCCTAGAGTAGGAATTAAGGATTATTTTGGGAGCTCTTCTCGTCAGCCTTCATATGCATACAACGAAGCACAAAAAGAAAGGATGACACAAGAGACCACAAAAAAGGTCCGAGCGGACCTTACGGCCGAGATCACAAACAAGCTTAGATCAGAGCTTAGGGTTGAATTGTACAGTGAGTTCAGCTTCATGTTCGAGCAGTAGTTTGAGAACTATGGCATGCACTCGGTGCCACCTCCTGTACAGGAACAGGAACATGTTGTGCCTCCCACAGGTAAACTTAATAAACATTTATGTGCAATTATTTCTATCTTTTGTATAATCTAACATTTATTCTAACAGGGAGAAGCGGGAAAGGAAGTTGTTCCGCATCAGTCGTCCTAAGGGATGACATGGACGATACTGAGATGGTCCTGGTAGCTTGTGGAACACAGTTTAAGTCAGCGACTTTTGTTCATGGTATGCAGCTATCAGAGGATGAGGTGAAGATCTTAGTGGACGAAATGATCATACCAGATGCCTTAGTTCCTCTGGCCACAGATGAGATTTTCACTGTGGAACAAGCATTCAAGTCATTTATCGCTTGGCCTAAACATTTGGTTGGTTCAGTTTCTGACCCCCCGATATAAAATTCTTCTTTACACTTCTCAATTTTAAAGGTTATTGATGTCAAAACTTATCTTATTTTTTCATGTAACAACAGACGCAAGCACAGGAGAAGATTCCTCTATCTAAGGATGATCATCTTGCTTCATTGCATCTACTTGCTGACATCCTTGAAGATAAGCCTTTGGAGGTTGAGTATGATGCTAATGTATTTGGGACAGGCTCTGAGGTCCCAATATACCTTCATAGCCAAGATGTCAGAGAGCTTGCGTCGGGAACACAAGAGTTGAATATTTCAATTATTCAGCTATGGATGATGTAAGTCTATGAGCAATTATTTATATATAAAATTCATTTATATATCAAGTATCCTTATATCAAAGTTAATTTTTGATTTCAGGTATATGTTTGGGGTCAGTAACAAGTTGGGGCGTTCTGATGATTATGGATTCATTGATCCCCAATCCATTCATGAATCAAATGATTTTGATACGAACAACACAAATCTGATTAGAAGTTTTGCAAGCAGCAAGAAAATATACTTTTTGCCTTATATATCCGGGTAAGTGAACTTTGTTAACATAATAAAGTTCCATATGTGATTTTAATATATAATAGTTAATTTATTATGAATTTCAGGCGCCATTGGCAGCTTCTTGTTATGTCTATGCAAGAGAAATATGCTTTGTGGTTTTGCTCATTTCACAGGCCTCCTCCCACACAACTCAGATAAGCAATTGATTGGTAAGAACCTCAATGTTTGGACTTTCTTTGTTATATAAATGAATGCTAAAACCTTTTTTTATATATAGTTCTATACCAGCAAGTATGATGATTGTTGGGAGATCAATTACAAACAGTAGAAAGATTGTTTGGATTTCTCTCAAGGTTTGACATATGCTAAAGCCATACTTTCTTATAGTTGTTTTATTTTAATGTTATTCACTAACTATTTACAACTGTGATAATATATTGTAGTGTAGCAAACAGAATGGGTCATATGAGTGCGGTTATTATGTAATGTATTGGATGGCCCACATTGTTTGTTCCCATATCACAAGAGGCTGAGAAACGGTAATATTTAACTTTAACAAATTTTGATTTTTTCCAAAAGTTAGAATTCATATATATTAATTAAATCAATTGGCTTGTGCAGAGGTTCAAAACTACTACACCAGGTCCTGAGAAGTCACTATCATTCATGAGGAAAGTTGCTGCAAAGTATTTAGTTATATTATATAATAGTTTTTAGTTACTAGATTTAAACATTGCATTTGATTAGATTGTATTTTATTAGACTTTGTACTTATGTGATGTTGAAATACATTTGAACATGTGTTTGATCTGTTGAAATTGAATCTATATACATGTTTTGATATGCAGGTCTGTTTTTGTGGTATTGGATATCACAAAAACAGACCTGCTATTTTAAAAAAAGGCAGAGGAATATGTCGCGGTTTTTACCACAACCGCGGTAGAACGTAGATAATATGTTGCGGTTGTTACCACAACCGCGGTAGAACGTTCCACGTTTTTATTTATTTATTTTTTTTAAATTACACTTTTGGCCATGGTTGTGGTACAAACCCGGTCTATTCCTGCCTTTTCACCGCGGTTCCAACCCCGGCATATAATGCGAGGATTTTTTTTTTAAAAAAAAAACACGGGTTTAGGCCGCGGGTGTTACAGGAACCGCGGTCTATTCCCCAGTCTTTGTACCGCGGTTACAACCGCGACATAAAGTCCATGACTTTTTACCGCGGCTGAATATGCCACGGTTCGGGAACCGCTGCCAAAGGGCGAAAACAACCGCTGTCGTTTCCCCTGACTACACTAGTGAATATGTATATTTTTCAATTAAATCTCCATTAAGGTGACATAATTTCTACTTTAAATTGTTCTTTCTCATGCGTTTTGTTTTCACAGAGAAAATTAAATAATGATTTAATCAAATCAAGTTTTAAGTTGTTCGGTAGTGTTTCAATTAAGGTTTTAGTTTTTATTGAAAATCTTTGTCTGATTAAATATTAAAAAAAATTATATTTTTCATTTAAATTTATCACTTGAAATAAGGTGACTATTGTAATTTCAAGTACAACATTGCAAAGTTGGACAATAAATTTTGGAACTTCAATTAAAAATAATCAAATTTATGATAAATGTAAGGACCTAGAAAGAGTATTAAAAATAAAACAAAAGAAGTGGATTAAATTAAGGAGATGGCTTTTCATTTTATAAAACGTATAAAACATAATAATAATAATAATAATAATAATAAAAGAAAAAGTTTTCCAAAACTCTGCTCACTCTCCCTAAACCACTTCCTCTCTTTAAAACTCACTTCTCCAACATTGCTCTGCCTTCTCTCTAACTTTTTTCTCAACAGAGCCAGTGAATCTTTGATCAAGTGGTGTCCAAACGTTCATCGCATAAAGGGCTTGAACTTGAACTGATCAATTTCTGTTTCTTAGGCGGGTAAGTTATTCATCCTTTCCCTCTGCTGTTTTGTAATCTAGGGCATGCGATTCTGCTGGCTGCATGTGCCTTTTTATTTTCTCTTACAATTTTTGTCCAATTCTAGCTCTAAAGAGCTGTTTCGATCACCACTTTGTGGTTTGTAGGATATTGTCTAAATTTTGTGCGACTCGAGGTACTGTAGTTGCGGGCCTTTAAGCTGAACAATGAAGTTCAAAGGTAAGGGTGCTGACTTTATTTTGTTTTGCTTTATGGTGTGTTTAACGTGTGATACCTATGTGTGATTGCATGAGTAAGGAGTGTCAATCCTTTTTATTTTAGTTGGTACTGTGATGTCATGAGTATTCGATTCTTGGATGTGAGTCCTCTTACTTGTTGCTAATGAATTTTCATATGGTTTAAAATTTTATAGCTAGAAATGTGTGGTACTTTAAGTCTGATCATGAAGCTTTATATTTATGTGTGTGGCGTGTAAAGTTTACTGCGAATGATTAGGTAAATATATAATGTAAATATATTTTGGAGGTAATCAGAGTACTTTAACTCTTTTTTTTATAAACATCATTATATATGTAGCATATATATAATACCAAAGTACAGTAACAATTAAACAGAGAATATGAAAATATCTAGATTCTTTTATGATGTTCATTCGGTACTGGAATTGGTTCTACAATCCTTACGTTGCTTTATGATGCAGTATATTTTGTTGTTTAAGTGCTTTAAGTCATGTGAAATATATTTCTCTGGAAGCTGATGCAGAAAGTTTATTCTAGTTCAATATTTATTGTTTCTTTTTTTTATAGAACTTATATATATATATATATATATATATATATATATATATATATATATATATATATATATTATATTCTCATATTATATAAAGAGGTATTTTAAATATTATATAAGTTATATACTGTCATATTAGTATAAAGTAATTGTGTTTTTAATATTATATAAACTATATTATGTAATATTAGTATAAGTAATTGTGTTTGGAAATTTATGAAATAAAAGTGTGGATTACGTATGTTGCAGGATTTTTGGTTTTAAGTGTTGAGTAAGATTGATAATATATTATACTATATTATATATTATATTCTATTCTTGTTCATTTTGTTAGGTTTTTTATATTATGTAATAATATATTATATAAAGTTTTTCAAATGGTATGTATTTAATGTTGATATGATAACATTGTTTTTTTTATACCATCACCCTTGCGTATTGTTTAATCAGTAAGATAAAGGGAGATATTTATTAACTCTGACACGAATTTTTTATGATAAGTTAACATAGAATTAAGTGTTACTGCTGTTGTGGTATTCATTGGACATTGGCTAAATAGGAGGATGTAAGATTTTAGTTTGATACAGAATCCACATCATTTGAGTAAGTTTAAGTCTACGATTATTTCATTAAAAATTTAGTGTATAGTTTTAGAATTGACACATTGATTAGTTAAGGTTTTCTAGTTAAATACTTATTATGATGTGTTTTTTTTTTAATTCTGGAAGAGTGGTGGAAGTAGTACTGGTATGTGTCCAGTGAAGCTCTTGGTGAATATGTGTTGAAATACCCTTGTTATATTGGTGTGAATTGTGATTTAAATCCTATATCTCAAGGTGATAATATTGGAAGTGATTAAAGGTGATGATGTTGTTAGTGGTATAAAAGTATGGAGCTCAAAAATGGTGAGTCTATTCCGATACTAGAGAGGAGTGATGCATGTGGTGAGAGTGGCGGAAAGTCCTTGTCTATAGACATAGAGTTTAGTCATAGACAACATAAGGATTAACCTTGTATAGTGTTGGAGAGTGCCAACAAACCTATACAAGTGCAAAGACCACCAAGAGTTCGACCTTTATGCTAATCCGGATGAGTCAAGTCTAGAATATAGCTCATTATGATATGCAATCTTGTTTACTTTGTTGGAATTCAATGTGTATGTCTTGCATTCTTATACTTGTATGATTTTGTTTACCTAGCTCATTCTTTCTGCTTGTTGTGTGTATTGTTTTGTATGTGTTTTTTTTTGCAATGATCGTCCACTTGGATGTGAGCAGAGATAGATGATGTGTCATTGGAGCAAGCCTTGGGGGAAGATGACACTGCTGCATAGTTTTCCTTTAGGACTTTATAGTTATTTTGAACTTATCTTTTGAAATACTCTATTTGGGTTAAAGATTTGAATCTTAACCACTTTTGAGGATGACTGTAATTTAAATACTCTCACTTCGAGCCTTGGAGGAAGATGACACTGCTGCATAGTTTTCCTTTAGGACTTTATAGTTGTTTTGAACTTATCTTTTGAAATACTATATTTGGGTTAAAGATTTGAATCTTAACCACTTTTAAAGATGACTGTAATTTAAATACTCTCACTTTGAGTCTCCTAACTCCTTTATCATATTGTAATTGTGGACTACGCTTTATATGGTTTATCCTATATATTTGGGATGTCACAATAAACTTGAATATTAATTTAACCATCTTTTTTAATGTTTTACGTGAAGACATTTAAGTATTGACTCAATTAAAATCTTAAACAATAACTCAATAGAAAAAATTTTAAAATATTAGATATTTGATAAAATAATTTTTTTTTTAATAAAGACTAAAATACTCAATTTATATGAAATTTAAAAACTTAAATAAGTCTAAAATAAATTGTTAGAGAACTAAATAATGTGAAAGATAAAATACAAGGGATATAAATGGCAGGGGAAAAAGTATATGCCAAAAAAAATTATAAGAGATAAAAGAAATTTCATAAGAATATCATTCTTGATAATCTAGTTGTCTTTTTTCCATTTTTCAATACTTAATAAGTATAATTTAATCATACTTAATTTCAACTACTATAGGATATAATGTGCAACTTGTAATGTTCCATGTCTTTATATGAAACCTGTATGTTGGCATAACTCATCTTTAAACTATAAAACTAATTTATAAGATAAGATTTATATCGATTTATATATTATGAAATAGTCTTATTTTTAGTTAATGTGTGACTTTCAACTCTTACCAAAGTATATACATCTTGAGTGCGGGACTAACATTAATAGATTATTTGATAGCATATGAAATAATAAGTCTAACAAACAACAAATTTGATAAGGATAGACTCTAAATCATGGTTATAATAATATGTTAAGAGATGAATTTTAAACCTAATTCAATCCTATAAAATAGCTCGCAAGGTGAGGTTTATACCCATTTATAAATTATGAAATTGTTTTATCTTTTGTCAATGAGACTTCTAACAAAAAAAATCTTTTAACAACACTTAATCCATTATTTTGATATCTCTTTTTACCTACGTCTTTTCTTAACAGACTTTGTCGATTTTATTCAATCTTGTATTAATCAAATACTTTACTTTTATCCATTCCTTCAAATCAACATATCCTCTCAATACAAATTTTCTGTAAAAACATACTTTATTTAATCATAAACAACTTTTATAAAAATGTTTTTTAACATTATTAACTTTTTTTTATAAAGGTCATAAAGTGGAAAAAATAAAGTAGAGATCTAAACTCACAATTAGTAAAAAAAAAAAAAGAGAGAGAATTTATTGAAGGTTTTACAGTTTTACACTTTGAACATTATTAGAAAAACCATTTTGATAATTCTAACAAAATTAAGATGTGATATGTCATTAATTATTATTCTTTGTTTTATATTTTTTAACACAATAAATACTTATTGCAAATTATAATTAAAAAATATTTATGACACTAGTGCAAAAACGTTGTTTAACGTCGGTTAATTTGGGCTTTTAACGTCACTTTGACAACCGACGTCTAAATGGGTAACGTCGGAAATCATCTCCACCGACGTCCCTATAAACGTCGGTTCACAATACCCACCAACGTCCATATAGACGTCTACTTAAACCCACACCGACGTCTAATTTCTCTATATAGACGTCCACCTATGCATAAAACCGACGTCAAGATGAATATATAAAGAGGTTTAAAGTGACACTAACCGACGTCTATGTTGTTATAGACGTTGGACATGGCATTAACCGACGTTTAACAACGACTTTGTGTTTTAGTGCAATTTTGATCCAGACTTTCGGTAGCATTGTGTAACACTCTCCTTTCGCTAGTTTCCCCACAAAAAAAGCTTGCGTCTTTTGAATCTTCTGGTCCTTTCAACCCAAAACTGAACCTGGGTCCATGGCTACTTCCAATTATTCAACCGCAACAGAAAAAAATTACGGTGTCGAGAAGTAGACAAGGACCCAAGTTCCATTTTGGGTCGGAAGAACTAGAAAACTCAAAAGATCGCATTCTTTTAGTGAGGAAACTAGCAAAGGGAGAATGTTGCACTATGTTACCAAAAGAGTGGATCAAAACTGCACTAAAACACAACACAAAAAAGGCAAATTTTAATCAGTTAAACGACAAGATATTCGATAAAAAACTAAAGAAAGTTTAAACGGTAAAAAGAAAAACCATGCACCCGGGATGAAGAGAGAAAACGAAGAGGACGAAGACAATGACGTTATGAGAAAATACAATGCAATGCCGGAAGAGATAAAAAGTAGAGGTGCACAAAGGGAGTAAAAGAAGAGGAGAAGCAGAGAAAAAGGAGAAGAGATGAAGACGCGATCAGAAACTGAGAGGTTAGAAGTCCTGCGGTTTATTTATAATGAAGGTGGGCGTCGGTGTTTGATCGGGATCCGACGTCTATAGACGTTGGTGCCCCTTCTAACCGACGTCGAAATTGCCCGGGAAGTTGGTGAACAACATTAATTGCAGCCCTGTCGACGTCTAATTTTTAAGGGGATCCGACGTCTATTCTTCTTAAAGAAGCTGAAAAGATTGATGCTTGATTTCCTATCAGGGTAGTTCAGTCGGTGCCCCTTCTAGCCAATGTCTAAAACCCTCGAATTGGGTGAAAATAATCAATTACTTCAACTTAGACGTCGTTTACGTTCAGAACCGACGTCTAAATTGAAGGATTTCTTGTCTTCCCGCCTTCAAGATAGGCCTTAGACGTCACCGTTTGACTACGTGACGTCTAAGCGTCTGGGAAGTTGGTGAACAGCATTAATTGAAGCCCAGTCGACGTCGCTTGTTCTGGGGATCCGACGTCTATGCCAGAACCATTTGACGTTTGATTTCCTGTCAGAGACTGGAACGTCAGTGCCCTTTTCTAGGCGACGTCGAATTGTTTGTCTTATCACATACTGATGGGCGTCGCAACCCACACAAATTTGATTGCATATTAGAAATGCAGTATAGACTAGGAAGTGACTCCTAGGTCGTCTCTCAAGGACCAACTGCGGTTCAGAGTCAAGTCTCACACAAAGTGGGGGGAGGGTTTGAAATTGTTTTGTGAATGCAAGAAGAATTAAACCTAATTAAAACTGGAATTTAAATACAGATGTAACCAGAATTTAAAGTATTGAATTGAATGTGGAAAAACATGAAAACCGAACGGTTCTTCACAAGGCCGAACGGTTTTAACACGAGTGTGCCAGATACCGAACGGTTCTGTTCATAAGACCGAACGGTCCTGGTAAGGAAACCGAACGACAATTGAAGCAGAAAGGAAACTAGTTAAAACAAAGAAGCCGAACGGATTAAAAACAAGACCGAATGCAAATAAAAATGTAAAAATTGGGCAAGTCAATGTAGAAGAAAGTCGAACGGTCTCTAATAGTGAAGCTTGTTAGAGACCGAACGGTGCTATTGGAAAACCGGACGGTAATGTCAGTAAATGCAAAAAATGCTATTGGAAAACCGGACGGTAAACTTGCAGAAATCAAAACACAGTGCAGCGGAAACGAAATTGGAGAAACAAAATGTTGGAACAGTAAACTCGTAGAACAGTAACATGCAACAGTGACGAAGACAATGAACATTAAAATGAAACTGAGAAGTAGATGCAACAATGATTTCAACTCTTAAATTGCAATGTAAATGGAGTTCACTACATGAAAATGGAATGAAGGAAAAAAAAAACTAAACCTCCCCAAAGGGGAAGGAGAAGGAAGATGCTCCCAAGACGTGACACTTCCAATGCTTGAATCAGCGTAACTCATTTTGTGTAAAAGCCAAATGAAATCGAATCTTCATTCTGGACGTGGTAGTAGCATGCATCACTCCTCCCAGCCAATCACCGTGCACCTCTCCTAAAATGAAAAACTGAATGCAGCTGTGTGCTCTTTAATTATAAATGAAAATGAAAATTGGAAGAAGCTAGAATCACTCATTCATCCATAATCAAAATGCAAAGACATGGTTTCAAAGAAGAGGAAAAAAAAACGTTGCAGCCAAACTCTCCGAGAGAAAATGAGGCAGCCCCCCCCCCCCCCCCCCCCGAAAAGTGACGGCTCCTCTTCCTAAGAGGTAATGTGTCTCTAAAAAAATAGGGTGGGGTCCACCCTAAAAACCCTAAAGTTGTCAAGTGTCTCCTTCTACAATTGGGCCTAGTCTAACACTACCAAAAATTGGCCCAAAAATACAAAACTTAATTTTAAAAAACCTAATCTACTAAATTAAAATTTGACTACATCTAAAATTAATTTGTAGAAATTCTTCAATTGCTTGTACTCTTCCAAAAGTCTCCTAGTGTAATTCCAAAATTTCCCTGAAAATGAAAATAGGAATAATTAAGCTCAAATAATTCAAATTAATTAAAATATGAATTAGTGGTCTAATTAAGCCCAAATGGTGAAAATGACACAATAACTAAGAATTAAGCACAAATCATCAACACAATTCGGCGCAAGAAACTAAGTTAATGGTATAAAATATTGATTCATCACATACCTCAGGCAATGTGACGTCAGTTTGTGGCAGGTGCGACGTCGATGATGTCATAGACGTCGCCTAGCATCGAAACTGACGTCTAGTTTACCAATATATTTACGATAATGCCACCGTGCAGTAATAGACGTCGGTTTTTCACGAAACTGACGCCTTATGGGTGACGTTAAACAGCGTTTTTCCACTAGTGTGAAAACTTTAACGATCCTAAAAATAGTTTTTCCAATTTTAAAGAATTAAATAGTTTTGGCCAAAAAGTGTAAGAACGTATATATACACATTTATGAGGTTTGGATATAGTTCATAGTATAAGGTTTTTTAAAAGAGCTCAAATAATTACATCGCTTAAACCAAAAATAAACCTTTCCCTCATAAGGTCTATCATTTTTTCTACCTGCAGGTTATTCTCCTCGTACAAATATAGTGATCATTGTAAAAAAAATAAAATAAACAATATACTAACAACACTAGAAAAATAAAGGATAAATTAATGTAATTTTTTTATCTACATAGATTCTGATTTATTAAATAAAATAATCATTATCATATAGTACACAAAACATGTAATTATCCTCAAGTAAACGAATCAATAGCGTGACCTGAAAATCTTATACTCTTTATCTAAATTTATACATTAACTTTTATACAAGTTATGCACCTATCATAAAAATGGATTGTGACAAAGGCCCTGACTCCATTTTGCTTAACCAAACTTGAATCAAATTTCTTAGCAGGATAAGTTAACTTATGTCATCACTATATTAGGGGTCTCACCCCTAATATTGTCATAAGAACTTCCTTCAACTCTTACCACTTAGACTACAACACTACGTGAGTTCGTAACCTAGTAGAGTAAAGGATAACTTCTGATCAACACATATTTTTAGTCAATGCATAACACTCTATTAGTGAAGATTCCATTTCTTCCTTAAAAGTCAAGACTCAAAACAAAGATGCAATTCAACTTTAACGATTTTAACTTTTGTATTCACTTTTATACTTATAACCTCACCACTTCTCCATAAAACATGATTTAACATAAAGTTCCTCATACCAAACAATCATACATATTTCATTCATCATATTCTTGTATAATCTTAGTTAATCACTTTTAATTACAATATTTTCATTACATACATCAAAATGGAGAAAAGAGTTATTCTAATCAAATCTCTAATTAAAGATCCCACCAGTCAAAATAAAAATTCATGTGTCTAGGACTAGATATCGAAATTTCAGCTCGATGTAACGATCAATAAAATGAGAATCTTAATTTTTTTTTCAAAATGACTCATAATAAAAAAAAACTCAATTATGCAATTGGTAATTGATTACCAAAGGCAACAATTGATCACCAGAGCTAAATTTCTACAAATAACATAATTTTACAACTGATAACTGATTACTAACGAGATGTAACTGATTATTAGAGCCAAATTGGTCAATAGATAACACAATTATGCAACTGACAGTACAATCATACCAAAAACCAAGTTTCAAGCTTCGTACAGGTTACAAAATGCCAATTTTGTGTTTAAACAACTCAAATCAGAAAAAAAAAATGACATTTGTAGTTCATACTATAAAAACCTCCAAATTTCATATTTCTCCCACTATGGAAATTGAAACCCTTAAATTCTAGTTTAACAACTCATACAATTAAACATGACAAGAAATCATAAAATCACAATCTTAGAAACTCATACAATTAATCAATACAAATCTAATCTATAAGAGCTAAATATTAGCTTTCCCACTTGAGTGCTACTTTTAAGCTCATAATCACTTTTTCACAAGAAAACTATCTACGTTCAGAGAGATCAGATCAATAAACCTCAGTCCACCATTGGAATCATCAACATTCAAAGAAAAGATTTTCTATAAAAGAATAAAAAAAATTAGATAAAAAAACTCTTTTGAGAGAAATATAGTAGATAATATTAATTTTAATTTATAAAATAATAAGAAATATAAAAATAAACCATCAAATTTATTTATTTGGACAAATCCTGATTGAATTTTTTAATATGATATCATTTTGAATATAAATTCATTTCTCTATATTTTTTAATTTTTATTATTTATTATATCTTTTTGTCTTTACAAAACTTTAAAATACTTTATATATGCATTTATTATATTAGATAAAATAATAAAATAAAAAACTAAAGAACTATTTTATTTTATTAAAAAAATATGTTTCTTAATATTGAAAAATAACCATAATAGACTACACTGTACAAGAAGGAAACACATATATTTATGCGTGCCAATATTTTGACACCATAATTTTAACACCATTTTGACACTGCTACATGTCGGCATGGGATTGGTTCGTGTTAAATTTTTTTAAAAGTTGAAATTGTGACATCATTGCAGAGGATCAGATTTCAATTTTTGATTTCCCGTTTTGCCCTTGACCTGTTTCATAGGGTGAAACGTTCTCTTTCATCTCATTTCTTCTGATTCCGGTGTGGTTGTGGCCTTCGCTCTTGCCATCGTTGTCGCTATCCTCATCGTTGTTGTGTTCGCGGTCTTGTGTTGGCGGTGTTGAGTGTGTGTTCAACGAGCCATGGATGCTTCCACTCAGCAGGGTCCTTTGACGAGCAAGGTAAGTTTGTTCTTTCTTTCGTCCATTTTGTTTGTGGGTATGTGGTGGTTCTTTCCTTCGCTGGTCCGTTTTGTTTTTGGGTATTTCCTTATTCGTTATGGGTTCCTTGAAGTAATAAGGTAAATTTGTTCTTCGTAGTCCGTTTGTCCAAAGGAAAAAATGGCTTTTTCGTTATTGGGTATTTCCTTGTTAAGTTTGTAGTTGTTTTTGTTTTAGGGTTTTGAAATTTTTGGTGGTTTCGTTTATGGTTGATGTAGTTGACGGTTCGACACTCCTTTTCCACAAACTATATATCAACTTTGAACAAGGAATTGACACAGGAACAACGGTCATTGATTTTTGGGACTCCTTTTGGTTGGTTCCTAGAATTGAGTCCTAAAGTTAGACTAGCGAGGAATATATTGAGTCAATTAGTGGTGAAGTGGGTTGACTGTAATCGTTCTTTTTTAATCGGAGATAAAGTAGTCCCTATGACTGAGAAAGACTTTTATTTAGGTCTGGGGTTGAGTACAAATGGTAAGGATTTGAACTTGAAAGAAAATTATAAATGCAGTTCATGTGTTAAATATGTAGGCAAAGACACAAAATATTTGGAGTTGGTTTACAAATGTATGATGAGGAAACGTAATAAGAAGATTCCTTGTTCTGATTATTGTAGTCTGTATATTTTAGTTGGTATATCTGAGTTATTATTGCCCAATCGTAGTGGAAGAGTGTTTCCACTTTTGTTTGAAATTGTTGATAATTTAAGTGGGTTGGCTAATTATTGTTGGGATAGTTTAGTGTACTGTTATTTGGTACGTAGTTTGTGCAATGCTTCAGATCATTTGAAGAAAGGAAAAGGAACAAGCAATGTTTACATTGATGGATGTACTTACATGCTGCAGGTAATATGAGTTAATTCATATTTTATTGTGAGTTGTGGATTGAATCGTATTTTTCAGAAGCCTTTGTGATGATGAATTTTGTGTAGGTTTGGTTTTGTGCGAAATTTTTACCTCCCAAAGGTCAAATACATAAATCTCCTAGAATATTGCATTGGATGAATGCACATTTGGGAGACAACGTTGTGAAACAAGCTTTGGAGAGTGGTGTGGTATGATGTTTATTGTTTGAGTGATTTATGTTATGATATATGTGTTGGTGGTATGATATGATTTGTTGAGTTTCAAGTTGATGATGATTTTGATGTTGGTGCAATGAATGATGCCAAGGATGAGCAACCAAGCCTGAAAACGAAAGTTGAGAAACCACCTTCAGCAAAGAAAATATTGAAACGAAAACTCAAAGACAATGTTATGCGTACGATGGAGCATCAGCAAAATCTAGTTGTAGAGCTTAAAAGCGAGGTTCTTCAGTTGAAGGAAGAGGTTGCTTATGAAAAATCTAGACGAAGAAGACCGGAGGAAGGTGGACAGAGTGTGCCACGTGAAGATTCTTCCTTCTCCCCGGGACGCATTTCCCCGGAAGGTATTTCCCCGGAAGGAATCTCACTGGGAGGCATGTCCACTGATGCAGCTCCAATGAAGACTTTTGTGAGGATGAGGTCATGATGGCGGTTCAAGAGCAGAGCTCTTAAAACTCCTTTTACTGGAACTCTAAGAATAAAACATGTGTGACATTATGATACGTTTACAGATTTGAAACTTTCCTTGTTGTTGACAGATGTTTTAATGTTGACAGATTTGTTTAGTAATTTCAATTGTAAAGAATGTTACATTGAACTTTCATTGTTTGACATAGTATTAAAGTTAAATGAATGAGTTATGTCATTGCCCTTGGAAAATAATGTTACCATGTAGTTGTTAAATATTAAACTTGACAGATAGTTTTATTGTTGTTGGATTTAATGGACGAAAGAAACAATGCATGTTTACAGGATGCATGGACTTAATGGACTTAGTGGACATAATGATGCATGGACTTATGGACTTAATGAACTTAGTGGATAATTGAATTTGGGGACCCCAAGTTGCCTTACAGAAGTTGTTGTGTTCCCAAAAGTACTTGGATGAAATCCTACATCAAGTGCAGTGAAAAAAGGTCTTGTAATCGTTTACATGATGGTGGTAAACGTTTACGCGAATGGTTTGTGGAATTTGTACAGAAAGTTGTTCTGGAGGAGCCAGGTTTTTGTACATAGGGGACCAGTATGTGAAATCTGGAATTCTTTGCGAGCTTGGAGTGCTTTTTGATGTTTTTCTTGCTAAGGTGTTTCTTGGGTGTGGAGACTTGAATTTGGGGACCCCAAGTTGCATTAAGGAAGCTGTTGTGTTCACTAAAAGTACTTGGATGAAATCTTGAATCAAGTGCAGTGAAAAAAGGTCTTGTAATCGCTTACAAGATGGTGGTAAACGTTTACGCGAATGGTTTGTGGAATTTGTACAGAAAGTTGTTCTACAGGAGCCAGTTTTTTGTTCAAATGGAACCAATATGTGAAATCTGGAATTCTTTGCGAGCTTGGAGTGCTTTTTGATGTTTTTCTTTTTTAGGTGTGTCTTGGGTGTGGAGAATTGAATTTAGGGACCCCAAGTTGCATTAAGGAAGTTCTTGTGTTCACTAAAAGTAGTTTAATGAAATCTTGAATCAAGTGCAGTGAAAAAAGGTCTTGTAATTGTTTACAAGATGGTGGTAAATGTTTACGCGAATGGTTTATGGAATTTGTACAGAAAGTTGTTCTGCAGGAGCCAGTTTTTTGTACATAGGGGACCAATATGTGAAATCTGGAATTCTTTGCAAAAAAGTACATTATAATGTTCAATCCAAATAACATTAAAGATATTTATTATGTAAAAAAAAGTACAGGACTTGAAAATAAATTCATTATAACGTTTCTCGTTCACACTAATATTGGGTTGTTCAGAATACAGCTACATCCATTAATGTGAACTTCTATAGTAATATCATGGCAATGGTGCTGAACCTCAAAGACAAGAACGTCTCCTTCCTTCAACCCATATTGACTGCAAAATTCTTTCTAACCTTTTTCCAAACTTTGTTGAATTCCTTGTATGTGAAACCAAAACCTTGAACATTACACCATCCTTATAACCAAGAAGCACAACCTCTGTGAAGCCCTTGTTCCTAATTTCATTCCCAAATGTTGTTCGCAAGTCCTGTGGATTAATGAAGATGAAGTGAATGACATTGAGAACTGTTATTAGTGATGAAAATTAAGTTGGAAAATTTTAAGTATTTCATACGTACCAAATGAATTCCTTCACACTGTGATTTAGTCAATTTTACAGCGAACAATGAGGAATCAGGATCATAAGTACAGATATCAATGAAATATTGCCTACTCTTCTCGGTGCAAGGACCAAAATATATTATAATTTTGAAGTTGTTGTTACCGTGATACTGGAAGGTAATGTGGGCATCGTTAACCCTTTCATGATATATGTTTCTCAGTGAAGACCATCCAGTCGTAATTCTAGGATGCATTACGTTTATGTTATAGGTTACCAAATGTGTGTGACTGTGATTGTCCAGCAACGACCATGTACTTCCTAATTCGTTTTCAAACGCTGCAGCGAAATGCCTATCCACCCACCCAAAATCCTGTAGTAGTTGTTTCAAATTAAGAATAATATAAAATACTTTAAGAAAACATATTAGAAAAGACAACATGTTTACCATAACTGTTAGGTGGATGGTTGAGAACTCCCATAAGATTGTTGATGTCCCAGTGCTTGAGGATGCGGCCATGATTTTGAAAAGAAGAAAGTGAAAGTGTGGATACCTTTGTGTTAGTGCATTTGAAAGATACGTGAGAAAGGAATTTATAGGTCCTTCACGTCTTTCTTAAAGTCTCCCAAATGTTTTGGTCAAAGCATTGCTTTCAATATTTGGATAACAGTCATCTTGACTGTCATTGGGAAAATGTTTGAGAGTTACATGGCTTTTAATGCCCCATTATGGTGCCTTTTAATATACCATTATTGTAGTCAAACCGTTTCACCAAACAAAGAATGAAAATTTAATGCTCCTTAAAAGCATTTGACTAAATTATTGACCTAAAGGATGAAATATTAGGAAAAGAAGAATAACCTACTTTTGGTTATGCAACCTCTAGATGTTGAAAAATAGCATGTAATCGTTTACCATAATGGTGTAAACGATTACACGAAAAGAAATTGGTTTTTGTACACAATCTTGTTCTGCAGGAGTCAGCTTTGACAACACAGGGGACCATTGTCTACAATTATTAAAATATACCATAAAGTAAGAGAATTTTGATTTCTAGTAAAACACTTCATTACTAAATAAACCTTACAATACTGAGATACCAACATAGTCATCTGAACAACAAAAGATAATAATCAAAATAAACAAATATTAACAAATTCTAAGAACTAGGATCGTTGTCAAAGCGGGTGCGGAAATGCTGCATTTGTTCGTCAATGTGTCCAACTCGTGAATCCAAGACTCAAATCTTGTCCCCATGGCTAGCTCCATGTTTGAGAATTACGTTTGAAAGGCATCAAATTTGGTCCCCACGGTCATCTGCAAGTTTTCAAAATGCGTATTGAAGGAGTCTAATCTTGAACCAACAAAAGTCTACATTTCTTGGATGCAGTTGAGTACATTGTTAACGAAATGGCAAGTGTACCATATCGTATCAAGTAATATAAATGGTATAACCCATTATCGTTCTTCCCATGAGACTCGAAAGGCCTTATCGTTCGTGTGAATCAAAATCGTAAGACTTGTGAAAGAAAAATTCAATAATTCTGGTGAATGCAAAGACAGAAAATAAACATGCAATGTATGATTCAATTGACGCGAAAAGAGTATGAATGAATGGAGTTGTTGGGGGTTTACAATTTCATGTAATCCTCTCTCTCTTATTTACTCCTCTTGTTTAAATTGCTTTATTATCTAATTGTTATGCAAACTTTCTTGGCCTCCCCTTAACCCGATCCCTCGGTGAAAAGGACCTATTACTAATTATCGGCTTGCTATCCCTAGCCTCCCCTAGTAACTAGCAACGCATTACAAACAGAAGCAAAAACAATTGGTCGTCCTACTCCCCTATCCCTAGGTGGTATTGCTTAACCAAGGAATTACTCACCAGTTCATGACATTACTGTACGTCCCCGTATCAATAAAGACAAAGAACAGTTATCGAATGAGTTAAACGATAAAAGCTTTAAGCACATATGAGAACCCAACAATTGATAATAAACACATATGAAAATCATATAATTAAACAAGAGTTTCAATAAAAGAGAGTATCAAAAGATTATATTGTTCCCCCAACAACAAAAGGGTTTAGTTCACCATTGTCATGGTGAACCAAGATGAAGGTAATGGAAGATATGGAAAACAAACCCTAGAAAAGATGAAAAGGAGCCCAAGCATCCAAGAGATCCTCTCTAGAGAGTGAAAATTAGGTTTGGCCGCCCTCTTCTGTCAAAAGAATGAATTGGAAATCGTAACAGGGCTATTTATAACTGAGGAGCACAACAGAAAATAGGCCCAACCCCATCTGACAACCGCCCGACGTCACACTTTGCCGCCCGGCGGTGTACCCTATATCGCGCCACCGCCCGGCGGTAGGGGTCTACCGCCCGGCGGTTTCCCTTGTGCCGCAAAACCGCTCGGTGTCAGGGGTCTGTCGCCCGACGTCCTTTGCTGGTGTCTTCTCCTCCCGTCGGACTGCCCGACGTCAGGGGTCTGCCGCCGGGCAGTCCCTAGACTCTTCTTTTCTTCATTTTTCTTCCTTTTCCTTGAGTCTAGGAGCTTCATTTTCATCCCCAATCTTCACTTCTATCAAATTTGCTGCAAAACAAGCATAATATCTCTAAAAACAGCTTTTGACTCTCGACTGACTCGTTTATTGAGGTTTACTTGATTCTAGGCTCATTCTAAGCAGTAAAAGGTGTCATTTAGTCCAAAATAACATATGAAAATAACGGTTTTTCAAACGTTATCACAAAATAGAGCTTGGCTTTCTACCATTTCATCCAATGATTCAACACTCCTAAAGTACATGACAAGACCTACTCCATTTCAGATAATCAGTGAAATCAAATCAAGATGCATGCATGTTCTCTACTTAATTTAGCTCATACTTTCCTCAACAGATGTCACACATTATGAATGATCAGTCCACTAAAAAAAATACAATCATGAACTTTAGAAGTTCTCACCAAGCAAGTGGTTCACTCAATCACTCAAGTGTTTAGGGTAGCACTCCACTCTTTATTATTCACAAGTCACCTGAAATAAAATTGTCATTCATCTTAAACAATCAACATCTTCACATGAAAATGCCATCAAAAGGACTTTTCCAAGGCTTGTAATGAGGCTAGGCTAACAAGAAAAATTGGTTTTTCTGGAAGACAAAATCCTTGAGTCAAGAGAGCTACCATAATATTCCACATTTAAACACAACTCTCTTCCTCACCAATCTCACTTATTTCCCAACTTCTTCCTTTTTCTTTTTCATTGAGCTCATCTTCATGCTTTTCTTCTTCTCTTTTCTTTTTCTCATGTATTTTTCTTTTTCAATAATTGAGCTCAATGCTTTTCAACTACTTTTCAATTTCCCCCATACAACCCCAAACTTGAACCTTGTCAAAACATACACTTAAGCTCAACTTAACTCAAGGTAAAAATTTCAAATCAAAGGTTCTCATCCTGTTTAAGACTAAGGTTCAAAAAGGGTATAATCTTTGAAGCATTTTGGGTGAAAACTTGGCTAGAAAAGGGTTTTCAAACATGGCCTTGATCATATGACATTCACATACAAATAGATCAATCATCAAGATTAAGACAATAATATTCATGCTTCACTGTGAACAATACATACAACAATAAAAACTCTGGGGCTCGATACCTCACACAACATGCTTTCTCACACACATTCATTCATACACCATGCTTAGCATCATGACCACAATCATAATTCATCACACATCTGCTTCACAGGATATCGACATGCAACACAACTCAATAATCATTCACATCAAATCATCATCAAATAAGTTCATCATGCACATTATTCAGTCAAACATCTTCAGAAAGAGTATTCAAGCCAAGCATACACACTGAAAATAAAATTCAACCTATTCTAAAAATTTCAAATGCGAAAGTAGAAGAGAGAATCTAGGTTGCCTCCTAGTAGCGCTTGTTTAACGTCACGAGCCTGACCCAAAACTGTTTAGCACTTGTCAGTAAGTACAATTCTTCCAACACCCTTTAGTAGGTGTGCCTTCCGGGTATCCTTCAATGGATACCAAAAATTAGCATCCCTTAGTAGATGCTACCCAAAAATTGTTCAAAAATTTAAAAATTACATGTTCAACAGAAAAATAAAAAAATAAAAAATAAAAATTGTCTTATAATACAAAATGTGCCTTTCAGCAATCAACTCTTCTTCTTCACATAGGAGTCTTCCTCATCCCACCGTCTCAGCTTTCGTCTGTTCACTCTTCTGATATTTCCACTGTGGGGTGCCTCGATTTCCACCATTCCTTTTTCTTTCAGTTCTTTTAGTACCCACTTCCTCCTTTTATATTTGACTTTGCTCCCTGGTCGAAGTGGGTCCTTTTTGGAAATTTTTTTAATGGTTCCTCTTACTTTATCCACAGGCACCTATAAAACATTACAATTATTAGAATAATCAGTACCTAAAGTGCTCTCTTCATGTTCTGCTTCCCTCTTTGGCTCCTCATGTCTGGCTCTTTTTATCATTTTGATCTCATTATCCTCATAGCCAGTGTAAAGAAATAAGTACTCTTCATCTCTCATCATTATTCGTCCATCATGGACACTGATAAGCATCTTGGAAGTTGCCATAAAAGGTCTTCCCAAAATCACCGGAACCTCGTCATAAATTTCCATATCCATAACAATAAAATCTGCTAAAAATTCTAACTGTTCCACATGCACAATAACGTCCTCCACCCTACTAAGTGGCGCTTTTTTAGAACCATCTGCCATTGTCACCGTAAGGTTGGACAGTTTCAACACTAACCCTCTGACTTTTTTCAAAAATTCTGTGGGTATCATGTTGATGCTGGATCCAGAATCTATCATGGCCTCTACTTCGCAATCATTCAGAACAGATGATAATGCTACACAACCTGGATCTTTTACTTTTGGTGGATGATTTCTCTTCTGAGGTTGAACAATCGGATCCTCTTCTTCGTCTGTGAGTTCAACCTGCTCTTCATTTTCCGGCTCAACAATTTGTTCATCAGGATCTTCTTCCTCCTCAATGGTTTCAACTTCATCTTCATTGCCTCTTTTCTCATTGACTTCATCAGTGCTCATCATCTCCTCATCTTCTGCTTTATTGTTCTCAAATTGAGATGGTTCGCCTTCTGCCTTCCTTTTGTTGTTTATCAAAACAACTTTGCATTCCTCCTTAGGGTTAACCTCAGTGTTAGCCCGAAACTGACTCTTCTCTGTGGTGTCAACCCTTTTTGACAGCTGCCCAATCTGTGTCTCCAGTGCTCTGAAGCTGGCTTGATTGTTGTTTAACTGGGATTCATAAGCTTTAAAAAATTTATCAAACCGGTCGCTTAAACCTCTCACAGTCTCTGTCAAGCTGCTCACCTGCTGCCATAAAGGTGAATGTTGTTGCTGCCGGAAGCTTCCTACTTGCCCAGAAGAAGTATTCTGATTCTGTCCAATACTGGGGTGGTTCTTCCAACCTTGGCTAGAATTGCCTTGGTTGAAATTACCTTGTTTGTACTGGAACTGGGCTCCCATGTAATTGACGTCCTGCTGCATTTCCTCAGTGAAAGCATATTGACCATTGATGTGGTCACCACCGCATAAGTCGCAAAGTTGTTGAGTCTGAGAAATATTTCTTAACCCTGTTGGAAGTTCAGAAAGGACCTTTGTTAGCTTGTCTAATTTTTGGTTAAGAAGATCATTTTGTGTAGCCATTGCATCATTAGCAGGAAGATGCAAGAGTCCCCCTTTCTGTGCATGATGGGTGTCGTAGCCCATGCAAAATTTAATGTGCATAAAAGAATGCAGTATAACTAGGAAGTGACTCCTAGGTCGTCTCTCAAGGACCAACTGCGGTTCGGATATTAAGTCAAACACGAAGTGGGGGGTTTTGTGAAAATGTTTGTGAATGCTAATGATTGAATTAAAATAGAAATTAAACACAACAAAGCATAATTAAAAACATTAAAGTGAAGGCTAAAATTAAAATAAAATAAAAATAAAAGATAAAGCCACTAAAAAAAATATCCTACCAACAATTAATTAAACATGCATTGGATAAGTAAAATGATGCATGGAAACAACACGGTGAATATAATTAATATCTATAGCTTGAATTGCCATAATAGGCACCGTGCAACAATGGTAAAAGAGAAAACTCAAAATGGCCGTGAACCACTCACATACATTCATTGAAATGCAACATATAAATGTCCACACCGAAAGGGTACTAAAACCAATGCTTTTTCTAATAGAAAAATGCTACACCATTTTTTAATTGAAATCAAAATGATAAGATGAAACAATGATGAAACAACTTGCAAAGTAATGAAAAGGACCGGTCTTTGTAAAAGTAAAATCCATCAAATCACGCTTTCTTCATCTAATAGAAAAGTAAATGTATATGCAACTAAAAGAAAAATGTGCTTCTCACATCCCACAATGCCGAACACCAACTCACAATTCAATCTCAAAGCTTAAGGGTGTGTTTACTTGGGGTTAATTGGGGGAGAGTGATTGAATGGATTTGAGGGGATTTGAGGGTGATTTTTTTGTGTGTTTATTTGAGTGGATTTGAAGGTAATTGAGAGTGATTTTGGGGGTGAAATTTATGAAAGTTAGTGTAAGATTTGATTGATGTGAAAGTTTAAAAAAAAAGTTAATTGATAGAAATTGAAGATTACCAAAATACCCCTAGGTATTAAAGTAATATAAAATTATATTTGTTAATGTTATATTTAATTGTAAAAATGTTTATTAAGAGTTAAAAATTTGGAATAATTATGATAAATAATTATTAAAAATAATTGTAATAATTTATTATTAAATAATACTTGAGTGAAATGATTTCTTTTTTAATTTAGTATTTGTTTGTGTTAAAAAAAATTTTAAGTAGTATACATTAATTTTAAGTAGTATAAATTTTAAGTAGTATACATTAAATTTTAAGAAGAAGAAGAAGAAGAAGAAGAAGAACACTGTTATTCGGATACAGCAGAGGGGTAACCGGCCGGATACTCCATTCTTCACGTACGCTGTTATTCGGATACAGCAGAGGGGTAACCGGCCGGATACTCCATTCTTCACGTACGTTGTTATTCGGATACAGCAGAGGGGTAATCGGATACTCCATTCTTCACGTTTTCATTGTTGTGTGTATCCGGAAGAAGAAGAAGAAGAAGAAGAACGCTGTTATTCTGATACAGCAGAGGGGTAACCGGCCGGATACTCCATTCTTCACGTACGCTGTTATTCGGATACAGTAGAGGGGTAACCGGCCGGATACTCCATTCTTCACGTACGCTGTTATTCGGATACAGCA
Organism: Vigna mungo; assembly: GCA_036885675.1. NCBI lineage: Eukaryota > Viridiplantae > Streptophyta > Magnoliopsida > Fabales > Fabaceae > Vigna > Vigna mungo. The sequence continues at coordinate 13,591,966 of CP144694.1, read as the reverse complement.
GAGGGGTAACCGGATACTCCATTCTTCATGTTTTCATTGCTGTGTGTATCCGGATACAGCTTAACTTGTAACCGGATACAAGTGTTCTTCCTCACCCAGGCACCACCCATCTTCGACACTTACACGCTCGGACCACCTCCTTTCTTCATCCTTCGTCTTCATCTACCCACAACCTGCATTCATCGTTGCAACAACCTATATAACAACAACCAAAACACTCACATCTGCTTACCTGAGCTTTGATTTTTCTTCACCGTTACAGCAACGTTTCCCTTCCTTCAACGTTTCCCTTCCTTCCTGACTCACTGCATGCACGAGATGTTCTCCTGCTTCTCGGTGAAACAACACAATAAGCAAAGACAGACCACGCCCCATATTAATAATGCTTCCGTAAAAAAGGGCAAGTGGAAATTATTTAAATTGAAGAGGGTATTTTAGACAAATGCCAAATGACACCTCCAAATCTTCGCAGCTCAGAGAGTGAATGAACAGTGTCACAATCCCGCGATTACCCGCAAATCATCACCCTCAAATCTCCGAAAGTGAACACAATTTTTTTTAAATTACTCGTCTCCCAACCATCGTGAACAGCAAACTACCTCCAAGTGAACACAGCCTAAATGTCAGCACAGTATTCCCACGTGAATGAAAAATGTTAATTAAAGAAAGCAATGCACTAATCCCAAAGCAATTGAAAGTGAAATTGGCTTAAAAGCCTTCTTGACCGTGACCTTCACGGACACCACAAAATGCAAAAAGTAAGCTAAGGAAACCTTGTGCCAGCATGTTCTTCCCAAGAAAATTGAAAAATAATTATTGTAAAATGAAATTAAGGCAACTTTAGCACCGGTAATGAGTTGAAAGAAATAAAAGTGTGCCACCAAGAATTCACCTACTGTCACCTCACAACCTCTTCTATCTAGTCACCTAGCTACTTCCTTTTTTTTTAAAAAAAAAAAAAAGAAATGCAATGCTTAACACACCCAGGTGCCAAGCTTGGCACGTCCATCACCATAAAGTCAAAGTCTCACCTAATCTACTATTCAATGAAGCTTAGAGAAAATATTGTAAATTCCAAATGAAATAAAGATCAAACCTAGAAGCAATAACTAAACCTTTTTTTATTCCACTCCATTGCAGATGATATGACGGTACTGAAGGGTTAATGACCTGTAGCTGCACCTTTTTATTTTCTTCAAAACACCAGCATAAATGGTGCTGCCGGACGTGACAATACTCAATCTTAAAAGCAAGGAAAATAAGCTTTCAAATGGAAACAAAACAATTGCTTCAGGCCGTGACGTGTGCCCCAAAATAAAAAGTGAACAATTGATTCTTCATTCATCCAAAGTCACCAAACATCAACATGTTTCCAGAAGCGTAGAAAAAAATGTTCCAAGCCCAAAAACAAAGGGGCGGCTGCTGCTGCTGGCTCTTAAAATTACCGAGAGAGAGCTCCTCTCTAAGAAAAAACACGTTCCAGCCAGCAAATTCTGAGAATGAGAGTGGCGGCTGTAGCTAGGTCTCAATCCCTAGGGCCATGTGTCCTACAAAATGAGGTAGGGTCCACCAAGAAAATAAAAGGAAACTTTAGGTCAAGTGTCCTACAATCTTTGGGCTTTCATAATTTTTAACAATGGTCCAATGTGCACAAGTTTGTCCAAAAAGTTTAAATTATTAAAATTACAATATAATTAAATTTGAAAATGTCTAATTTGAGAGTCTTGAATTTATTTTGCCTCCTTCCCAATGCTCCAAATTGTATCTCCAAAATTTTCTCTGCAATTAAAAATGCAAATAATTAGCTCAGAATATTCAAATTAATTAAATTAGAATTTCCGGTCAAATTAAGCACTATTAGCGAAAACGGGAAAATACCGGACATTTAAGCACAATTTTCTGATTAATTCTAGCACAATAAACTAAATCAAATCAATAAAATATCGACTCATCAGTGCACCCCTCTCACTTTGAGAAACTTCATTCAGGGCCATCTCCTCGATCAAATCATAGGCTTCGTCTTCAGTCCTCCTGTTTATACTGCCTCCAGCTGAGGCATCCAACATCATCTTAGACTGAGTATTTAGCCCTCCAAGGAAGGCTAGCAAGTAAGAAGTTTTATCAAACCCATGAACGGGGGTCTTCCTTAACAAGCCTTTAAATCTGTCCCAAGCCTGTCCGAGAGTTTCTTCCATTCCTTGCTTGAACGAAGAGATTTCAAGCTTCCCTTGATGAATCTTGGTTTGCGGAAAGAATCTGGTGACAAACTGTCTTGCCAACGCATCCCAGTTTCTAAACGTCCCTTCAACAAATGAGTGCAACCAATCTTTGGTGTTTCCTCCCAAAGAAAATGGGAATAGGCTAAGTCTGACCCTTTCATCTGAGACTTCGGCCATCTTAATAGTATTGCAGATTTCACCAAAGATAGTCAAATGTTTGTAGGGATTCTCACTCGACAACCCATGAAACTGGTTGCTTTGGACCAACTGGATGAGTGCAAGGCTCATCACCAAATTTGTTGCATTGTCCACAAGAATGACTATGTTGTTGAAATTCAAGGGACCCACAATGTTTGCTGAGTCCCCCAGTGTGCGTCTTGTAGGAGGTTGATCCGCCATCTCCTCTATATCCTGTGCAGAAGATTGCAAAAGTGGTTCAGAAGAAGGAAAGTTCTCACGTGTAGACTGACTAACTCTCCTCCTTCTCCTGTGTGGTAACCCCTCGAGAAGAGGTTGCTGATCTTTTCTGCTCCTGGTGTGTATCCCTTCCTGCATACACAAGAAAAAATACCCCTAAAAGCACTTTTACAGAAAAATAAAATAAAACAAAACAAAATAAAAATATAAACAAATAATTACAAACAAGTCAAACTCAGTCAATTCACACTACTTGAAAAAGTTAAACCTCGAGTCCCCGGCAGCGGCGCCAAAAACTTGTTAACGGAATGGCAAGTGTACAATATCGTATCAAGTAATATAATTGGTATAACCCATTATCGTTCTTCCCATGAGACTCGAAAGGCCTTATCGTTCGTGTGAATCAAAATCGTAAGACTTGTGAAAGAAAAATTCAATAATTCTGGTGAATGCAAAGACAGAAAATAAACATGCAATGTGTGATTCAATTGACGCGAAAAGAGTATGAATGAATGGAGTTGTTGGGGGTTTACAATTTCATCTAATCCTCTCTCTCTTATTCACTCATCTTGTTTAAATTGCTTTATTATCTAATTGTTATGCAAACTTTCTTGGCCTACCCTTAACCCGATCCCCCGGCGAAAAGGGCCTATTACTAATTACCAGCTTGCTATCCCTAGCCTCCCCTAGTAACTAGCAACGCATTACAAACAGAAGCAAAAACAATTGGTCGTCCTACTCCCCTATCCCTAGGTGGTATTGCTTAACCAAGGAATTACTCACCAGTTCATGACATTACTGTACGTCCCCGTATCAATAAAGACAAAGAACAGTTATCGAATGAGTTAAACGATAAAAGCTTTAAGCATAGATGAGAACCCAACAATTGATAATAAACGCATATGAAAATCATATAATTAAACAAGAGTTTCAATAAAAGAGAGTATCAAAAGATTACATTGTTCCCCCAACAACAAAAGGGTTTAGTTCACCATTGTCATGGTGAACCAAGATGAAAATAATGGAAGATATGGAAAACAAACCCTAGAAAAGATGAAAAGGAGCCTAAGCATCCAAGAGATCCTCTCCAGAGAGTGAAAATTAGGTCTGGCCGCCCTCTTCTGTCAAAAGAATGAATTGGAAATCGTAACAGGACTATTTATAACTGAGGAGCGCAACAGAAAATAGGCCCAAGCCCATCTGACAACCGCCTGACGTCACACTTTGCCGCCCATTGGTGTACCCTAAATTGCGCCACCTCCCGGCGGTAGGGGTCTACCGCCCGGCGTCCTCTACTGGTGTCTTCTCCTCCCGTCGGACCGCCCGGTGTCAGGGGTCTGCCGCCGTGCGGTCCCTAGACTCTTCTTTTCTTCATTTCTCTTCCTTTTCCTTGAGTCTATGACCTTCATTTTCATCCCCAATCTTCACTTCTATCAAATTTGATGCAAAACAAGCATAATATCGCTAAAAACAGCTTTTGACTCTCGACTGACTCATTTATTGAGCTTTACTTTATTCTAAGCTCATTCTAAGCAGTAAAGGGTGTAATTTAGTCCAAAATAACATATGAAAATAACGGTTTTTCAGCCGTTATCATACATCGTTTAGTGATGTGGATGAACTACCTTCATCATTATGTTTTTGTATTGTATCTTCAGGTTGTGGATTGGGAGTCTTCTTTTTTGGAACCCACTCTCCTTCTTCGTTTTGGACATAACCAAATGACCCTATTACTTCAGATCCTATTCTTAGTCTTGATTTAACTGATGTAGACGGATCAGTTTCAGTGGGGACTTCAAACAGCTCCTAGAACATGCTTATCAGATGAGGATATGGCAATTTTGCATCGTCCTTTAATGCCTTTTTCATCTTCTTTCTGTTAAGATGACCCCAGTTAATTTGCATGTTATTGAAAAGTGCCCACAGGATGATAATGTCCTCTTCGGATGCTTGACCATTATTGGTTGCACGAGGAAGTAAGATTCGAGTCAGAACGTAATGAAGAATCCTAGGTTGTACCTTCATACGCCCTTCCAGAATTCTTCCATGTATGTCAGCATCATGTATACACACTAGTTGGCGAGCAGTTATAGAATCGTACTGCTCTTTCCACTCATCAACAATTCTTCCTTCGTAACGAACACCACCGGATGGGAGTGAAGACAACTCATTGAAAACTTTAGGGCTTATTTTGATTATGATCCCTTTCACTTTAAATCGAATAACCCCTATAGCCTAAATGGTCATGTTGGTGTAGAAGACTTTTACTAATTCAGGGTAGAAATATCTTTGTAAGGAAACAAATTCTAGAAGCCCAGCCTCGGACAATATGTCGTAGAATTGGAAATTGCGACCTTCGAACCACCCGTCTTGTAGATATTTGCTTTCCAAGATTTCACGATTGAAAAAATGGGTAGCAAATTTCTGATATTGTTCATCGGAAGAGAAAAGTCCATTGTTTGGTGGTGGTGGTGATGATGGTGGGGATGGTGGTGGGGATGGGGTCGGGCTACGGCGGTGATGACGTCCACCACAAGATGAACACGCCCTTTGTTTCATCTTAGCGAGATCAACCATTGAAGGATGATTAGGGATTTGAGATGAAGATGAATGTAAGAAGGTTACTTGGAGAAGTTAAATAGTTGGAGAAGATGAAGTGGACAGATCGTGAAATAGGGGACGTGGGTATACAATGTTATTGATTAAGGATTTTAAATGGGGGACGTGGGTACTTGAATGGACGCAGCGTTCAATGTTGTCTCTTGAAAGAACAAAATTGTAACAATCAGAAAACATGTTAAAAAGTAACGCAATGACATCAAACAAATAAAGCTTTGAAGTACTCACAGAATCATCAACACATGGTGTTGCAGTTTTTTTGGTTGAAGTTCGTTTTCTTTGACTGGTTTTTTTCTCCAAGGTTGACTTCAATCTATTGGTGTGTGGTCGTCCATTTCGCTTCACTTGTACAGGGCTACGCACAAGTACATCATCATGTACACCACCGTTGTCCTGTATTGTAATGGACTTCGGCTTGTCGTATCTTAGTTCGCCCCCATCACTAATCATGTCATTTCTCATGGAGGAATGACATCCAAACTTTTGACCCAACAGATCAAGTTCTTTTTTCAGCTCTTTAGAAGAACCTTCACAGTCACATGCTACCTCTGCTATTTCATAGAATTGTTTGCACAACATTTGGTATCTTTGCATGGTAGGTTGTTGATTGGGATTACTATACGAGGCTCTAATGAGAGTGTGCCTTCTACCGATATTTTTACTCCACCGTCGTAGAATGTATTTCATGGGCACACTATAAACATCTTCCTGTCCAAAAACCAAAAGGGAATGTCGACAAATAATGCCTCTGAACTCAAATAAAAGGAAATAACAGGTGGCATTTTTTGTCACTGGATCAAAATGCAATTTGTAAAATTTATTTGAACATTTTCCTTCACACATGCGCTCCTCTTTGATTGTGTAAATATTGAAAAAGTTGTCCGTAACGGTTTCTTTGATAAAACAATTCATCCTTGAGCGAAACTCTTTTTGCACTTCTTCAAACTTTTCATGTGTGTACTCAAGTTGAAATTGTCTCTCAATTGGTGACTGCGACCCACAACCAATTGTGGTATTCAGTGAGGAGAAATCAGCTTGTATTTCTTTTTGGGCCTTCACTTTTAGTGCATTGTTGTATTGCACCACAAATTGTTGAAGTGTGGTACTTGAATTTATAAATCCATCAAAGAAAGGATTCATTCCCTCACTTCTTTGTGTAATTGACATTCCAGCCCAGAAATCATTCCTTAAGTAACAAGGAACCCATTTATGTCTTTCCTCATACAAACTAAATAACCATTCATTATCCTCCAATCCATATCTGCTCACTAAATCAGCCCACTCATTCACAAACTCTGTCGGACAACCACAATCATAGACAAGCGCATTGAGATCACTTTTGATGTTAACATATTCTTTATAGCCGTTAAATTTTTCAGGTACTTTTTTCATTATATGCCATAACACCACCTATGCCTACTATTAGGAAAGACTTTTTTGATGGCATTCGCCATTGCCCTACATTGATCAGTGATAATCCCATCTAGGGCCTTATTACCTATGCATCTCATCCAAAATTCGAACAACCAAACAAAAGATGAAGTGTCTTCAGACGATAGCAATCCACATCCTAGTAAAATCGAGTGACCGTGATGGTTTACTCCAACAAACGGCGCAAAAGGCATTTCATACTTATTAGTTAAATATGTGGTGTCAAAAGAGATGACATCACCAAATTCTTCACAAGCAGCTCTACTTCTTGCATCTGCCCAAAACACACTACAAATTCTATTGCCTTCATCCAATTCAATGTCATAAAAAAAGTCATTATTCAAATCTTTCATGGAGGAAAAGTGTCTTAATAGGGCTTGTCCATCTTCGTCCTTGCATAAAGATCTTTTGTGTTGGCCAATGTAGTTTCTAGCATCTCTCTCCATGAATTCCATGTTTTCGAATCCCCCAACATCGCTGACAATACTGAGGAAACTCTTATTTATCCGGACTCCAGCATCATCATTCACCTGCAATGTTCGCTTTGCTTGCATGGTAAGTTTCCTATTGACAGCAAAAAGCTTTGAATTATTTGGGCATAGGTCATGATTGTGCTCTAAGTTGCAGTCCTTATAAACAATTTTTCATCCTTCCTTGAAATGGTTATGCCAGCAGGACATTGGTTCGTTTGGGTAGGAAGTGTTTTCACCTCAGGGTTTATTGATGACACGTATTACCCTTCCCTAGAGCACACTAATCTCAAATAATTGACATTGTTGTTGTTATCCTTTCTATAATTTCTTGTCCTCACCGAAAATCCACGTCTAATGGCATATTCTGTATAAAACTTTTTCGCTTCGTCCATGGATTGAAAACAAATATGCAGTGTTGGTTCAACGTCCACAAAACTTTCATTAGGGTCATCACTATTGATATTAGACTCAGGCATTGCACTGGTATTGCTTGTACTGCTTGTACTGTGATCCATGAAAACAAACTAATCCCACCCTGATTAATGTGGTCAAATAAACAAATTAACCAATGAAAACAACAAATATTTTCGAACCAACAAACCATCAACATATGATATATATATTTACAAAAATTAATGTTTCCCACCACAATGTGAAACATCATAAAATAAAATAACATAAATTTAAACTCAAAAATATATAAACATTCGTTCACAAAATTTTAAATTTAAAGTTAATAATAAATTTAAAATACACAAAATGAGAATACTTTAGTTTCTCATTGAATGAAATAAAGATGATGGTTACATGTTCTTACCAACATAGGACGTATTTATGGCTGCCTTTAATGAAGGTAAAACTTTGCTCACCAAACTGCAGTGGACATTTAAGTGCATTCTTCGTAAATGTTGTCTTCAACAACCTCGAAAAAAGCTTGTAAGAAATGTCTTTAATGAAGAAGATGGAAGAAAGATGAAGTCAAAGTCACCAAGGTTGAGCTGCAACAAAGAAAATGGAAGTGTTACGGATGGAACAAGTAACCCAAGTTTAGAAGCAAAGTTCAATGGGTTTACTCTCTCATACCTCACATTAATTGCAAAAGTCACTTTTTAAAACCCCACATTAAATGCATGTACATTCCAAGCAAGCAAAAAATATTTTCTCTTTCACCAATATGTGCAAAAAAGCAACAGGCTCTTCACTCAATAAAGGTTATGTCATTAAATGATTCATCCATTAAGACCAAAAATTTATAATATAATATAATAATATTATAATAATATTACAAATGATAAATAAATAATAATAAAATTAAATGACATAACTTTGTAAAGACTTCTATATATACTTCCGTCATGGCCACTCAGATTCAACTAAATTCAACATATTTGTAAGTCCATTAATTGTATTGATTATTTTTTTCTTCTCTTAAGATGTCTTGTAATTCTTGTGTGGATTTCAATTTTCTTGCAATTTAAGGAACGATTAACATGGATGCATGGGAAGACCTTGTGTATGATGATGATGTGCTTGAATCGTTTTTGAAAAAATGTGATTCTTCTGCATCACTCATACCTGGTCCAGCCGGTAATGTTCAAGTGACTATGTTGAATAGAACAAATACTGAACAACCTAAATCCACACAAGAATTTGCTCTTGATGTTGCTCAAGCAACATTTGAACGAGATTTCAATTCAAATGCTTGGAAATAGGCTGAAATGTTTATTCAACACCATGGTAACACTTAAATTCAAATCATGTTTGTTCACAAATATGTTTTCCATTTACAAGTTTTTATTTGTTGTTCACATGACATTGACAAATGCAGAACTCGTTAATGATGAAAAAATGGAGAATTTGAACTCCCTTAAAGAGGAAAAATCGTCACAGGTGCTTCCATTTATTGCTTGCATATTGAAAGAATGCAAACCTAATGGTTTGGGAGACATGCAATTGAAAATCAAGGTATTTTTTGTTTTCAAGTTCAACATTTGTTGTTTATGTCAACTAATGAATGATTAAATGTGCATAGGATCCAACAGGGACAATGCAGGCTTCGTTGCACAAGAAAGTTCTTCAAGATCCTGAATATGGAAATCATATTGGAGTTGGCTCCGTTATCATACTGAAACTTGTTAGACATCATTCTGAAATTAACATAAACTCAGTTATAAAAGCCTATCATTGACTTTTTTGTATTCATTATGTATGTTCATATAGGTACAATCATTCACTGCCTTTCGAAGAAACTACTACCTCAATATAGTGCATCACAACGTACTCAAGGTGTTCACAGCTGAAATTGGTCCACCTACGATTGAACTGGTCAAACAAACACCAAAACCTGTTATTTGACTACCTATGTGGGCAAAAAAACAACAAGCATGTGAATGACATCCTAAAGAAATTCATTCCACAACCATCTGACCAACCATCATCGTCCAAAGAACCAAACACTAATTAGTGTTATTATGATATATTTTGTTTACTTTTTTCTTATGCAGATAAACTTTTAATTTCTATGGATAATTGTAAGATGATATTATAACAACTTTAACAAGTTATTCGTTATTACTTGTATAAGTTGCCTTGATGATTATCATTAAAATCTTATTTTGTAATATTATTCATTAACGTCAACTAAATCGAATGTTGGACATTGCTTTTTGCCATACATGATGTGTAACAATTACACAAATCATACTTGGTCCCCTGTGTTATAAAAACTGGCCCCTTCAGGTGAACTTTCTGTATAAATTCTGAAATCAACATCCGTAAACATTTACACTGACCTATAAACGATTACCGGGGCCTATTTTCACTTAACTTGCTCAAATGACTCACATGGCTCAATTCCTTCACCCTTGGGTGCCCAACCATGACCTCCAACACTCTCAACACACTTTACCAACAATTTCCAATAACATACATTGGACTCATGGCAAAAAATTACATAAATCATATTTGGTCCCCTGTGTTATAAAAACTGGCCCCCTCAGGTGAACTTTCTGTACAAATTCTGAAATCAACACGCGTAAACGTTTACACTGGCCTGTAAACGATTACCAGGACCTCTTTTCACTTAACTTGCTCAAATGACTAACATGACTCAATTCCTTCACCCTTGGGTGCCCAACCATGACCTCCAACACTCTCAACACACTTTACCAACAATTTCCAATAACATACATTGGACTCATGGCAAAAAATTACATAAATCATACTTGGTCCCCTGTGTTATAAAAACTGGCCCCCTCAGGTGAACTTTCTGTACAAATTCTGAAATCAACACGCGTAAACGTTTACACTGGCCTGTAAATGATTACCAGGGTCTCTTTTCACTTAACTTGCTCAAATGACTAACATGACTCAATTCCTTCACCCTTGGGTCCATGACCTCCACCACTCTCAACACACTTTACCAACAATTTCCAATAACATACATTGGACTCATGGCAAAATATTACAAAAATCATACTTGGTCCCCTGTGTTATAAAAATTGGCCCTTCAGGTGAACTTTCTGTACAAATTCTGAAATCAAGACGTGTAAACATTTACACTGACCTGTAAATGATTACCAGGGCTTCTTTTCACTTAACTTGCTGAAATGACTTACATGGATCAATTCCTTCACCCTTGGGTGCCCAACCATGACATCCAACACTCTCAACACACTTTACCAACAATTTCCAATAACATTCATTGGACTCATGGCAAAAAATTACACAAATCATACTTGCTCCCCTGTGTTATAAAAACTGACCCCTTCAGGTGAACTTTCTGTACAAATTCTGAAATCAACACGCGTAAATGTTTACACTGGCCTGTAAACGATTACCAGGGCCTCTTTTCACTTAACTTGCTCAAATGACTAACATGGCTCACTTCCTTCACCCTTGGGTGCCCAACCATGACCTCCAACACTCTCAACACACTTTACCAACAATTTCCAATAACATACATTGGACTCATGGCAAAATATTACAAAAATCATACTTGGTCCCCTCTGTTATAAAAATTGGCCCTTCAGGTGAACTTTCTGTACAAATTCTGAAATCAACACGCGTAAACATTTACACTGACCTGTAAATGATTACCAGGGCTTCTTTTCACTTAACTTGCTGAAATGACTTACATGGATCAATTCCTTCACCCTTGGGTGCCCAACCATGACATCCAACACTCTCAACACACTTTACCAACAATTTCTAATAACATTCATTGGACTCATGGCAAAAAATTACACAAATCATACTTGCTCCCCTGTGTTATAAAAACTGACCCCTTCAGGTGAACTTTCTGTACAAATTCTGAAATCAACACGCGTAAACGTTTACACTGGCCTGTAAACGATTACCAGGGCCTCTTTTCACTTAACTTGCTCAAATGACTAACATGGCTCACTTCCTTCACCCTTGGGTGCCCAACCATGACCTCCAACACTCTCAAACACTTTACCAACAATTTCCAATAACATACATTGGACTCATGACAAAAAATTACACAAATCATACTTGGTCCCCTGTGTTATAAAAACTGGCCCTTCAGGTGAACATTTTGTACAAATTCTAAAATCAACACGCGTAAACATTTACACTGGCCGGTAAACGATTATCAGGGCGTCTTTTCACTTAACTTGCTAAAATGACTAACATGGCTCAATTCCTTCACCCTTGGGTGCCCAACCATGACCTCCAACACTCTCAACACACTTTACCAACAATTTCCAATAACATGCATTGGACTCATGGCAAACAATCACAGAAATCATACTTGGTCCCCTGTGTTATAAAAACTGGCCCCTTCAGGTGAACTTTTTGTACAAATTCTGAAATCAACACGCGTAAACGTTTACACTGGTCTGTAAACTTTTACACTGGCCTTTTTTCACTTACCTTTCTCAAATCATTAACATGGCTCAATTCTTTCACCCATGGGTGCCCAACCATGACCTCTAACACTCTCAACACACTTTACCAACAATTTCCACCAACATGCATTGGACTCATGGCAAAAAATCACAGAAATCATACTTGGTCCCTTGTTTTACAAAAACTGGCTCCTTCAGGTGAACTTTATGTACAAATTCTAATATCTACACGCGTAAACGTTTACACTGTCCTGTAAACGTTTACCAGAACCTTTTCTCAACCAGAACTCAAACCAATTAACTAAACTTCCTGCGTATGATCAATATATAAACAAGAATTGACAATGGTATACATTTGCGATAAATAAATACACGTTGTAGATAATATTGATTGGATATAAATCGTATGGGATTGAAATAAGAATTGGTATACATTTATCGTTGTCTGTCACAATCATTACTTATTACAATATAAGATGAATACATATATGAATACATATATCATTGTTGGCCTAAATACATATAAAATTTGTACATATCCATCCAATCCTACAACAACCCATATTCATCAAGTGCATCGAATAATCTAGTGTTCTCGTTGTATAGGATCCAATACTTGACATAGTTCTTTCTAATCTGCCTCAACTCCTCCTGAAACATAATATTTATAACTTTATATAAAATTAACACCGTATTAGGATGACTCAATTTCATTGGTGTGTACAAATTTTAAACCCTATTGGGGTCAATTTGAAATTGTTGAAGCATATGGTGAAACGGTGGTCTGGGAATGATGTTTGTTTTAGGGTTAGTCAAAAACTTGTTCCTTTTAATGTTGTTGATGTATTTATGGCTACCGGTTTAGGTACGGGTGGTTTAGATGTTCCTTTCGATGAGTGTTTAGTTGGATTGGTTGGTTAGATATTTAATTCCAGAACCACTACAAAAAAGAATTTGATTGACATGTTTCATATGATTGTGAAAGATGAGGACATACATGTTGATGTAGTGTGTAGGTTGTATATTTTAGTTTGTTTAGTAACATTTCTTTTTGCCTAGGAAATCTGAAAATTTCGCTAACATTCCTTGTACGGTGTTAGACGACTTAGATAGTTTGTCTTTGTATGATTGGGCTTCGTGTGTACATAAATACCTTGTTCAAAATTTAAACAATTCAAAGAAGAAATTGATGTCTGGACGAACTAAGAAGTCTCTCAGTCTTAGTAGGAATGTTGTTGTGTTACAGGTAACATGATTCATTGAATAATGTATTTTCAAAGCATCTTAGAATTTGGCTAACTATTTGTTTTGATATTTGAAGGCTTGGGTGGTGGAGAGACTGTCTTTGTAGGGTCATAGTAGTCATAGGATGTTCCCCCGCATATGGCATTGGCATCCTTATACCGAAAACAAACAAATAATTAAAAAACTATTTAAGACCGGAGATGTAAGTGTTTGAAAGTTTGTTGAAATGATTTGCTTGATATATTTGACAAATATTGTTCTATGTGTTTGTTACAATGAAATCTTCATCGGTACGTAAGTAGGAAGTAGCGTCATATTCCTCAACTTCGTATTGCATTGGGAATGGATGACATTAGGTTGGGTCACGGTGAAGAGTCAAGGGCAGAACCATCTAGGATTGAGGAATCAGATGACGATAGCACCGACACTGCCACATGGCTAGAAGGTGCTGATGCCACATTGAAGAAGACCAATTATGAAATAGCGTCATTGCATGACCACATTGCAAGGCTAAGGAAGGAGTTAATGGAGCTTTGTGAATTTCCAATGCATAAAGAAGAAGCTTCATTTGGTCATCCTGAAGAAGGAGTTGGTGCAGGCAACGAAGAGTATGGTGGTGGAGATGATGACCACCCTTTAGGGGATGAAGGAGAAGCACCTAAAGATGACATAGCTGGAACATCTGAGCATCGTTCTGATTATATTGATGTTGATGATGTTGATGATGTCCACGACGATGTTCCATTGGCAATTCCCCCTCTCCGTAGTGTTGCAAATTTCTCTACCGCCGATGTCGACGTTGACCAATTGTACAACGCAGTAAGCCATAAGGACAAAAAGAAAATATTTAGGTAATTGTTTTGAATTTGATAATTCTATTATCATAGACGATCGTGTTTCAATTAATAATATTTCAATATTTTCAGAGTTGTCTGTGAAATAATGGGCATGTTCTTGAACACAACTTCTCTGCACACTTTAGCACCACATGAATATGTAGATAATATGGTAAGTACTATATGACATTTGTTAATCTTTATTTACCTTCTTTAGTGTTCAATGAAGGTTGACCGGTGTTGTATTGTGTAGGTGGTGTTATTTGCGTCTACAATGTTTATGCACTACCAGAGAAAGTTGACCGGTGTTGTCAAGAGGCTTCATTTCAATTCCATATACGCGGTATGTTTCTATTTATTTGATATGATGATCAGATTGTTGGTAGAAATAATGTGCACTGATGCATTTGAAATTGTTGATAAGGTCATGTTCTCAATGATTTTAGGAGACATCCTGAAAATCAAAATGATTACTCCCTTCGTAGTTACACGACCTATATGAGGTCTGATCTATTTGGTCTTGGAGACATTCGCACTGCTGACTTTGTGAGTTAGTTTAATATGTAATTATTATGTTTGAGAAATGTTGATTGTTCAAGTATTGACATGTGTTTTTCTTTGTTTGTAGCTGTTTATGCCCTTTATCCATGATCATCACTGGTGGTCTATGCAGTGAAAATTAACACATTAGAACTGTATGCCATTGACTCAATGGGAAAGGGTGTTAGAGATAGGAAAAGAATAGACAAATTTGTGGTATGATATGGTAGTTAATTTTTTGGAACAATTTTGTTCATGTGATATAATGAAGTTTTAATGAACTTATTAATGAATTTCTTTGGTAGGGTGAAAACATGGCCAAATTCTTTTGCATGTTGTATAATAGACCCGAAGGGAGTATAGGTCCATTATCCGTTCAAAAATCAAAGATCTCATCCCAACCGAACTTGTAAGTAGTTTTAATAATTGTATTGAAATATTTGGATATTTTATTGTTGTTTGTTTTAATAACTGATAAATATTTTGGTTGTATTATTTAAGATATGATTGTGGCGTTATCATGTTAAAAGTCATGGAAATGTAGGATGGAGAGGACAAATACAACGGAAAGAGCATGTAGAGTACACGAATGTAAATATTAATTTCATCATTAGCAATATTTGATGATTTTGTTAATTTTATCTAAAGTTATAAATATTATGTTTCAGGAGGAGTTGAGGCAGATTAGAAAGAACTATGTCAAGTATTGGATCCTAGACAACGAGAACACTAGATTATTCGATGCACTTGATGAATATGGGTTGTTGTAGGATTGGATGGATATGTACAAATTTTATATGTATTTAGGCCAACAATGATATATGTATTCATATATGTATTCATCTTATATTGTAATAAGTAATGATTGTGACAGACAACGATAAATGTATACCAATTCTTATTTCAATCCCATACGATTTATATCCAATCAATATTATCTACAATGTGTATTTATTTATCGCAAATGTATACCATTGTCAATTCTTGTTTATATATTGATCATACGTAGGAAGTTTAGTTAATTGGTTTGAGTTCTGGTTCAGAAAAGGTTCTGGTAAACATTTACAGGACAGTGTAAACGTTTACGCGTGTAGATTTTAGAATTTGTACAAAAAGTACACCAATCAAATCCTTTTTTGTAGTGGTTCTGGAATTAAATATCTAACCAACCAATCCAACTAAACACTCATCGAAATGAACATCTAAACCACCCGTACCTAAACCAGTAGCCATAAATACATCAACAACATTAAAAGGAACAAGTTGTTGACTAACCCTAAAACAAACATCATTCCCAGATCACCGTTTCACCATATGCTTCAACAATTTCAAATTGACCTCAATAGGGGTTAAAATTTGTACACACCAATGAAATTGAGTCATCCTAATACGGTGTACGTGAGCGTCTCGCAATAAAGTATTCATTTCAAGAAGGGTTGCCGATTCCATGGACACACGCAAGCGCCTCTACAAAACATTAACAAAAATATAATAAATACTATAACTAAAAACATTGTTCATACGAAATGTGCACTAAATTTTCATTAAGCCTTACACTTGGTTTTCGGGATGCCATTGTACCTGCAGTCAAAACAAGCACAAAACAAGATTGTCCAAAACATTGTTCGGGTTCGTGAATGAACAAAAACTACATGCAGAAGATGCTGAGATATGGTCACTTCAACTTACCAAAATAAATCAAGACCGCATAGAACACGCCTTCAACGACACAGAGCACGACTTCAATGTCAGAGGGGTTCAACGAAACATAACCCTTAACCCTAAACAGAGCACGAATGCGAAATAAAGGGCCCTAAAAAACAACACAAAAACCTTCAACACCGAAACTGATCACCCAAACGGGTTCTTCAACGACAACGATGGTACGAGAGTGATGATACGAGAGCGAGGCGAGGGGCAATGCTAGATGAAAGCAAGTGATGATACGAGAGGCAATGGATGGCTTCAGAGATTGATGAGAGCACGAGAGACAACGAGAGAGAACGAGAATGAACCAAAAGAAAGAAAGCGCGAAACTAAAATTTCACTTTTCCCTTTCCAAATCTGCCCTTGCATCGAAAGCCAACTTTGTTTTTTTAAAAATTAAAAACCACGCAATGAGATCCTGACACGTGTGTAGTGTCAAAACGGTGTCAAAAAACGGTGTTCAAATATCATTTTCCTATATTTATCATGGGCTGGGGCGAGAACACGTGAAAGGAAATCGTGAGAGAGAGAAAGAGTGGCTTACAGGTTAGTTTCTTTTTTTCCCTATCTTCTCTGTTTCTTATTTCTCTTCTTCTCCCTTCCACAAATGAAACCCTAGGGTTAGAGTGAGATTGCGGTGAGAGGGAGTAAAATAGAAATCAATGCTCTGGTGAGAAACTAACTGGATAAGGGGGTTATAGAGGGTGAGGTTAAAGGCGCCTTAATGGAGGCGGAATCTGAGATTGGAGGAGAGTAAATTTTACGTTTTCGAGTGTTTATGGTGAGGGTATCGATGAAACCTATAAAAGGAGTCATATGGGTAAGGGTAGAGCACAAAACAAGAAGTGATTTAGCATCTAAGAGTGACCGAGAGAGTAAGGGCGCGAGTTGAGCATTCTTAGCGGAATGGCAAGTGTACCATATCGTATCAAGTAATAAAAATGCTAAAACCCATTACCGTTCTTCCCATGAGACTCGAAAGGCCTTATCGTTTGTATGAATTAAAATCGTAAGACTTGTGAAGGAAAAATTAATTAATTGTGGTGGATGCAAAGACAGAAAATAAACATGCAATGTGTTGATTCAATTGACGAAAAGAGTATGAATGAATGGAGTTTTGGGGGTTTGCAATTTCACCTAATCCTCTCTCTCTTATTTACTCCTCTTGTTTAAATTGCTTTATTATCTAATTGCATGCAAACTTTCTTGGCCTCCCCTTAACCCGATCCCTCGGCGAAAAGGGCCTATTACTAATTGCCGGCTTGCTATCCCTAGCCTCCCTTAGTAACTAGCAACCATTACAAACAGAAGAAAATATAATTGATCGTCCTACCCCCTATCCCTAGGAGGTATTGCTTAACCAAGGAAATTCTCACCAGTTCATGTCATTATTGTATGTCCCCATATTAATAAAGGCAAATATCAATTACCGAATGAGTTAAACGATAAAAGCTTTAAGCACAGTATGAGAATCCAACAATTGATAATAAACGCATATGAAAATCATATAATCAAACAAGAGTTTCAATAGAAGAGAGTATCAAAAGATTACATTGTTCCCCCAACACCAATAGGGTGTTGTTCACCATAGCCATGGTGAACCAAGATGAAAATAATGGAAGATATGGAAAACAAACCCTAGAAAAGATGAAAAGGAGCCTAAAAATCCAAGAGATCCTCCCCATAGAGTGAAGAGTAGGTCTGGCTGCCCTCTTCTGTCAAAAGAATAATTTGGAATTCGTAACAGGGTTATTTATAGGTGAGGAACGCAACAGAAAATTAAGCCCAAGCCCAGTTGACCACCGCCCGGCGTCACACTTTGTCGCTCGGCGGTGTGCCCTAAATCGCACCACCGCCCGGCGGTAGGGGTCTACCGCCCGGCGGTTTCCCTTGTGCCGCAAAACCGCCCGGCGTCAGGGGTCTGCCGCCCGGTGTCCTCTGCTGGTGTCTTCTCCTCCCGTCTGACCGCCCGGCGCCAGGGGTCTACCGCTGGGCGGTCCCTAGACTCTTCTTTTATTCGATTTTCTTGCTTTTATTCATTCCCAATATTCACTTCTATCAAATTTGCTGCAAAACAATGCAAAACAAGCATAATATCGCTAAAAACAGCTTTTGACTCTAGATTGACTCATTTATTGAGTTTTACTTGATTCTAAGCTTATTTTAAGCAGTAAAGGGTGTAATTTAGTCCAAAATAGCATATGAAAATAACGGTTTTTCAACCGTTATCACAACCCCAAACTTAGAACTTTTCTTATCCTCAAGCAAAACAAAACAAAACAGAGCTTGGCTTTCTACCCTTTCATCCAATGATTCAACATTTCTAAAGTACATGACAGGACTTACTCAATTTCAGATAATCAGTGAACTCAAATCAAGATGCATGCTTGTTCTCAACTTAATTTAGCTCATGCTTTCCTTAACAGATGCTACACAGTATGAATGATCAGTCCACTAAACAAAAAAATGCAATCATGAACTTTAAAAGTTCTTACCAAGAAAGTGTTTCACTCAATCACTCAAGTGTTTAGGGTAGCACTCCACTCTTTATTGCTCACAAATCACATGAAATAAAATTTCCATACATCTTAAACAATCAACATCTTTCCATGCAAATGCCATCAACAGGACTTTTCCAAGGCTTGTAATGAGGTCGGGCTATCAAGAAAAATTCGTTTTTCTGGATCACAAAATTCTTGAGTCAACAGAACTATTTCATCAATGAAAAGGTTCAAGTTTAAACTCTCTCTTTGTCACCAATTTCACTCATTCCCAGCTTCTTCCCTTTTTCTTTTTCATTGAGCTCATCTTCATGCTTTTATTCTTTTCTTTTCTTTTTCTCTACTCATGTATTTTGCTTTTCAACATTTGAGCTCAATGCTTTTCTTTTACCTTTCCATTTTCCCCATGCAACCCCAAACTTGAACCTTTTCATTCCATACAATTATTCTCAACCTAACTCAAGATAAGTAATTTCAAATCAAAGGGTGTCATCCTGTTTCAGGCTAAGGTTCAAAAAGGATATACTCTTTAAAGCATTTTGGGTGAAAATTTTGCTAGAAAAGGGTTTTCAAACATGGCCTTGATCATTTGACATTCACATAAAAATCAATCAATCATCAAGATTAAGGCAATAAAATTTATGCTTCACTGTGAACAATACATACAACAATAAAAACTTTGGGGCTCAATACCTTGCATAACATGCTTTCTCACGCACAGTCATTCATACATCCTGCTTAGCATCATGACCACAATCATACTTCATCACACATCTGTTTCACAGGATGTTAACATGCAACACAACTCAATAATCATTCACATCAGATCATCATCAAATAGATTCATCATGCAAAGTAGTTAGTCAAACATCTTCAGAAAGAGTATTCAAGTCAAGCATACACACTGAAAATTAAAGTTCAACCTATTCTAAAAATTTAAAATGCAAAAGTGAAAGAGAGAATCTAGGTTGCCTCCTAGTAGCGCTTGTTTGACGTCACGAGCCTGACCCAAACCTGTTTAGCACTTGTCAGTAAGCGCAAATCTTTCCAACACCCTTTAGTAGGTGTACTTCCCTACATCCTTCAATAGATACTGAAATCCTCTAGCATCCCTCAGTAGATGTTATCCCAGTAGCATTCATCAGTAAATGTTGTCAGTGACATCCATCAGTAAATGTCTAACCATATAACATCCATCAATAGATGCTAATCTTTCTTATCTTCATTGGCATCCATCAGTAGACACCAAATCACCTAACATTCATCAGTAGATGTTATCATTACTGCCATCAGAAGCAGCGCATAACACAAAAATAAAAATAAAATAAAACCAAATCAAATCAAATCAGATCAAATAAAATAAAAGAAAAGAAAATCAAATCAAATAAAATCAAATAAAATCAAATCAAATAAAATAAAATCAAATCAAATCAAAGCGAAATAAAAGATAAAAAAATTCAAAAACTGGGTTGCCTCCCAGCAAGCGCTCTTTTAACGTCATTAGCTTGACCCAGTAAAGTTCAAGCACCCTCAGTAGGTGTTGATACTCCTCTTTCTTGATATTATTTTCTTTTTCTTCTTCCTGCTGAATTTCTTCATAAAGTTGAGAATACCAAGCACATGATTCCATGTTTCAACCATAGGAACTTTAATCTCCAATTTCTTGAAGATTGTCAGCTTGAACTTTTTTCCCTTCCTATGATTTTTCTTTTTATGAGGAAGAGGTTTTTCATGTGATCTTTTCTTCTGTCCTCTCTTCCTCTTTTTCTCAACCTTCTCCGTCTTCCACTTTATTTTTTTCCTTTTTCTTATTTTCTTATTTTTTTTCTTTTTTCTCAATCACCGCTAGTTTTTTCTCCTCATCTTTCTCTCCTTCACTCAACCTTTTTGCTTCATCTTCTACTATTTTCTCCTCTTCTATCTCTTCCACTTCTCTCTCCACCTTCTCAACCTCATCAATTTGTGTCTCCAAATTCCTGAAGGTAACTTCATATCTCTTGGATTCACACCTCCATAGAAATTTGTCGAACTTTTCGTTCAAGCTTTTGACTTGATCTGTCACATCAGCTGTTTGTTGACAACGTTGTTGATCATACTCCCACGTTTCTATTGGTGAAGAGCATTGTTGCTGCCAATGATAATGTTGCCTCTCATCCATGCTTTTGACATGGTATGGTTCAAAATTCAAAATCCTCTGAAAAAGTTCATCGGATTCTGCACTTCTTTGTATAGGCCTGAATTGAGGCTTAGCAGCTTGTCCATATTGACTTTGATCCATGTATGAGTGAGGTTCCCACCAGTGATTGAAATTATTTTGGTAGGATTGAATGCCCATATAATCAAATCCTTATCCGTACTGCATTCTAAAAACATTAGGCACAAAACCCTAGAGAACATTTATTAGAACAGAATTAAAAATAAACATGCAAACAAGTCAAACTTAGTCAATCCACACTACTGGAAAAAGTTAAACCTCGAGTCCCTGGCAATGGCTCCAAAAACTTGTTAGCGGAATGGCAAGTGTATCATATCGTATCAAGTAATAAAAATGGTAAAACCCATTATCGTTCTTCCCATGAGACTCGAAAGGCCTTATTGTTCGTATGAATTAAAATCGTAAGACTTGTGAAGGAAAAATTAATTAATTGTGGTGGATGCAAAGACAGAAAATAAACATGCAATGTGTTGATTCAATTGACGAAAAGAGTATGAATGAATGGAGTTGTTGGGGGTTTGCAATTTCATCTAATCATCTCTCTCTTATTTACTCCTCTTGTTTAAATTGCTTTATTATCTAATTGCATGCAAACTTTCTTGGCCTCCCCTTAACCCGATCCCTCGGCGAAAAGGGCCTATTACTAATTACCGGCTTGTTATCCCTAGCCTCCCCTAGTAACTAGCAACGCATTACAAACAGAAGCAAATACAATTGATCGTCCTACCCCCTATCCCTAGG
This sequence comes from Vigna mungo, assembly GCA_036885675.1. Taxonomy (NCBI): domain Eukaryota; kingdom Viridiplantae; phylum Streptophyta; class Magnoliopsida; order Fabales; family Fabaceae; genus Vigna; species Vigna mungo. Next base: position 13,570,151 of record CP144694.1, on the reverse strand, counting down.
TGGTATTGCTTAACCAAGGAAATTCTCACCAGTTCATGTCATTATTGTATGTCCCCATATCAATAAAGCAAATATCAGTTACCGAATGAGTTAAACGATAAAAGCTTTAAGCACAGTATGAGAATTCAACAATTGATAATAAACGCATATGAAAATCATATAATCAAACAAGAGTTTCAATAAAAGAGAGTATCAAAAGATTACATTGTTCCCCCAACAACAATCGGGGTTAGTTCACCATAGTCATGGTGAACCAAGATGAAAATAATGGAAGATATGGAAAACAAACCCTAGAAAAGATGAAAAGGAGCCTAAGCATCCAAGAGATCCTCCCCAGAGAGTGAAAAGTAGGTATGGTCGCCCTCTTCTGTCAAAAGAATAATTTGGAATTCGTAACAGGGCTATTTATAGGTGAGGAACGCAACAGAAAATTAGGCCCAAGCCCAGCTGACCACTGCCTGGCGTCACACTTTGTCGCCCGACAGTGTGCCCTAAATCGCGCCACCGCCCGGCGGTAGGGGTCTACCGCCCGGCGGTTTCTCTTGTACCGCAAAACCGCCGGGCTTCAGGGGTCTACCGCCCGACGGTTTCCCTTGTACCGCAAAACCGCCCGACGTCCTCTGCTGGTGTCTTCTCCTCCCGTCTGACCGCCCGGCGCCAGGGGTCTACCACCTGGCGGTCCCTAGACTCTTCTTTTCTTCGATTTTCTTGCTTTTTCTTGAGTCTATGACCTTCATCTTCATTCCCAATCTTCACTTCTATCAAATTTGCTGCAAAACAATGCAAAACAAGCATAATATCGCTAAAAACAGCTTTTGACTCTCGACTGACTCATTTATTGAGTTTTACTTGATTCTAAGTAGTAAAGGGTGTAATTTAGTCCAAAATAGCATATGAAAATAACGGTTTTTCAACCGTTATCAAGCATAGGAGAGCGAAACAAGCTTGACAAAAGGGGGAGAAAATGAATTCAGTGAGGAAGGAATGACCAAGGTATGGAGAGTTAATTTCTATTTGATTATTTAAGTTTCTGATAATGTGGAAAATTCTAGGTTTTCTTCTAGGCTTTTGATTTGTAAATACTGCGTGATTTTGGTTCGGATACGATATATGTGAAATTGGTAAAATGTGGGGACTGGGATTTAATTGTGGCATATAATGTTGAAATTTCGTAGTTGGTGACTTAAGTTGTTTTTAGATAGCATCGTGTGTGTGAAATTAGGTTCTAAAAAATAATATTGGTATGTTTTGGTTGGCTGTTTGAATCTTTAAGTGCTGGAAATTTACATTTAATATTGTTTTGGGTTTTGATTTGAGTTAATCAAGCTTTTACTGGTCTATGGATGGTTGTTTTGTAGTTATAGTTATTTTGGTATGCCTTTAAAGTTGAATTAAAATGTACTTCAAATAGTGTTTGTTGAATATGACTATTTGGATGTATTAACATTCTGAAAATCTTGGTTTAATTCTGATTAGATATTAAACTGATAATGATGCTGTGAAACCTGTAATGGGTATATCTTTTGATTCGTGTTCGTGAACCTTGTAATAGTTTGCATATATCATATATGTTCTATTTGTAGAAGTAATGCTTAAATATTATAAAGTTCATGAATTGATTATGATTATAAATTAGTCTAGTCAATTGAAATATTTTTGAACTATCTAGGCTTGAATTGTAATTAAGCATTTTATTTGTGAAAGTGGGAATTATGTATTCTGAAGGTGTGTCTCTGTTTTAATCTGTACGTTCTACTAATCAAGATTGTACTAGAAATAGGAATGGATGTATTGTAGAATAGCTAATTGATTATGAATTCAAAGTGAAGTAAAATTTGTTATAATGAGTACATGGATAGTACGTTAATATTTCTGTTATTGCTGATGGTATCCTTTATAGTGTCATAATGATGATTGTTTTTGCTATAAAATAACTTGTGCAAATAATTAATAGCACCAGAAGTAATTGAGTACACATGTTAGTGTCTTAATTTTGGTATGGGTAGTTAGATTGGTGGTTTGGATTTTGGTGCATGCATGCTTTTAGATTGAACTCAGGTGTGGGATCAAGAATGTATATAAATGTGTGTTGGCATATGCTAGTTTTATAGAGGTGATTGTCAAAGATTTGGTTGATGATGCTAGTTGATTATGCTAAATGGAAGTTTTATTCTTAAGACTCTCTAGTGTGCAACGTGTAAATTATGAGAAATTAATTGAAGTTGATTTAGTTGCTTCGGTATGTTGGACTTTATGAGGGATGGTTATTAGCTTTGTTGGAAAGTTGTACTGTATATGATATACTGTTTGTGTATATGTTGTAAATATTAGCTCCCATACATTTCTGTTTGTTTGTGTGTGTACATGTGCAATGATCATATGACGTATGTTATACGGGAGCTCAGATAAGAATACATATGATTCTGAGTCGCTAATTGATGAGAGGGGGTTCTACGATGGAAATTTTATAATGATGTTTTAGAAATTTCTGGGAATGATGCTTTAAATTGTGATCATGGACAATTATGTTTAAAGTTATAATAAAATATGTTTCTTTGAAATTCTCAAAATTTATCTTGACAATTTATTTAGTACTTGATATGCTTGATTTAAATGTTCTTATAATAAAATTTTCAACTCAAGGAAATTTTAAATTTTGCCTCATTTTCGTGACGAAAATTAGGAGTGTTACAGTTCGTATCTATAAGTTATTTCACTTTTCATCATGATCTGAAAGTATACCACAAGTAACTTAAGAGTTGAGAAAAGATTTCATGAAATCCACTGCTAAGAGTTTTAGCCCTCATTACATAGATCATATAAAGAAATGTCACGTCATTTTTATTTTAATTTAGGCTTTATTATATAGCCTTTCTCATTTAAAATATGATTTCTGTAATATATAAATAAACTATTGGAACTGGATTTTTGCTTATTTGAAATTTGATTAGCATGAACTATTATTTTAGCTTATGAGTCAAGGAATTAACCAAAACACTTATTCCCCTTCTTCAATTTCAAGATCTCCAAGAATTGCAAAATGTTTTCTCGTACAGTGGAAGGCTGGATGTATGTGAATGAGATGCACTAATAACCGTAATTAACTTTTGCCACTCACTTTGGCTTCTTCAATTGGATACTGAACTTCTGAACATATCAATGCTATTTGTTCTGATTGTATTTGCAATTAGATATATAATTACTTGATTCAATTAATAGTGATGTTGAAAATGGTGCTTGTTCTCATGTAATAACTTTTTGCAGAATATGAAGGATGGAAGACCAAAGAAGTACTTAGTGATGTTGAAAACCTTACAAAAGTTTCCTGTTTTATTGAGGAAATTTTTTTTTTTGTAAAAGCACCACGATAATGAAACAATTGTGTTAATACGTTGTGAAAATCTTACTATTTGTTGCATTTAGTCAAAATGTTCCCCTTGATTTCTATGAATACAGAACCTGAAAACGTTTTTTTTATGCCTGATGTAGTTTATCATTATATTTTAATCATGATTTATTATATATTTTTCTCATCCTAAAAATCTCATAGGCTAGTCCTGATCCGAGTTTCTTTCGTCCCGACCACGTGGGTTATAAAATAGACTAATTTGACAGGTGTATATTTTTTATTTGAAGGTGAAGCAAAACCCTCTCTTTCTGGTTATATCTATCCCTAAGCATTGGGAGAGTAATTTGGTTCATAGCAACTCAGTTCAACCCACTAATCACACACTATGCAGGTACACTCTTTTACCAATTTCTTCCCAAGGCTGCAATACAATTTTTTATTTTACTTTTCAATTTTCCAATCCGAGGGTGAAATTGAGTTGATTAGGGTTTTGAATTTTTGATGCAAAAATTAATTTGGGCGTTTTATGCAGGCCAGTGATAGGTTTAACATCAACTCTCAGCTCGAGCATCTCCAAGCCAAATATGTTGGAACTGGTCATGCCGATTTGAACAGATTGTCAGTTTTGCTCTCTCTCTTTTTTCCCCAAAATTCATTCTAAATTTGTTTTTTTAATCTTTTTAGAAATTATTTTCCAATCGTTTGTTTTTCTTGGTTGTATGAGTTTGCAGTGAGTGGGCAGTGAACATTCAACGTGATAGCTATGCATCATACATTGGCCACTACCCTTTACTGGCATACTTTGGTATTGCTGAAAATGAATCTATCGGAAGGGAACGCTATAGCTTTATGCAGGTTATCTTTCTCTCTGGACATACGTGTTTTTTTCTTCTTTGTTTCCCCAACATAGTTTCATTTTTTGTTCTACTTTATAACAGAGGCGTCTTGTCTTCTACCTTGATATTGAATCAGGTCTTTATCTATATCCACTATTTGTTTCACTGTCATCTTAGGAAAAGATAAAATGCTAGCAATACACTTTTTTTCAGTGTTCTACTGTATTCGGAGAGTTCATGAACGAGGAGTGGGATCAGTTACTAGTGTAACTGAATGTTAATTTTTCCCAATTGCATAGACAAGAGTGCTTTGCTAACATTTCTTTGTAGTGAAATATATTTCGACCAACCAGGTTGTCTATGGGCTTTTAAAACAAAAGATGAAAAGAAAATCACTTGTTACTTATAATGCTTTTCTGATGAAGTTGTTGAGTGCTACTGTTATTGTTTGCTTGTTGAGGAAGTGAACTTCGTAAACTTGTTGCATCCCTTTTTTATTGTTATTTTGAATACCTTTATTCCTGTTATTTTAGAGAGGTTGTCCTTTTTTATTTTATTTTTTCCATTCTTATATGTGAATTTATTCTAGGTACAAGAACATGTGTCATAGGAACAAAAAATTTGTTTTAAAGAAGTGATAACAAAACTCTTGCCTTATTAACATCCTAACTAACTAATGCTTATTTTTGTTCCTTATCAAATGAACTTTCAGGATCTTACCCACCATATTATGTTGAGGCAGGGTATGGTCTCAGGCCCAATATGGGTTGTAGAACTAACATGATGGATCATACTGTTGTATCATAAGAAATATCAAACAGTAGCTTGATTTTATCACCGCATCTCAGCTTAGATAGTCTTTTCTTCTTAGAGGGGTTTATGCTGTCTTTAGGAAGCTATTTGCTCTTTAGGATAAAGAGTCCATTGTTAGTATAATTGGATAAATGAGGTATAATGCTTGTGTATAATTAAACCTGTAAAACATCACAATATGAATAAGGTATTATATAAATTCTTCATTCGCTCAATAAAACATCGTAATTTCAACACATTCATAGCAGTGACCACCCAATACCACAATTATGTAGCATTTGAGCAATGTGAAGCTTCTTAACTGGAGATATGGGATAGGAAAAACATTGCGGAACAGAGCTTTGTGGTGTCTGAACCTGCAACATGTTTATTCATCCTAATCCTATCGAGAGGGAGGGGGGACGTTGAAATTCTGAAAGGAATTAGCAAGAAGTATAATTTACAATTATCTCCAGAGTACTTATAGCACGACCGTTCTCTGATTTTTGTTGTTGTCATGTTAACCTTCTCCTTGGTGTCGTTGTTTACAACTCTTCAGTCATCAGCTATTCCTTATATGACAAGTTCTATCTTTTGTGCAGAAAATGCTCCTGCCTTGTGGTTTGCCTCCGGAAAGAGAAGAGGATTAATCACACAGTACAATTTATATAGCCTGTGACATTTTATTGTGCTGTGTTATATGATGGAAGAAACAGATGGTTGTGACCTTGATTTATTATAGTGACCTGTCTTTAGCTTGTGGATGCTTAAGTAGTTGTTATGGAGCTTGGAAAATTTTCAAGATATGTCAAGTTTAATTTATTCTTGAATCTTAAATTTTTGTCTGTGTTTCTTGAATGGTGGCCCTTTAAATTGAACGAACCCTGCATTCGCATCCAAGAAAATGTGATTCTCCCTTGAATGACTTTCATAACATGCACATTTTTATGTTGCATTTGGAGTTTGAACTCAAGAAATAGTGTACACTACTTGGAGTTTTAAATTATACTTAATATTTTATATTTATTTATAACATTCATTTTTACCATTTAATCTTTTAAAAAAATATTTTTGTTCTTTATGTTTTGTTTATTTTTCTTTAAAATTTTGAAATAGTTATTTGTTAGCAGTTATTTATATTAGAACGTGTATTCCTTTTACCGAAAAGAGAAAATAATCTGAGCCTAAGATGGACAACAAAATGCAGATAGTGTTTACCGTGCTTTCATTCTCTTTTCAACTTCTTGTCAAAGTTTGTACACATTGCCTTAGCTCCTCACCAATTGATATTTAATTATTTCTAAACAAACTGTTGGAAACCCAAATAATAGTTATTATGGTAGAAAGAACAATTCACACAGAATGGAATAAATCCCAGTATTAGCGAATGGCAAACGAAAGGAAAATACAGAAATCAGATTTTGCCCAACAGAGTGTAGCCAAGACTGCAGCAGGTACAACATCTCCAACAATCTCCAAATCCAGTCTGGGAGGCAAAGTTTTCTCAATATCGTAAGTCCCAACAACCTTTTTGAGGAGTGACACGTGGAATACAGGATGAAGTTGAAGTCTATAAGACGCAGCCCCTAGTCTCCCCGTAATTTGGAAAGGACCATAGTTCTTAGGAGCAAGCTTAGGACAAATCTTATACTTCAAGCTCTGTTGCCTATGAGGCTTCAACTCAAGGAACACCCATACTCCTATGCTGAAACTTTTATCCACATGTCTCCCTCGGAAGTAATCTGGTAATGACTGGTGGAGGCACTCCATACACCACCTCAAAAGGTGTGGTTCCTATGGAACTGTGGAAATTGGTGGAGTGTTTGTCCCTCTATCTCACCCGTATCAGGCTGCACCTCCAATTTTTAAGAAGCTTCCATGTTTGTCCCTGTCAGAATTTGCAAAAGGAATATCTGACTGGCTTAAATTTTGTTCCCTCTTTAATACACTCATTCCTAATGTAATCCTATACCACTCCTTGCTTAGCCGCAGTTCACCCTTTGAGTTCTCCCTTTTCACTCAACCGCAGTAGGAAGAGCTTGAGTTGTGTTTTCTGTGTGTTTTCTCACCACAAACATATCTAAGGGGCTTTTGTTTGCAAACGAGAAAAAGTAAAACATTCATAAACAACACTCATCAAGTTGCTCAGAGAAAACAAAATATTAATGACTGTTATTTTTCTAGGTTTGTCATGTTTATTTATATTTTAATTTGATTTGTTTTAAATTTTTAATTTGTATTTATATGTATAGATTTTGTATATTATTTAGTATTTGATATATTATAAACAAATAAAAAAAGAAAATAATTAAACAAATAAAAAAAAACATAATATATAATCAAATATTAAAAAACCGTAACCGATGATATCTATAAAAAAAACATATTACATAACAGCATTATCAAAAAAACATAATATATATCATAATACATGTAATATCCTAGATTATATAAAACTATATAATGTAGTAGTTAACATTTTAATATAATACAATAGTTAAAAACATGTAAATAAAGTGTTAGACTTATAGTCATCCAAAAATGGCTATAAATTTAAACTTTATGTACAAGAGAGTATCACAAAACTAAGCCAAATAACTACAAAATCCTAAATAAACTAAGCAGTAGCATCATCGCTCTCCAAGGCATGCTCCAGAGGCACCTCATCTACCCCTGCTCACATCCAAATGGATGACATTGCAAAAGAAAACAACACAAGAACAAAATGCACAACAAACAAAAAGTGATGGAAGACCATCAAAGAACCACATTGGACCTCTTACTAGCCATGGCAAAGAAGATTCAAGAGGAAGAAGGATCACCTATCATTTCGCTTCTATGAAAGGTGATCTATATTAACCCTTCTTCTCTTAACTAAAACATATTTACTTTGTGTTGTAGGACCTAAAATAAAGCTTGGAGACTTTGAGGAGCTTGAAACAACAAAGGGCCCAAAAGCATTTTGAAAGTTGGCTTACATATGGCCAAAACAGAAAAGCGCCTAGCCTAAACCCCAAAATAGCCCAGCAGTGGTCATTTGGATGCTTCCCACGTGAGTAGATGAGCTGGACAACAGCGTGGGAATTGTTGGAGAAAACTGGCGCATCTCTTAGGAATTTCATTTGAATTTAGGAAGCATTTTGATTTCAGAAAAGAGGTCCATCTTCCCCTATAAATAAGAGGGCCTCTCCTTTGTATGATTCACTTTTGATCTTAGTGAAATGCTGCAGAAATTATTTTCCAACCCTATTGCTCGAGTCACCCCTTCTCTTTACTTACTCTTCCCTTTCCTCTAGCTTCCTTCCATATTAGGAGGGCTTTCTGAGCTGAGAGGATAACACACACACTCCTACCATTTCAAAACACCGAAACACCACTCTGTTCAATCCATTTCCGCTGCACCATTCCGTTCCATCTCTGGCTTGCTGTATGGATTTGTATTCTGCAAGATCTAGGCTTGGGCAAGCTTCCATCAGAAAGGGTGAGCTATTTATACAAGGTACATACATTATAATAGCATAGACCATTCAATATTCAATTATAACCAAAGCATACTAAATCACATATCCTAACATGTTATATTATGGACTTGACTCGTCCGGACTTAGAATGATAGTCGAGCTATGGCGGGTCATGCACTCGTGGTGGCCTCTACTGCTTTGCAAAACCATTGTCAATAGGTTTCACCCTACCACACTCACGAGGTTAGTCTATTCCGGGCCTTGAGGCATACTAGAAGCTCCCAAGAGTAAAGACTTCCTACTACTCCTCACGACATGGTTCAATCCTCTCTATTTGAGAATGAATGACCATTGGAGTTTTAGGATGATCCCTAAGACTAAGCTCCTACTTTCATTCTAAACAACTAAGAATCTTACCAAGAGATTCTACACTTTGAAACTTTTACTTACAACCTTGAAATCATACATCTTTCCTTTTAAAATCCTATACTTTTAACTATAACCAACATACATGTTTGAACTCTATAAGATAACACCATAGATACTAAAGCATGCTTCACAAACAAGGTAACAAGCCACTTAATCAAACACACAACAAAAGATAAATTAAACAACTAGACTCAGGACTTCTCGCACAGCGCACCCTACTCGTATAGCTAGAATAGAAGCTTCTCGCATAGCGCACCCAGGTCACTATGCGAGAGCTCAAACAGAGACCACCCCTTTAAAACTCTCGCTACGCACCCCCTCTCGCTTTTTGAATTAATTTAACATTCCTACCAAGCCACTACCAGTCATATGGCGATAGGATTCACTATGTGAATCACAAGACAGAGAGCAGCCCTCCAATTATTTGCATAGCGCACTAACTCGCACAACGAATGACTCAAACAGAGAGCACCCCCTGCAGGGACTCGTTATGCGAGACCATTTGCGTAGTGAGTTTGCATAATCTGCAAAACGCAAATTCTGTACAATTATGCACTTACTCACCCCCTTACCATTTCTAGACCTTTTTACCAACTTCTATCTTCCCTAATTTATGTTTTGTGCCTAATTATACTTGTTTAATTCATTCTAAACGTTCTTACTACAATTGTAACGTGATCAAGACTCACTTCCTACTCTAAAACCCCAAAATCATTAACTTAGAGACCCAAACTCAATTATGCCACTTTGTACCCATTTTTGACCAATTTGGTGACTCAAACAAGTCACAATGCACTTGCTAAGACTGTCCCAACAGCCCAATTGCACTCTAGGCATCAATTGCTCAAAATCACTCTCCCACTTCCTCTCTAATGCCTTAAAACACCATTAATTTACCTAACTTTCATTTAATAACTTGCGCAACAGATTTTACATCATCAATAATCTGAATTCCAGCAATGCATCACATTCAAACCAATTTATAAATACCAGTCCACAGAGACATTCAAAGAACACATGGTTTAAATCTACACAAACATCAGATGTTTAGCTCAAACAACTACAACATGAAGAATTCAATCCACTCATACATTATACTATAAATTCAACAGAAAACCTAGCTCCCCTTACCTTAAAAACTTCACAAATCAACTCAAAGACTCGTCCCAACAATACCCGAAGTCGCAAGGAACCTAGACAGCACCCTACAAACCACAAATTGGTGATCAAGAATAGCTCTTAGAGCTGAAATTAAATAGAGAGTAGAAAAGAGAAATCACAAGACACTTGCAATCAGCAGATATTGCATGGTCTAGGTTCAAGAACAGTGGAGAAAGGACAAGAACAGCTTACCCGCTGAAACCAGAAATTGATCGGTCTATCTATAGTAGCCCTATACGCCGTGGATGTTTGGGCACTTCCTGGTCGTCAATCCAACAGCTCAGTGAGTAGGAATGGTAGAGAGAAGGTAGAGAAAGCTGAAGAACTGAGCTCTAAAGAGAGATTGAGTGAATTAAGCTAATGAACGAGTACGCTTAAAAATTTTATTTACACTATTTGTGTGTTTAACTATTAAAATCTGGTCCCATTAGTATAATACATTTATCATCTCTCTAATTCTAATTTTTCAGGTCCTCACATTCTCCCACACATAAAATTTTTGACCTAAAAAATTAGACTTACTAGAGAACTGTGAGGATAAGACTCTCTAATCAACCCCTTTAACTCCCAAGTAGAGTCACATGTCCTATTATCCTAGCCAACTTTGACTAGACTGATGGTTTTGCCTCTAAGTTGCATGTTTTAGCTTTCCACAATCCTGACAAGCTGCACCTCCACATACAAATCCTCTCTGACTTGCACATCTTCAACTTTTAACACGTGAGAAGGATCAGGCACGTACTTTCTAAGCTGGGAGAAGTGAAAGACTGAATGAAGATTAGCCAGTTGGGGTGGCATGGCTATATCATAAGCTATTGGTCCTATACACCGTAGAATCTGGTAAGGACCAAGATACCTAGGAGATAGTTTCCTAGCATGAATGGCCATTCTTACACCAGTAGTAGGAGTCACTCAGAGGAATACATGATACCCAAATGCAAACTCCAATGGTATGCGCCTTTGATCAACGTAGGACTTCTGTCTACTCTGAGATGCCCGCATCCTCTCTTGGATGAGCTTCACCTTCTCTGTAGTTTGTTGTATCAATTCTGGCCCAGCTAGCAACGATTCTCCCTCCTGAAACCAACACAGAGGCGTCCTACAACGTCTTCCATACAATGCCTCAAATGGTGCCATACCAATACTGGCCTGATAACTGTTGTTGTAGGTGAACTCCGCCAACGACAACACCTCATCCCAGACTCCCAAATGATCCAAGACACACATCCTCAATAAATTCTCTAGTGACTGGATCGTCCACTCTGACTGACCATCAGTCTGGGGATGATAAGTTGAACTCATCTGCAACCTACTGCCCATCTCACTCTGAAGCGTCTGCCAGAATCTAGAAGTGAAGCGCGGATCTCTTTGATATACAATTGCACTCCATGCAATCTCACAATCTCTTTGATATACAATTGTACAAGCTTCGACATTGGCATCTTCAAACTGATTGCTAAGAAGTGAGCACTCTTGGTCAACCTGTCTACAATCACCCAGATCACATCATGACCTATGACCGTGCGTGGTAAATGGGTAACAAAATCCATGGCTATGCTATCCCATTTCCACTTAGGAATCTCCAGCTGCTACAATAAACCACCCAGTCTCTGATGCTCTACTTTAACCTTCTGACAGGTCAAACAAGACGAAACGAACCGTGCTACATCTCCTTTCATGCCAGACCACCAGAAAGACTCCTTGAGGTCTTGATACATTTTAGTCATGCCAGGATGCATGCTAAAATGACTCTTATGACCCTCCTTAAGGATAATTCTCCTCAACTCTAAATTGTTAGGGATGCAGACCCTACCTCTAAATAGCAAAATGCCATCAGCCCCCAATGTAAAATCTCTGCCCTGCTCAGTACCAACCAAACCCACTGACTTTTGAAGCTCAACATCTACTAATAATCCCTCTCTGATATGCTCTAATAGACTACTAGACACCACCAAGCTATTGCATCTGATATTATCAAGCTCTAACTCAACCTGTAGCCTTAAATCTCTGAACTATAAGCTCAGTGAGTAGGAATGGTAGAGAGAAGGCAAACAAAGCTGAAGAACTGAGTTCTAGAGAGAGATGAAGGGAATTAAGCTAATGAACCAGTACGTTTAAAAATTATATTTATACTATTGTTGTGTTTAACTATTAAAATCTGGTCCCATTAGTATAATACACTTATCAGCTCTCTAATTCTAATTTTTGATGTCCTCACAATACATAATAAATATAAAAAAAACAAGTATTAAAAAAACATAACAGCATAATATATAGAAAAAATCATAATACATTAAAAAACATAACCGAATTATGAAGTATCTTAAAAACATAATCGAAATTTGAACTGTGTTTCTTCTTAAACGAACTTAAACTTATTGATCTCCGAAGTGTGGTAAGCCTTAACCGGTATTCGAACGTTGACACCTCCTTAACTGCAATTCCAACACTGGTTAAGGGCATAACGTTATCGTATACTAATTTCAAATGTCTTTTACCACCGTGTGAATGACTTTCACCACCTTTCTTCTCCAGAACCACACCACACAACATGGTCACCACCAACATTTGAGTCACAATGACTACAACTAGAATGTATCATCACGGTACAACTTTAAAAGCATAGGTCTCACAAATAAGAACTCAACAGTGAAGAAATGATTAGTGAAGAGGTGCATGGAAGATTTATAAAAACAACGTTTATTAAAAGTTGTTAGTTGTTGAAATAAACCAACATCATTAAACCATCATGATAGTTGCAGAGTTTAATAAATAAAGGGTAAAATGGTCTAATGAGAGGTGCAGATGATATTCATGAGGTGTTTTACCAATATGCAGCCCATGGCACCCAAACCACCCATGTTCGCGGTTGATCTGCGATGAAACATCGTTAACATGTCTCTAAATAGCTATTCGTAACTTTTGTTTGGCTATCTGTTTAGAGGTGACAGGTCGTATTAATCTTCAAATGAGTTCCTTGCAATTTAAAGATCTCCTTCCAGAAATTGCTGACAAAAATCGGTTCATGGTCACCCAGGATAGAGGTTGGAATGCAATGCAGTTGTTGAAAGGCTTTTGGTCGCACAAAAGTCAACAAACCTAAATTCCCCACTAATGTAGTATAGGGGCAATCTAGGGTCTAATCCATGGACTTGGTACTTGTTAAGTTTAGAAATTGTAGAATTAAAACCTAATTATTTATTTACTAACACTAAAACTAGGTGGGGAAAAGAGCTTATTAGTGAAATCTAAAGAAAGAAACTAATTATTAACGTAGTGATATCTATAGTGAATGCAGAAAATATAACCCTAAACTAATGAACACTACTACTTATGCAATGCAATATCAAATCGTAAACCTATGAATCACTAAAATAAGGAAAAGAAATCAAAATTGAAATCTGAGAGTGAATGCAGACAGAACATAAATGCATGAAACATATGGTCAATTAATTGAAAGAAAACCTAATTTGGTAATTAACTAAGTAAACGAACAATAAGGACTAACCTGGAAATGAATACTAAGAAAGAAATTAAAACACTAACTATGAATGGAAATTTGAAAATCTAATATCATCCAAAAACAGAATTAAAATGCCCAAGTCAAACTAATCAAATAGCAACAAAATAGACTTCCTAAAATACTATTCCTAGTCATGAAATACCCAAATCAAATGCTGAACTCATAAAGGAACAATAAACGAATCTAAAGCAACTCAGAATATCAGACTGAAATGTAAAATCACTACATGATAAGGCAGGGAAAGTAAAGGAGAATCAAAATTAAAAAGCAGAATTGAAAAATGGGATCAAGAACACTGAAAGTAAACATCAAATTTCAATTAAAATTCAAGAACAAAAGTACTAGTTACCGGAATCACTAAGAAACTCACGGCCTGTCACCCTCATGAGCTCCTCAGAAAAATCAAGTGAAGCCAAGAACGTGTCTACTTCTACGAAAGCGATTAAAATCTAAAACTAAAGCATTTGGAACTGAGAATCTAGAGTTTAGAGTGTATAGTGGTGTCTGTCACCCGCCACCTGTACTTTGTATATTACAAGACTCCTTTATATAGGAAAAAACAAAAATAGAAAAAGAGGAAAAGAGGGGGAAAGGGAATGAACTAAAAACTGACTCTGAAAGCTTCTCAAACCATCGACGGTTTTGCACGTGCTTTCAATCGTGAATGTTGTAATCTGGGATAATATCTGTAGAATCTTCTTAATTAGAGGAAATAGATACATAATATTTTATTTTATTTTATTTTTCCCTAGGTTTCCTAGTTTCCCTATTTCCCTTTTTAGGAGATCTAGATTATTACAAATAGAAGGTTTGAGAATGTATTTTTTGATGATTTGAGAATAATAATAAGTCTCATTTTTAACTTGGTGTCAGAGCTCCTGATCTTAGGGGCTAGATTCCGCTGCAAGAAGCGCACCGCCGCCGCTGTCCAACCACCGCTGCTGCCACCGTCGCCAGTCGGGGTCATTGATAGGGCAGAAAGGTGCGCCCAACACCGGCGATCACAGAGCCGGAAGTCGCTCCTCGAACGGAGCTGCCACGCGCCACCACCGTCACCGGCGCGTGTAGCCCACGCGCCCCCCTCCGGCGAGACCCACTCGCCGGCGCCGCCACAGACAGGGTTGTCGGAGCCCCCTGAGTCCGTTCCTAGGGGCGGTGACGACTAGTTTGAGCTGTATTTGAGCATATCTGACTTTTACGTTTTGATCCTCTTTTTCCGGTGAAACCCACTCGCCGTCGCCGCCACAGAAGGGTCACTGGAGCCTCCTGATTCTGTTCCTTGGGTTGGTGACGACCCGTTTGGCCTTTATTTGAGTAGATCTGAGTTTGAAGTTTTTTCTTGGATACGAGATGTCTGAAGAAAAGAGTATTCCTTTGGGGGTACCCAATGACTTACCAAATATAGGAAGTACCTCGTGGCTGGATGGTCAGAATTATTTACAATGGAGCCAATTTATTTTAAGGATTCTCAAGAGTCGCTCCAAACTTGATCATATACATGGAGGAGGACCAACACCAGATGACAAACATTTTTCAATGTGGGATAGAGAAGATTCTTTAATTATGACTTGGATGTGGCAATCCATGTCTCCAGAAGTACGAAAAAATTATATGTTCCATTCTTCTGCAAAAGAAATATGGGATAATTTACAGAGTACTTTTTCTTTAAAAAAGAATCTTGTTGCTACCTATGATATCAAGAACAAGATATTTAATACAAAACAGGACTCCCTTTCTGTAACAGAGTATCACGGGATCCTGAATGGTCTTTGGATGGAACTCGATCAGATCCAAACAATAAAGTTGTGTAAAACAGATGCTGCCGCTCTTGCTGAATTCATGGAAGGAGAAAAAATCTTTAAATTTCTCCAGGGCCTTAATCATGAGTACGACCCAATCCGGGTTCAAATTTTTGGAAGAGAAAAATTACCACCCCTGTCAGAAGTTTTTTTTATGGTAAGAGGAGAAGAAACTCGGAGATCTGTCATGCTTCATGGAGGAATCTCCAACACAGGCTCTGCCATGACAACTGGAAAGGAAGTCCACAAGGGAACAAATGCTGGGGGAAAAACGTTTGAAAAAGGTACTCCTGGGGACTATTGTACATACTTTAAAAGATCTGGACATACCAAGGAAATATGCTTCAAACTCCATGGAAAAAAGAATGTTCTCGAGCGCATGGGAAACAACAAAGGGCCTACTAAAAAATGGGTAAATCATACTACCTCAGAACGGGAAGCCACAACTCAATCTAATCCGTCCAGTCTAATCCACCACCACCACCACTAGATCTTGATATGCAAACTTATAAGGAGAAACTCGAGTGCTTGGAAGCAATGATTGAATCAATGAGTAAACCCTCTGGATCATGTACTCTGTCCATAAAAGGTAAGATTTGTCTCAATACTGTTGGTCATGTGTCTCATGGTATTTGGATCCTTGATTCGGGTGCAACTGATCATATGACACATTTTAGTGGGAATTTCGATTCATATAGCAAGAGCAATAAAGAACAACTTATTACAGTTGCAAATGGACAGGGTGTACCTGTATGTGGCTCTGGGAATATATTCTTGGACTCATCTATTGTATTGAAGGATGTTTTACATGTTCCTCAATTAGCTAATAGTCTTATCTCTGTGCAAAAGTTCACAAAGGATTTAAATTGTTCAGTAATATTTTTTTCAACTTATTGTGTTTTTTAGGATCTTACCACGGGAAAGACGATTTTAACTGCTAAGGAGCAAAGTGGGTTGTATTTTTTAGAGTTTGATGACCAACGCAACACACAAATCATGAGTCAACAAGCTACATCCGAGACGTGGGCCAAATCACAAATATGGTTACATCATCAAAGGCTTGGGCATCCATCATTTAGTCTTATCAAGTCCCTGTTTCCCCATTTGTTTACCAAGGAGTCTGTTAAGTCTTTTAATTGTGATATTTGTCAATTGTCAAAACACCATCGTGCATCTTATCCTATTAGTAATAAAAAGAGTATTTCTCCATTTGATTTAATTCATTCTGATGTTTGGGGTCCTTTCATAGATTCTATTTCTGGAGCCAAATGGTTCGTTACCTTTATTGATGATTGTACTCGTGTCACGTGGACATACCTTATGAAAAATAAATCTGAAGTTTTTCAAATTTTTGTTAACTTTTTCCGCCTTGTCCAAACTCAATTTGGAAAAAATATAAAAAAAAATTAGGTTTGATAATGGTACTGAATATGTAAATCATGAATTTCTCAATTTTTTGTCTCATAATGGTATTGTTCACGAACTAACCTGTGTTAACACCCCTCAACAAAATGGGGTTGCTGAAAGAAAGAATCGTCATCTTCTTGAGGTCACTAGAGCTCTTCTTTTTCAAATGTCTGTTCCCAAACATTACTGGGGAGAAGCTGTGTTAACTGCCACATATCTCATCAACAGGTTACCCACTCGTATCTTAAATGGCATTAGTCCTATAGAGTCTCTATTGTCTTTTGCTCCTTCTTCTTCCCTTACAACGAGTCTACCTAGTCGAGTCTTTGGATGTGTTGTTTTTGTTCACTCTCATCCTCCTAACCGTGGTAAATTAGATCCCCGAGCCCTTAAATGTGTCTTTATTGGGTATCCTTCTAATAAAAAAGGGTACAAATGTTATCATCCTCAAAGTCGTCGTGTCTTTATCACCATGGATGTCACCTTTCATGAAACCAAATCCTTTTATGTCAGTCCACCACTTCAGGGGGAGAAAGCACTTGAAGTGGATGAACTCTCCTTCTTGTCATTACCATGTTTGTCTTTGCAGGATGCCCAAGACCTGAGCAATGAAGCAACCATAGTCCACAGTGAGCAAGAAGAGGAAGACAGATTTTTTGGCAAAAAATATGCAAGAAGAGAACAACCCACTTCGACTCTAGAGCAAGAAGAATTGTCTGATCCGGAGGTGAGTATCCCTGAAGATATCAATGAGGAGGAGGTAAGTATTACTGAGGATTTACCCATTGCATTGAGAAAGGGAAGAAGATCATGTGCTAAATATCCTATTTCTCAGTATGTTTGCACTAACAATCTCTCTGATAAGTACAAAAGTTTTATTGCTGCCATTGATGCCACAAAAATACCTACCTCAATCCAGGAGGCCATGAAACTTGAACATTGGAATCAAGCTATGAAAGAAGAGATGAATGCATTAGAAAGAAATTCAACTTGGGAGATTGTTGATAAGCCAAGAGACAAGAAGGCAGTAGGGTGTAGATGGATATTCAGTCAAACATAAGGCAGATGGGACAATAGAAAGATATAAAGCTAGATTGGTGGCAAAAGGATATACCCAGACATATGGGATTGATTATGAGGAGACATTTGCCCCAGTGGCAAAGATGAATACAGTTCGAGTTATTCTCGCTTTGGCTGCCCACTTTGAATGAGACTTACACCAGCTGGATGTGAAGAATGCCTTTCTTCATGGAGATCTAGATGAGGAAGTGTACATGGAGATTCCTCCAGGGTTTGAAGTGAAAAATGAAAGAAACAAGGTATGTCTCCTAAAGAAAGCATTGTATGGTCTTAAACAATCCCCCAAAGCATGGTTTGGAAAATTTACAAAAGCAATGGTTTCCTTGGGATACAGACAAAGCCAAGGAGATCATACTCTATTCATAAAGCACTCTTCTGCAGGTAAACTCACTTTATTGCTTGTCTATGTGGATGATATGATTATTGCAGGAGATGATGAAACAGAAAAATTGGCATTAAAGGAAAAATTGGCAGCTCAATTTGAAATGAAAGACCTAGGAAAACTCAAATATTTTCTTGGAATATAGTTGCCTACTCCAAGAACGGAATTTTCATCTCCCAAAGGAAATATGTACTTGATCTCCTCAAAGAAACAAGAAAGTTGGGATGTAGAACCTCAACTGTTCCTATAGAACAGAATCACAGAATTGGAAGTGAAGAAAGTGCTCCAGTAGAGAAGGCCCAATATCAGAGATTGATGGGAAAATTGATTTATCTATCACACACAAGACCAGACATTGCTTATGCAGTTAGTGTAGTGAGCCAATTTATGCATGATCCAAGAGAGAGACATATGCAAGCAGTTGACAAAATTCTCCAATACTTGAAGTCAAGCCCAGGAAATGGGCTATTATTCAAAAAGGAAGACACATTGAATATGAAGATATATATTGATGCTGACTATGCAGGTTCTATTACTGATAGAAAATCTACTTCGGGGTATTGTGTATTTCTTGGAGATAGTTTGGTAACATGGAGAAGCAAAAAGCAAGATAGAGTGTCTCGTTCTAGTGCAGAAGCTGAATTTTGAGCCCTTGCTCAAGGAATGTGTGAAGAACTCTGGATGAAAATCATCTTGGATGATCTTAAAGTCAAAGTGGAGCATCCAGTGCAACTACACTGTGACAATAAGTCTGCTATGAGCATAGCCCATAATCCAGTACAGCATGACAGAACCAAACACATTGAAATTGACAGACATTTCATCAAAGATAATCTTGACAGAGGCTTTGTGATTACAACTCATGTTCCTACAGAACTTCAAATAGTAGATATTCTCACAAAAGGGCTTCCTCCGGGTAGATTTCAAGATCTTGTAGGCAAGTTGGGAATGATTGATATTCATTTACCAACTTGAGGGGTAGTGTTGTAATATGGGATAATATCTGTAGAATCTTCCTAATTAGAGGAAATAGATACATAATATTTTATTTTATTTTATATTTCCCTAGGTTTCCTAGTTTCCCTATTTCCCTTTTTAGGAGATCTAGATTATTACAAATAGAAGGTTTGAGAATGTATTTTTTGATGATTTGAGAATAATAATAAGTCTCATTTTTAACTGTGAATCTGACTGATCCAGCTTACCCCACGTGTGTCTGATTCAGCTTTGCGCTCCTAAGCAAGTGACACGAACCACAACGTTCTCCTTTCTTTCTCGCGTTCTCTTGAACCCTAGCTGCTGGGTTTTCATTTTTCTCTTCCAAACGAGACACGAATGCAAGCTATTCCCAGTGCTGCAGCTAACATTTACCAAAACGCAGCGTTCCAATAAAGCTCTGCCCATACCCTCTTTTGTGTTTCAAAACGATGTGTTTCATTACACTAACAATGTCAAAACGTTGTGTTTCACCTGGTGCCTCAAAGCTTCAGTCCAATTCAAGCACATCAGAATTTCCTTTGCTCTTTGCACAATTATTCTTCAGCCCATCAATAAATGGCCCAAAAGCAACTTCAGCAACACATTGTTCAGCCCAAATTTTTCAATTCATTTAGCATCAGCCTCTTCCTTTATTTATTCCTGCAAACATTAACAAAGCAATTAACAAAAATAAACTGAAAAATAAAACCTAAAAACATGAAATCCTATTTTAAATTTTCTGAATATTTTTCTAAAAGAGAAAATACCTAATTATTTAACAAGCCTATTTTATTTAACTAAAAAGAGAAAATTAACACTATTTTTACAAAAACCTATTTTAATCCTAATTACTCTAAACTACCTTAATTCTAGAAAATTAAAAGCTAAACTATCTTTAAAGAAGAATATTAACATAGAAAAATGGGGAAATTTAGACACTTAACACACCCCCACACTTAAGGAACTGCCCTCCTGGACTGGGAAAACTAAAAATGAAAGAAGAAACCAAAGACTCAAACTATAAAGAAAATATCCTAATCAAAAACTCAAAAACACCATACTTATTCACAACTTCATTCAATCCTACCAATTCAATCATTTCTCGATCATATGACCCATTTAGAATTGCACAATCATAATTCTCAACCTTAAACATCAGTTTCAGCAGTCCAAGCAAGTGAAAAACAACTCAATTCAGCCAATGTCAACAATGAAAGCATTAAGAAAAGCATAAGTCAGTTTCAGCCTTACAGGAACCAGTGTTTACACTCATATTCACTCAACTGTTTAGGCTCATCCTGCTTCACTCCTTCATGACATGTCAACTTTAATTCTTAACTTTGAAAAGATTCTAACTGACCATGCTCAGCTCTTTGGTTTCATCTAGATCAAAAGGACTTTATTGGCTTGTAATGAAAATGGTATGAAAGGTTAGAAAACACAAGGCTAATGGAAGTAGAAACTGTGAAGAAGAGGGAAAAACCTAGAACTCAATGCACTCTATGTTTAACTTTGGCCAATTCAATTTTTTTTTCTTTTTCTCTATTGTTTTCAACTCTATTCTGGTTTTTTCATTCAAATCTTTTGCATTTTTCTCTTTTTTCCAGACCTGCTCTTTTCTTTTTTTTCTTTTTCTTTTTTTTCACAACCAGATTTCTTAGCTCATTTTTCTTTTCTTTTTCACTTTTGGCCTTTCTTTTCTCTTTTGCACTCACTAAGTTCTTAGCTCTCCCTATTTCTTGCAACTCTCTACAGGTTGGGTATTGATGGGGTAAAAAGGCTTGTATTGAATGGAAACAACAAATAATAGGCTAAAGCTCAAAAAGAAAGGTGCAATGGTAAGAAAAACTGAAATGAGTAAAATAAATAGTTATGTAAAGAAAATGCCTAAATCATATCTAAATTCTACCAAGAGCAAGCTTATCACAGAGAATCAATGCAAAATCAGAGTCAAAAGCTAAACAAGCATGAAATCACACTAGAAAGAAAAAAAATTGGCCCAAAATCTCTACATGTTAAGAAATTTGCCAAAACTGACTTACTACCCTCTTTTATGCAAAAATGCTTAATTGGACTGAACTCAGATGCAAAAAGCAATGCTGAGACCTCTTCTACATGAATCTAAAGCAAAGAATTACATCAACAGTTCTAATTAAAAGAAATAAAACTGAGAAATGTATAAAATCAGCAAAGAATTGAAAAGGGAATGAAATAAAATTTAACAGAATGACATGAACTATATACAACCTGTAAAAACCAAAACTGGACAAAATGCAACCTAAAAAGAACCTACCAAACTAAAACAGATTCAAATCTAAAAGAAAGAGAGCCTAAGAAAATCCTAACAGTAGCTATGAATGGAAAAGAACCTAGGGAGCTATTTCTAAAAACCGCCTAGAAACAAAAATATTAGAATAGAACCTATTATGAAAAAGAATTCTAAAGCAAATGTCTATTTACAAACACTAAAGCAGAACTACTAATGCTTAAACAACACTTAAAAGAAGCTAAAATAGAAACAGGAAAGAAAAAAAATCCTACAAGCAACTATAAATTCTAAAAATAAAGCCTAATCCTAAAACAGATTCTAAAAGCATCAAAAACTGGGTATTTACAAACTAAAGCTAAGTATTACAAACCGAAACAATACTAAAAACAACTCAAAAGAAAAAAAAAATTACTCCTATTTTAACTACAAAAAAAAACACATACTAATAGATGCATATTCAAGTAAAAACAACATTTACAACTATACCTCCTCACCCCCACACTTAAGAGGCACATTGCCCTCAATGTGTGAGTGAGAAAGGTCCCTAAACAGTATAGGTATACACAATTATTTACACCACAAAAATCAAAATGAAAACAGCATAGAAATCAGAATTATACAAAAAAATGGAATTAAGAAAACACAGATTAAACAAGATATGTACACAGAATAGAATTAGGAGAAAGACAAAAAACTAACACTACAAAACTAAAAGAAAAGAAAAGTTCTTTAGATTAGCCACAAGTCAAAATTTATTTTCTTTATTTTTATAAAAAAACAACATATGTTCTACTTTACTATTTATTATACATACTATTATTAAGCTAATTACTATAAGAGACCTATAACTACTATTTAAGAAAAAGGAACAGAAGGGTCTTATTGATTTTTCTCCCAATGCTCTCTGCTTTAACAGCATCAGCTCTCCCTCAAAGGCTGGCAACTGGTTCTGCACTCTCCAACCTCCTTGCTGTAACATCTAGGACTCCCCATTCAATTGCTGCTGATTTTGTGTGTTCCAGGTTCCTTGAACAGCACTAACACCGTCTCTTGCCTTCACCAAAGCTGTCTCAGTGTCTACAACTTCCTTTAGATGATGGACAATGCTATTTATGTTAGCTGTGTTCTCAGCAGAATCAGTGGCTTCACCAGAGTCATTTCCATCCAGCTTGCACATAATGTACTCTTCCTTTGCACCTGCAAAACAATTGGCAGCAGAACATATGGCAGAACTAATTTCTTCACAAATTTCACAACCACCCCCAAGGCAAGTACAACCAGTTAGTTTTTCATTGCCTAGCTCCACAGAATTTAAGAACTTAGCAAACTCAAGTTCAAGTTCTAATCCTAAATCAGTACAAGCATTTTCAAAATCAGCCATATCAACTTTCACATCATCAAAAACTGCATATCTATCATCATGAGCATCTCATTCATCATCAAGAAGAGTATTTAAATCTGTGCAATCATCAAAAACACTAGATGCAGGTATATGAATTGTATCAATGGTAAATGTTGCATTTGTGATATGAGAATGATCAAAACAAGGAGTAAAATCAGCAACTTGTAAAGGCACATGATGCACATGATCAAACACATTGAAATCAATTTCAGACTCACGTACATCAGCATAAAAGTCCATTTCATAGTACTGAAGCACCAAAACATGGTTGGCAGCTTCCCTCATTTTTTTTCAAATATTCTTTAGACTTTCTGAAATCAGTTTGTACTTCAAGTTCATTAGATTCAGTTTTTAAATCAGCAGTATAATCTAAAATAATTCTTGAATGTCTGCTGATATTCAATTGAAGTAAACCCAAACTATATGTGAAGGTACACCAATGATCATACTTCTTAGGAATTCATCCCAATATTCCAATAGGCAGTAAACTTGATTTTTTAAAATAGTCCTACCATTCCTGATTATAGTTGTCTTTGACTTATACTTTTGTCCGCATACATTCCAGTTTTCTCAACTCCAGTTCAGAATCATCATTAAGACATTTAATCATTTTCCTATTCTAATTCTTCAAAAATACATGTCACTGTTTCACCAGGAGCAGCTGAGTAACAATGTAAAAAAATGAGATGCCGTGATTGATAATAACGCAAAAATAAAAAAAAACCTCGGATTGTGGCGATGAAGATAGTTTCCACAAATCCACTCAGCATCAGGAAACATATGTTTCAATATCCCTCCAGCTGTCTTCTTTCCATTCACTGGAAGTGTTGCAGCAACAAAAACATACTGTTTACTACGCTCATAAGTTTTTCTCACTCTCCTCCAGTCTCTTTGTTTAACAGATGTGTCTTCATTATTAATATCATCCTCTTTATCAGTGTCATCCTCTTCTAAGGTGGCTTCAGTTTGAAGTTCCTCTTCGCCTTCAAAAGCAACTTCTGATGACAAGGAAGATTCATCTTTCGTTGAAAACTCTGCTACTGATTTTTTTGATCGAGAGAAGACCTTTTCATCAAAGCGGAGCAAATTTATCAAACGGATTACTTTATTCTGGAAGCTCCCACATAGAAGCATATCGGCTTCATCAAACACCTGACAGTTAGAAATACAAGTAATAATCATACATGTAAGAAGAGTCATAGTTTAATTCATATATCTTATACCGTAACATACATGAGATCTGAAACATACCACATATTTAACACCGCGCATAAATTGCATGCGGCGGGTTCTATCAAGGTCAACATAATTCAGAAGGGCAGCAGGTGTTGTCACAATGACATCAGGTTCCCGAATTGGCCATCCCTGGTCAAAATAATTCTTATTACTAAAAATTTAAGAAAAGCATACTGCAAATTCCATATGACAGTAAATATTGCTCAATCACTACCTGCCTACCACAAATGGCAGCTACACTGACTATCGCCTCATCATCATCCCTACGTAGACTGCTGGCCATCTTAACTACCTGCTCACAAAGTTGCACATTCGGACAAAGGATGGGCAGAACTTTCTGTGTCGAGGTCACTTCCTGATCAGACATAGCATGTAGAGAATGTTCATGGGCATCCCTTAGCTTATCAATAAGAGGAACTAGGTAACTGTATGTCTTACCACTCCCAGTCTCCGCGGCAATAACAACATCCTTCCCTGACATCACAGACGGTACTGAAGAAGCCTGAACACAAATCAATGATGTAAACATCATAAGCCCCAGCATCCCAATAAATAAAAAGGACAAAACATAGAAATAGGATTTTAGTGTTCTTCTCCAATCAGAATCGAAGTTTCATCTGAGTAACCTAAGACAACATTTTTACTGTGAACCTGGTTGGATTACAGTGACAAAAACGCCCAAATAACTGCTTTTGAATTTTGTCCAGATAGAAAAAAGAAAACAAAAATAAGGTATCAGCGAGAGGAAAAGAGAAGGGACCTGAACGAGAGAGGGTCTGTTGAGGCCAATATCAGAGAGCGCTCTAGAAATGATATCGGAGAGACCAAGTGAAGTCCAGGAAACGTTTTCTTCTGCAAAGAAAGTGTCTCTGCCATTGGAAGCTTGTGATGATGAAGGTGATGCAACATCATTAACAAAGGGTATAGCATGTGTTGGACGTGGATTGGTCAGAGAAAAGGGACGAGGTTTGAATATAGAAGGGAAGGTTGGTTTGAGGAAGTGGGAGAAGAACTGGTTGCGAATTGGTGGGTTTTGAAGATGAAGCATCACGCAGAACGAGTGACAATCATTGAAACTTTCTTCTTCACTCAAAAATTATCTTTTTCTTTTTTAACTCTCCTTCGTTTCAAGGAGACAAACAATCACATAAGATCATAAATGGAAGGTTTAATACATTTTTTTTCCCATCGGGGCTTTTGTTTAAAATGGTCCTATCTTTGGAAAAAATTCACTTTGGTCCCATATTTGATTAAATTTTGTTCAAAATGGTCCGTATGACAGACGGCGTTAAATTTCTAACGGTGCAGATGCTGGAGTGGCAAACTATTATCCATCTGTGCCCAATTTAAATGACGTGGTTGTGTGGACAATATTTAAGGGTAATTAAAAAAACCCCTAATTAAAAACAAATTAGGAAATTAGGGTAATTGAAAAACCCCAACCCTAATTATTTGTCAATTGTTGCGATTGGCGTGGCAAATTTTCCATCACTGGAAAAATTGAGAATGTGTTGTATAACTCATCATTGAAACAATCTTAGATTACAAAAATACAACCATTAATGGTGTTTCAAACAGTCATACTGATTTTGTAATTAGCAAATATATGTAAAGTGAGCTTCGACCTCATTGTGCAACACAGATTGACCTCCCACCACCTAAGACAATCATATCACACATTCCAAATACAAAGGAGCATTCGAAGAACAAATGTTTGATGTTTTTCACCCTGGTAACACAACCTTTCCATCTTATTGAATGATGTTTCGCTTCCAAAATTTTGAAGGGATAGGATTATGTCCAGCAATGGTTTTCAGACAAGAGCTTAGACCTTTGGAGAAGTACGCTGTTTCCATAAAAATTTTAAACTAATTGAAAAACCCCAACCCTAATTGTTCGCCCCCTGTCTTCCACAACCAAAAACCCCACAACAAAAAAATTATATTTAACACACAATGCAATGCACTACAAGAGCAAATAAACAACTTTTTTACTACCCAAAATCAGAGTAACCTTAGAACATCAATGCACTACCCTAATAGAACATCAAATTAAACCCTAACCCCCCAAAACAAACATAAACAACATAATTGCCTTAGAATGTGAACCCTTACCTCACCCCGTGCAATGTTGAAATACCACCTTCAAGCAATCACCACTAACGTGATCTTCAATGGCGACAAATGAACAGCAGAACCTTCTCTCCAATTGCGACAATTGACGAACAATTAGGGTTGGGGTTTTTCAATTACCCTAATTTCCTAATTTGTTTTTAATTAGGGGTTTTTTAATTACCCTTAAATATTGTCAAACAGCCACGTCATTTAAATTGGGCACAGATGGATAATAGTTTGTTACGCCAGCATCTGCACCGTTAGAAATTTAACACCGTCAGCCATAGGAACCATTTTGAACAAAATTTAATCAAATATGGGACCAAAGTGAATTTTTTCCAAAAGTGGGACCATTTTGAACAAAAGCCCCAAAAGGTGGGACCAAAAGATGTATTAAACCTAAATAGAATTTAGGGTTTAGGTACATCAATTTTTCCTTCTTTTTTTTTTGTCAGTGCATAGAGAATAATCTGTTCGTTTTAATTCATTTTTCTTCCAAATATAATTAGAATGACAGCAGACAGATACGACGTAGTGTTTACTCGTTAATATTTGGATTTTTTAAAATTTGGAGATTGTATGAATACTTATAGATATTCAAAAAATAATTTATAGATTTTTAAAATGAAATATAAATAAATAGATAATGTTTAAATTGTGATCTCTTTCTCTATAATAAAATTCTTTTATTTTTTTATCATTCTACTAATAAGAGTTTCATAAATATAAAAGAAAATAATATTTTATTTTAATTGAGTTTTATTTTAATGGTTTAATTATTTTGGAAATTCTTATTTTTGTTTGAAATTTTAAATTAGTCTTTAATTTATTTATTTTTTAATTAGGTTCGTACTTATGAAAAATTGTATCAATTACATCTTTAGCGTTAAATTGGCTAAACAATTTTAAAAATACATACACGTGGTGGCATGATGATATCTCTTTTCTAAATGGTGTGACACATTGTAATTGTGGAATACATTGGGTCAATGTCGTGGATTTATGTATTTTTAACGTAAAAAAAGGTTTAATATCACTTTTAATCCCAATTTTTGTCAGATTTGTTCAAAATGGTCCTAATTTTTTTAAAATGTTCAATGTAGTCCTAAAGATCGTAATTTGTGTTCAATTTTGTCCTTTTTGCAAAAGCGTTTAAATCATTAACGACCAAATGTCCAGCTATGCAATCAGTGACACATCACCCTTGACACGTCATCATCATCTCCTACCTCCAGAAACCCTAATTTCCCCTTACACAAAAACCCTAGGCACCACCTCTATCTAAGACATGAAAAATACCCATTTTAATAAATAGTAGTAAATTTTATTAGTATTATTATTATTAATAATAATTTTAATGGGTAGAAAATATAATTAATTATTGTTAGAAAAAAATTAAAATTTATGATAGAGAATTATAATAATTTCAAAATGAGGGGTTCAAAATTTTGAGAACCTATTTTAGAAGGTTTTGAAAATAAAAATCAAATATCATAAAGGGATAAGAATTCCTACACTGCAATGATTAAGGAAGGATCAAATTTGCAAGTGGTTTTGCAAGTTGTGACTAAAATATTAATATAATAAAATAATATTAAAATAATAAATAATATTAAAAAAAATTAGTTTGAGAATTTTGGGATGTTACATTAGTGGTATCAGAGCAGTTCGTCCTTAGGAGGACCTGCGGGTTGTGTGTTTAACCTACCTTTCCGTGAAGAGTTGAGTTTAAGTGACATGATTTATCATGCCTTTCTTAGTTTAAATCACAGAGTAAGTATAGCCAACTGAAAGTTTTAAGAACATAAAACATCTTGATAAAAGTAATGATGGTGCACACTCATGACTTTATCATAAATGAAATTTTTTTTCTTAATTTTGAAGGTTCGAGGGGGGAGGGGAGAGTTGTGGTATGAGTTATATTCCTTAATAGTGTTGTGTGCTCTATAGTGGTAAAGGATACGGATTCAAGGATAATTTGACTTGTATGCCTTCATTAGATTTGGCCAAAGCCTTTGAAATAAGTTTTGTCTTGAAGATAGGGAAATGCGGTATATTGGAACTTAGAAGTAAAACATCATAGTCTTGGTCTACAATGGATGATGAAGGAGGTTGGAGTTTAGAACCATCATTTTTGGAAGTGTTTTAAGGACCGAACCAGAGGATCAGATATCAATAGTTGTACAATAAAAGTTGAGTTCAAAGGTTCGAATGAGGGGAGTTTTGGATAAGCATTAGCGTAGCACGGTTTGGGAAATTAACTTAGTTCTGCATATAGCTGATGCTTTTAAGAGAAAATTTTAGTAGAAGAAATAATTTCCAAGTTAAGAAAACATGAGGTCTTTTGAGAAGAATGAAGTAGGTAAGGATCTTAAGCTAAGTAAAGTGATTAGAAGGAGATGGTTAGATCTTCCCAATCAGTGGATGCACCAGGGTCTAGATTTGAGGGAATGTGATTCTAGTGTGATGAGTTTAAAGCAATAGAAGAAATCCAGGTACGAAATTTTTGGCTTTCAATTTATGGAACATGTTATAGGTGTTATTCTAAAAGGCAAAATTATGAGAGGATTAAAGGATCACGATTTATGATTCAAGGGTTTTACATTTTATGGGTCTTCTCTCACTATTAAATTATTTTCCTATGTCACTTGATTAAAAAGTAGGCCTTTCTAACTTTCGATGGCCAAGTATTTGTTAACGGAATGGCAAGTGTACCATATCGTATCAAGTAATAAAAATGGTAAAACCTATTATCGTTCTTCCCATGAGACTCGAAAGGCCTTATCGTTCGTGTGAATCAAAATCGTAAGACTTGCGGAGAAAAAAATCAATAATTGTGGTGAATCCAAAGACAAAAAATAAACATGCAATGTGTTGATTCAATTGACGAAAAGAGTATGAATGAATGGAGTTGTTGGGGGTATACAATTTCATTTAATCCTCTCTCTCTTATTTACTCCTCTTGTTTAAATTGCTTTATTATCTAATTGTTATGCAAACTTTCTTGGCCTCCCCTTAACCCGATCCCTCGGCGAAAAAGGACCTATTACTAATTATCGGCTTGCTATCCCTAGCCTCCCCTAGTAACTAGCAACGCATTACAAACAGAAGCAAAAACAATTGGTCGTCCTACCCCCCTATCCTTATGTGGTATTGCTTAACCAAGGAATTACTCACCAGTTCATGTCATTACTGTACGTCCCCATATCAATAAAGGCAAATATCAGTTACCGAATGAGTTAAACGATAAAAGCTTTAAGCATAGATGAGAACCTAACAATTGATAATAAACGCATATGAAAATCATATAATTAAACAAGAGTTTCAATAAAAGAGAGTATCAAAAGATTACATTGTTCCCCCAACAACAATAGGGTTTAGTTCACCATTGTCATGGTGAACCAAGATGAAAATAATGGAAGATATGGAAAACAAACCTTAGTTAAGATGAAAAGGAGCCTAAGCATCCAAGAGATCCTCTCTAGAGAGTGAAAATTAAGTCTGGCCGCCATCTTCTGTCAAAAGAATGAATTGGAAATCGTAACAGGGCTATTTATAACTGAGGAGCGCAACAGAAAACAGGCCCAAGCCCATCTGACCATCGCCCGACGTCACACTTTGCCGCCTGGCGGTGTACCCTAAATCGCGCCACAGCCTGGCAGTAGGGGTCTACCGCCCGGCGGTTTCCCTTGTGCCGCAAAACCGCCCGGCGTCAGGGGTCTACCGGCCGGGTGGTCCCTAGACTCTTCTTTTCCTCAATTTTCTTCCTTTTTCTTGAGTCTAGGACCTTCATTTTCGTTCCCAATCTTCACTTCTATCAAATTTGCTGCAAAACAAGCATAATATTGCTAAAAACAACTTTTGACTCTCAACTGACTCATTTATTGAGTTTTACTTGATTCTAAGCTCATTCTAAGCAGTAAAGGGTGTAATTTAGTCCAAAATAACATATGAAAATAACGGTTTTTCAACCGTTATCACAACCCCAAACTTAGAACTTTGCTTGTCCTCAAGCAAAACAAAACAAAACAATAAAACAAAACAGAGCTTGGCTTTCTACCATTTCATCCAATGATTCAACACTCCTAAAGTGCATGACAAGACCTACTCAATTTCAAATAATCAGTAAACTCAAATCAAGATGCATGCATGTTCTCAACTTAATTTAGCTCATACTTTCCTCAACAGATGTGCACAATATGAATTATCAGTCCACTAAACAAAAATGCAATCATGAACTTTAGAAGTTCTTACCAAGCAAGTGTTTCACTCAATCGCTCAAGTGTTTAGGGTAGCACTCCACTCTTTATCATTCACAATTCACATGAAATAAAATTGTCATTCATCTTAAACAATCAACATCTTCACATGCAAATGTCATCAAAAGGACTTTTCCAATGCTTGTAATGAGGCTAGGCTAACAAGAAAAATTGGTTTTTCTGGAAGACAAAATCCTTGAGTCAAGAGAGCTATAATATTCCACATTTAAACACACTCTCTTCTTCACCAATCTCACTTATTTCCCAACTTCTTCCCTTTTCTTTTTCATTGAGCTCATCTTCATGCTTTTCTTCTTTTCTTTTCTTTTTCTCATGCATTGTTCTTTTTCAATAATTGAGCTCAATGCTTTTCACCTGCTTTTCAATTTCCCCCATACAACCCCAAACTTGAACCTTGTCACAACATACACTTTAAGCTCAACCTAACTCAAGGTAGAAATTTCAAATCAAATGTTCTCATCCTATTTAAGGCTAAGGTTCAAAAAGGATATAATCTTTGAAACATTTTGGGTGAAAATTTGGCTAGAGAAGGGTTTTCAAACATGGCCTTGATCATATGACATTCACATACAAATCAATCAATCATCAAGATTAAGGCAATAATATTCATGCTTCACTATGAACAATTGTTGACAAATTGGCAAGCGTACCAGATCGTATCAAGTAATACTAAAATGGTAAGTCCAAGTATCGTTTTCCCAAGAGACTCATGACACTAAACTGTTGTGCTTTTGCTTAACCAATCAAGACTATAAAAATAATATTTTTTTAGGTTTTTGGATACGGAAAAATAAACATGAATGCAATTTGATCAATTGAGGTTAAACACAAAAGTGGATGGATATGTTGATAATATGAGATGGATTTGTTGCTAGGATTCAGATTTCACCAAATCACCCTCATAAATCTACTATTCTTATTTGATTCGCTTTATTATCATATTGTCATGCAAACTTTCTTGGCCTCCCCTTAACCCGATCCCTCGGCGAAAAAGGCCTATTACTAATTACCGGCTTGCTATCCCTAGCCTCCCCTAGTAACTAGCAACGCATTACCGAACAGAAGCAAAAACAATTGGTCGTACTACCCCCCTATCCCTAGGTGGTATTGCTTAACCAAGGAATTACTCACCAGTTCATGACATTACTGTACGTCCCCGTATCAATAAAGGCAAATAACAGTTGTCGAATGAGTTAAACGATAAAAGCTTTAAGCGTAGATGAGAACCCAACAATTGATAATTAAAGTATACGACAAGCATATAGATAAATAAGAAATTCGATATATGAGAGTTTAGAGATTACATCTTTCCCCAGCAACAAATAAGATTAGTTCTCCATCGTCATGAAGAAACTAGGTGAATAATGGAATGAAAGAGATACAAACCCTAAAAAGGAGAAAAGGAGAGCTGTCATCATCTCCAAATCTACCCCAAAGGGGTGAAAAATGTGTTTCTGTGCCTAAGCCATCAAAAGATACAAACCCTAAGACGTTCTGGCCTTTAAATAGGGCATAAAAATAACATAAATCAAGCCCAAGTCCAAACAGATCATAAAAATCACAGAAAACAAGTCCAAGCCTAGCAGACAACCGCCTGGCGTCACACTTTTTGCGCCCGGCGGTTTCTCCATAATCGTGCCACCGCCCGGCGGCAGGGGTCCACCGCTCGGCGGTTTGCCTCTAATCGCAAAACCGCCCGGCGTCCACCCATGGGTGTCAGACAATACTTTCTCCTCACTTTAGACCGCCCAACGTTGGATTTTGGCTCTAGGCTGTTCCTAGACTCTTCTTTTCATGTATCATCCTTGTTCTTGAGTCTAAGACCTTCATCTTCAATCTCATTCTTCACTTTTATCAAAATTGCTGCAAAACAATGCAAAATAAGCATAATATCTCTATAAACAGCTCTTGACTCTCAATCGACTCAACAAACGTGTTTTTCTTGATTCTAAGCTCATTCTAAGCCTTAAAGGGTGTAATTTGGTCTCAAATGAAGCATGAAAATAATTGTTTTTCAACCGTTATCACAACCCCAAACTTAGAACTTTGCTTGTCCTCAAGCAAACAAAATGAAACTTAGTCTTCTACAAATCAACGCAATGGTTCAATCACATTCAAAAGCTCTTTCTTTCAAGATAGGTAATCACTCAAATCACTCATCAATAGAATTTAGTCAAGATGTGCACATGCTTTGATTCAAATTACTCATCATGATGTTCACATAATCACATAATATTCCAACAGATGTTATTATCATGAATGATCAATTACCTAAGCATAGATATAATCATGAATTCATGGAATCATTCCTCACCAGATAAAGTGTTTCACTCAAGCACTCAAGTGTTTCACTTAAAGGTGTTTTAGATATCACTCATTCCCTCTACTATCCACATGTCACATAGAAAAAAATTGCCTTTCATTTGCCACAATCAAACATCATCACATACACAAGTCATCACAAGGACTTTTCGAAGCTTATAATGTGGTTGGGCTAAGAAGGAAAATTGGTTTTTCTAGATCACAAAATCCTTGAGTTAAGAGAGTTATTTATACAATCATAGTTCAAACACAAACTCTTTTTTTTTACCAATCTCACTCATTCCCAACTTTCCCTTTTCTTCACATTGAGCTTTTCTTTTCATGCTTTTTCTTTTTCTATCTTTTTCAAATTTTCTCATGCATTTTCTTTTCAACTCATAAGCTCAATGCCTAACTTTTCCTTTTCTTTTTCAATTCTCCCAACAACCCCAAACTTGAACCTTTAACAATACCCCAAAAAATATTTCTCATCCTAACTCAAGGTAAAGATTTTCAAAGTAAGGGTTTTCACATTCTGTTTAAGGCTTAGGTTCAAAGAGAGTAGAACATAAGATGTTCTTTTTCATGTGGGACGAAATTTTTGGCTTAGAAAAGGGCTTATCAAAAACGGCCTTGATCAAATGACACATACATGCAATTCAATCAATCATAGAAACTTAGGCAAAATCATTCATGCTTCGAGTAGATAGAAAATATATCAATAAGAACTCTGAAGCTCAAACCTCACTCATAAGCTTATTCCAATCATTCAATCAAATACCCTGCTTAGCCTCATAATCACAATCACAAAACCACAATGCATCTGTTCACGCAGCTTGTGAACCACCACCTGTATATCAGCATATTGTGCAATCTCAACTTCATCAATCTCAAAGCATCATCAAGCAATACCCATCATACAAAAATATTAATATCAAACCACTGCATCAGATGTAGTGTCCAACCAAGTACATCAATACCTATTCTAAAAACAGAAGCAAATAAAACATAATTTAAAAAAAAAACAAATAAGTTTAGAAAATTGGGTTGCCTCCCAGGTAGCGCTTGTTTAACGTCACGAGCCTGACCCAAACCTTTCTAGCACCCATCAGTAAGTGCAAAACTTACCGTTACCCATCAGTAGGTGTACCTTCCTGTATCCTTCAGTAGATACCTAAATCTTCTAACATCCCTCAATAGATGTTATCCCAGTAGCACTCATCAGTAAATGTTGTCAGTGACATCCATCAGTAGATGTCTAACCATATAGCATCCATCAGTAGATGCTAATCTTTCTTATCTACATTGGCTTCCATCAGGAGATGCCAAATCACCTAACATCCATCAGTAGATGTTGTAGAAGCATCCATCAGTAGATGTTATCATCACTACCATCAGAAGCAGCATTTAACCTAAAATAAAATAAAATAAAATCAGACAAAATGAAAGAAAAGAAACAAAAAATTCAGAATCGGGGTTAGAAATTGGGTTGCCTCCCAGCAAGCGCTTCTTTAACGTCATTAGCTTGACCCGATAAAGCCTAAACACCCATCAGTAGGTTGATGGGTGTCGCGGCCCATGCAAATTTTATTGCATATTAGAAATGCAGTATAGACTAGGAAGTGACTCCTAGGTCGTCTCTCAAGGACCAACTGCGGTTCAGAGTCAAGTCTAACACGAAGTGGGGGGGTTTGAAATTGTTTTGTGAATGCAAGAAGAATTTAACCTAATTAAAACTGGAAATTAAATAAAGATGTAACCAGAATTTAAAGTATTGAATTGAATGTGGAAAAACATGAAAACCGAACGGTTCTTCACAAGGCCGAACGGTTTTAACATGAGTGTGCCAGATACCGAACGGTTCTGTTCATAAGACCGAACGGTCCTGGTAAGGAAACCGAACAACAAATGAAGCAGAAAAGGAAACTAGTCAAACAAAGAAGCCGAACGGATTAAAAGCAAGACCGAATGCAAATAAAAATGTAAAAATTGGGCAAGTCAATGTAGAAGAAAGTTGAACGGTCTCTAATAGTGAAGCTTGTTAGAGACCGAACGGTGCTATTGGAAAACCGGACGGTAATGCAAAAACAGTAAACTTGCAGAAATCAAAACACAGTGCAGCGGAAACGAAATTGTTGTTAGAGACCGAACGATGCTATTGGAAAACCGAACGGTAAACTTGCAGAAATCAAAACACAGTGCAGCGGAAACGAAATTGGAGAAACAAAATGTTGGAACAGTAAACTCGTAGAACAGTAAAATGCAACAGTGACGAAGACAATGAACATTAAAATGAAACTGAAAAGTGGATGCAACCTGTTTGCTTCAAAACGAAATTAAAAATCTGCTTGTGACCATGATGGACTTCACTCCAGCGTAAATTCCATGAATAATTGTATCAGCGCTTAAAGAGAAGAAAAGAAAATCATTGCTTCCATTCATCCAATACCCCTCACGGTGAACATGTTCAAAGCTTCTTCCCAATTTTTGTTTAGCCGAGAATGTGTGCTCCAAAGAGAATGACGGCTGCAGCTTAGTTTTCATTCAATGAAAAATAAATAAAACCATTTCTCATCATTCCCAAAGCTTGTAGCAAAATAAAAGAAAACAAATTGAAAATGCCCCTAGGCTGTGACAGCATTGGAATAGAGAGAGTGACAAAATACTCAATGCAAAGATATTCATCCAAAATCAAACAACTCAAAAGAAAATTCCATGGCCCGAGAACTGTCCCAGCCAAGCAGAGAAAAGAAAAAATGACGGCTGGCTCTCCCCTCCCTAGGACCGTGAGTTCCTAAAAATATAGGGTAGGGTCCACCCAAAAACCCTAGGGTAGGACATGTGTCACAAAAATTTGGGCTCCAACATATTTTTAATGGCCCAATGTGCAAAGGTTGTCTAAAAAAAAACTAGACTTTTAAATTACACATTGATTAATTCCAAACTACTAAATTAAAATATAACTAATTCTAAATTTTCCATGTAGAGAGTCTTGAATTTATTTGTTGTCCTCCAAATGTCCCAAATTGTGTTTCCAAAATTTTCCCTGAAAATAATAATGCAAATAATTAGCCAAAAATATTCAAATTAATTAAAATTAGAATTTCTGGCAAAATTAAGCACTATTAGCGAAAACGGGAAAATACCGGACAATTAAGCATAATTCCCTGATTAATTCCAGCACAATAAACTAAGTGAAATCAATAAAATATCGGCTCATCATAGGTGTTGCTATTTTATGTTGGTGTTCTTCCTTCCTTCATGACACCAACAATTTTCTTGTCACCAACTCTAAGGATTCTCAATCCAAAGAGCGCTCTGTTTGCTTTGATAGTTTTGACAACCCATAACCTATTCTGAAATTTCATTGGTGTGCCAGGTTTGGGTTTGTCACTTTTCACATTAGGGTATTGGTGAACCAATTCTCCTTCCTTATCTGTCTCCTGATGATCTTGTGCTCCTGGTACAAATTTTATCCTGCTGACACTAAAGAACATTGCACTAGAGCACAGAATTAGCCCAAAAAAAACTTTAAAATAAAAGCAGTAAAAGAATTTTTTTTTTAAATTTTCGTTTTTTTTAAAGAAAGAAAAATAAAAATAGAAAAATAAAAAGATAAAATAAAAGAAAAATAAAATAAAATAAAATAAAATAAAATTAAAATAAAATCAAATAAAATAAAATCAAATCAAATCAAATAAATTAAAATAAAATCAAATCAAATCAAATCAAATTAAATACAAAAAAATCTAATCAGTCAAGAATCACACACATAGAATAGTTCTACCATGAGTCCCCGACAACGGGACCAAAAACTTGTTGACAAACTGGCAAGCATACCAGATCGTATCAAGTAATAATAAAATGGTAAGTCCAAGTACCGTTTTCCCAAGAGACTCACGACACTAAACTGTTTGTGCTTTTGCTTAACCAATCAAGACTATAAAAGTAATATTTTTTTAGGTTTTTGGATACGGAAAAATAAACATGAATGCAATTTGATCAATTGAGGTTAAACACAAAAGTGGATGGATATGTTGATAATATGAGATGGATTTGATGCGTCACACATGAGTTCAAATGGGGCTGTCCAATCTGGTGCCTGAATGATCGGAGTGGTGATCAAAGCCTCCTTCAGGCAATCAAACGCCTGCTTGCACCTGTCATCAAACTCAAAGTCGATGTCCTTTGCAGTAGTCTAGACAAGGGAAGCGCCTTCTTGCTGAAATCCTTGATGAAGCGCCTGTAGAAACCTGCATGTCCTAGAAAAGATCTAACCTCTCGCACGCAAGAGGGGTAAGGCAACTGCGAAATCACAGATATCTTGGCAGGATCTACCTCTATTCCCTTTTCAGAAATGATGTGCCCTAGAACCAAACCTTGTTCAACCATGAAGTGACATTTCTCAAAATTGAGAACAAGGTTTGTTTCTATGCATCTTTTCAAAACTTTTTCCAAACTGTCTAAACATGCATCAAAAGAGGATCCATACACAGTAAAGTCATCCATAAAAACCTCTATGCAACTCTCAAGAAAGTCGCCAAAAATGCTAAGCATGCACCGCTGGAAGGTACCAGGGGCGTTGCATAGGCCAAAGGGCATCCTCCTATAGGCAAAAGTGCCAAAGGGGCAGGTGAATGTGGTTTTCTCTTGGTCCTCAGGAGCAATATTGATTTGAAAATAACCAGAAAAACCATCAAGAAAGCAATAATGAGATTTACCTGCCAGGCGCTCCAACATCTGATCAATGAATGGCAGGGGGAAGTGATCTTTCCTGGTTGCTTGATTGAGCCTCCTATAATCAATGCAGATCTCCAGCTGTTCTGCACTCTTGTGAGAATCAACTCATCCCTCTCATTTTTCACAACCGTGAGGCCAGTCTTCTTGGGCACAACATGGATGGGGCTCACCCACTGACTGTCTGAAATAGGGTAGATGATCCCAGCTTGCAAAAGCTTGGTCACCTCCTTCTTGATGACGTCCATGATCACGGGGTTTTGCCTTCTTTGTGGCTGTCTCACTGGCTTTGCCCCATCTTCCAAAAGAATTCTATGCATGCATGTGGATGGGCTAATACCAGGTATGTCAGCCAAACTCCAACCTATGGCTTTCTTATGCGCCCTCAACACTCTAAGCAACCTCTCCTCTTGCACAGAATCAAGGGAGGTGGAAATTATGACCGGTTTCCTCTCATCATCCTCCAAGTACACGTACTTGAGGTTTTCTGGGAGCTGTTTCAGCTCAAGAGTGGGTTCCTGCAAGTCAGATTCAAGTGTACTTCCTGCAACATGGTTAATGCATTTTGACTCTAAAGAATGAACAGGTAAAGGCAGAGAACCCATCTCATCACAATCCAGATCAATATCCATCACAGGTATATCAACAACATCATCAATATCATCCAAATCATCAAAAACACGCATATCATCAATAACCTGGACATCAACAATACCCTGGACATCACAATTCTCATCTAAATCAACATCCAACTCAACATCATGTTCAAATCCTGATTCAAGCCCAGATACTATGCATGAATGTACAGAAGATGGAAAATAATGTTTCTTCTCATGCATAGAACCAAAATCATCAACAATGAACTCGTCAACAATGTCATCCAATGTATCAACCCTAAACACAGAATGGTCCTCAGCTGGGTGTTTCATGGCATCAAGGATGTTAAAATGCACAACAATATTAGCAATTTCCATAGACAATGTCCCAGCATACACATCAATCTTGGTACGGGCAGTTTTCAAAAATGGCCTGCCTAGGATAATGGGGGCGGATCCATGAGAGAAACCGTCCTCCATCTCCAAAACATAGAAATCAGCAGGAAATATCAATTCACCTACCCTAACCAAGACATCCTCTACGTAACCTGTCGGGTGGGTAACACTCCTATTGGCCAACTGAATGACCACACCCGTAGGTTGTAATGGACCAAGAGACAGAGATTTATAAATAGACAATGGCATGACATTTATAGATGCACCCAGATCAAGCATAGCATTTTCAAATTTATTGTTCCCAATCACACAAGGAATGCAAAACGTACCTGGGTCCTTGCACTTTTCAGGAATGTGCGGGACCGACTTACCAATAAGAGCTGATACATTCCTTCCCATGTTAATCCTTTCATCGCCCTTCATCTTCCTCTTGTGTGTGCACAACTCCTTCAAGAATTTGGCATATCTTGGAATCTGTTTAATGGCATCAAGTAGAGGTATGTTCACCTCTACTTTCCTGAAGGTTTCCAGAATTTCCCTATCCACCTCTTCAGTCTTTTTGCTAGGAAGTGCCAGTGAAGGGAATGGAAGAGGGATAGGTCGGTCAAGCAATGGAGAAGGCGCAGCAGCGGTGGTGGTGGAAGAGGGAGAAGATCCACCTGAAGAAGAACCACCGGCTGGAGAAGAAGATCCACCCACCTCAAATGCCCTGTGTGGACCGTCATGGTCGTCCTCTCTAGGACAAGTGGCAGGCACGGGTGTAGGTGTAGAAGCGGGCTCTGAAGGCACAACAATCTGCTTCCCTGATCTGAGGGTTATGGCACTCACATTCCTAGGATTTTGCACAGTCTGGGATGGTAACTTATCAGAATTCTGAGACTGCGCCTGGTTCATTCGAGTAGCCATCTTACCCATCTGGTTAGTGAGACTCTGTATGGAAGCTCTCGTCTCCTGCTGAAACTGCATGTTTTGCATAGTCATCTGTCTCACTAACTCTTCCAATGAAGGCTCAGAAGAAGTGGAAGGTTGGGCAGCTGGTTGGGCAGGTGCCTCTTGCTGCTGCTGTTGTTGTTGTTGCCTCTGGTGTTGTTGCATAGGTGGAGGCACATATCTGTTAGGTGCTCCAGCATTCTGGAAAGGTGGCGCCTGCTGCTGATGTTGTGGCGCATTGTTCCATCTAAGATTGGGGTGATTCCTCCACCCTGGGTTGTACCTGTTGCTGGACAAGTCATGACTTTGCTGTTGTGGCTGCCTGTTGTTATATATGTTAGTAGCATAAGCCTGAGGCGCATCAGAGGCAGCTGAGGACTGCAAAGTAGGACAAGCATCTGTATAGTGGTCACTGGAAGGATAAATAGCACATAGTCGTGCAACAGATGCAGATGGAGCTGCAGATCTCTGGTTGGTAGTCAACTGTGTCACCAACTTTGTAAGAGATTCCATCTTGTCTTCCAACTTGCTTTCAATGGCTGATAAAGACTGGGCAACCACATCATGTACGCCCCTCACCACAATGGCATCATTCCTGGCGCTAAACTGTTGGGAGTTCGAAGCCATCTTCTCAATCAAATGCCTGGCCTCAGCAGGTGTGGTGTCTCCAAGAGCTCCACCACTGGCAGCATCAATCATACCCCTATCCATGTTGTTCAAACCCTCATAGAAATACTGGATAAGGAGTTGTTCAGGTATCTGATGGTGGGGGCAGCTTGCACAAAGTGTCTTGAATCTCTCCCAATACTCATACAAGCTCTCTCCACCAAGCTGCCTAATCCCAGTGATGTCCTTCCTGATAGCTGTGGTCCGGGATGCTGGGAAAAATTTCTCCAAGAACAACCTCTTCAGATCATCCCAGCTAGTGATGGATCTAGGCGCCAAAGCATACAGCCAATCCTTAGAAACACCTTCCAATGAGTGAGGAAATGCTTTCAAAAAGATGTGCTCTTCAGGAACATCATGAGGTTTCATAGTGGAGCAGACAATGTGGAATTCCTTCAAATGCTTGTGTGGACTCTCACCTGCAAGACCATGAAACTTGGGCAACAAATGGATCAGTCCAGTCTTGAGAACAAATGGGACGTCCTCATCAGGATATTGGATGCAATGGTTTTCAATATCGAAATCAGGTGCAAGTGCAGATTGTGCCATATTGTTCTCAGTGTGAAAAACAACAGAATCAGAATCAGAATCAAGTGCAGATGCAACAGATGCAGTATGCACAGAATACTCAACAGTTGGATGAACAGTATCTAATGGGACAGGCTCAAAAACAGACTCTAAAGACAAATTCCTAGAATGCCTAACTAACCTATGAAACGTCCTATCAATTTCAGGGTCAAAAGGTGGTATGAATCCAGGATTTCCTCTAGTCATGCACTAAATCACAACACCCTCTAATCATGAAACAATAGCACAAAAATCTCAAATCATAGAAAACAATCACAAGACACAACAAAGACTATCACAGCACGTCAAAACACAGTCACAAGACACACAAACACAAACAAAAGACTCAATACTGAACCGTTGGTCCCCGGCAGCGGCGCCAAAATTTGATGTGCGTCGCAACCCATACAAATTTGATTGC
The DNA here is from genome assembly GCA_036885675.1 of Vigna mungo. NCBI lineage: Eukaryota > Viridiplantae > Streptophyta > Magnoliopsida > Fabales > Fabaceae > Vigna > Vigna mungo. The sequence continues at coordinate 13,529,039 of CP144694.1, read as the reverse complement.
AATTTAGTAATGCAGTATAATGCTAGGGAATGACCCCTAGGTCGTCTCTCAAGGACCAACTGCGGTTCAGAGTCAAGTCTAACACTAAGTGGGGGGGAGGTTTGAAAGTTTGTTTGGTGTGCACAAAAATTAAAATTAAAACGCATATGGAATTTAAATTAAAACGCAAATGTAAAAACGTAATTAAAATTAATTAAAACGAAACTAAATGCAACAACACATTTCACCATGCATGAAAATAAAATTAAAACAGTAAAAACGAAACTGCTCAGTAAATACAAAAATTCACGCTGCAACTGGACAGCTCTGACCTTTGCTCAATGTTTTCCCCATAACTTTTTCTACAGAGCTCTAAATGAGATGAGGTTTTTTTTCCTGGAAAATAGACTCAAATATCCTTCATGTGACATATAAAACGTAGAATTTGGACCTCTGGTGTGGTTGCAGTTATTATTTTAAAATCGAGTCCAGAGAGTGAAAATGCTAAACCAAATACTAGACTAAACAAATATCTAAGCACAGTTAAATTAAATTAAATGCAACACTAAATTAAAGAAATTAAAAAAACAACTAATCCTACAATGCAAATTAATGCAAAACAAAGGGGTAATTAAACAAGCTTTAGGACAAAACTTAAAGAGGAAATGTTTCCTTAGTCAAAAGTAGCATCAAATGTGCTTGGCCAAATCGGGTAAAAAATTAATGCACCATTTTCTCTCTCCCTTTCAACCCATTTTCGTTTTTCCTCTGCCAAAGCAAACATCCAAAGCTTCTCCATCTTCTAAAACCGAAAATGCTGCACCAAAAACCCAAAGTTCCATAGTTCAATTGCAAAATAATTCAAGAGCAAGAAACCCAAAGTCTACCTTCTTCAAACCAACTTCAAACTTACTTTTCATTAAACTTTTGACCAAAACAAAACCAAACCCTTAACTTCCATTACTGCACTGTCCAGCCACCATCATTAAACATAAAATCCAGCTCCAAATATGTTTCCAAACATCAAGAACAAAATGCAAGAAGAAAATGGCTCAAGAACACAATACCCATGCATCAACTTAAGCCTTTTTCACTACCAAACTTGACAATAACTCCATTTTCTTCCTCCAATCCAAGAAACACAAGATAAATTCGAAATCACTGCAGCAAAATGATGAGAAAATCGAAATGGACAATGGGTCTCCCTTCCACCAAAGACACCACCATGAAAAAGCAAAGAAGAAGCTTCAAACTCAAGCATTCAACCATCAAAACAAAAATCTAAAGAGAGAAATTGTAGAGCTTCATTCCATCAAGCAAGAACAAGCATTGTTGCACATAATAGAAGAAGAAAAACGTGATCTTGCTCATTCATAGTGAAGAAAACGAAAATAGCATACCAAGGCTCCCAAGAGAGTTCATACAAGGCCAAAAGCAAAAATGAAAGTGTAGTATGAAGTGTGTGCTAAGGTGGTCTCGGCAATTTCTCCAAATGCTGTCCAAAACCACTCAAAAATGGTGGGGTCCACCTCCTAGAAACCCTAGGTTAAGTGCCACATGTCCCTCAAAGTTTGGACCTATCATAAAAATTGCCAACATGGGCCCAATGCACCAAAAGCTTAAGTAAAGTTCTTAATCAACTAGATTACAATTTTAATTAAATTTGCAACGACTAAATATTAAATCTTGAATGTCCATGCCATCTCCTAATGTTCCAAAACATGTCTCCAATATTTCCCCTGCAATTAAACATGCAATTAATTAGCTCAGAAAATCCAAATTAGTGAAAATATGAATTTCCGACCAAATTAAGCACAGTTAGGACAAATGGGGAAATAACGGGCAATTAAACACAATTCCCTGATTTATTTGAGTGCAATAAACCAAATATAGTCAAGAAATAACGACTCATCAGTCGTCCTACCCCCTATCCCTAGGTGGTATTGCTTAATCAAGGAATTACTCACTAGTTCATGACATTACTGTACGCCCCCGTATCAATAAAGGCAAATAACAGTTATCGAATGAGTTAAACGATAAAAGGTTTAAGCGTAGATGAGAACCCAACAATTGATAATTAAAGCATACGACAAGCATATAGATAAATAAGAAATTCGATATATGAGAGTTTAGAGATTACATCTTTTCCCATCAACAAATAAGATTAGTTCTCCATCGTCATGAAGAAACTAGGTGAATAATGGAATGAAAGAGATATAAACCCTAAAAAGGAGAAAAGGAGAGTTGTCACCATCTCCAAATCTACCCCAGAGGGGTGAAAAGTGTGTTTCTGTGCCTAAGCCATCAAAAGATACAAACCCTAAGATGTTCTGGCCTTTAAATAGGGCATAAAAATAACATAAAACAAGCTCAAGCCCAAACAGATCATAAAAATAACAGAAAACAGGTCCAAGCCCAGCAGACAACCGCCCGACGTCACACTTTTGGCGCCCGACGGTTTCCCCCAAATCGCGCCACCGCCCGGCGGCAGGGGTCCATCGCCCGGCGGTTTGCCTCTAATCGCAAAACCGCCCGGCGTCCACCCATGGGTGTCAGACAATACTTTCTCCTCGATTTTGACCGCCCAACGTTGGATTTTGGCTCTAGGCTGTTCCTAGACTCTTCTTTTCATGTTTCTTTCTTGTTCTTGAGTCTAAGACCTTCATCTTCAATCCCATTCTTCACTTTTATCAAAATTGCTGCAAAACATTGAAAAACAAGCATAATATCTCTAAAAACAGCTCTTGACTCTCAATCGACTCAACAGTGTTTTGCTTGATTCTAAGCTCATTCTAAGCCTTAAAAGGTGTAATTTGGTCTCAAATGAAGCGTGAAAATAACTGTTTTTCAACCGTTATCAACAATACATACAACAATAAAACTCTGGGGCTCAATACCTCACACAACATGCTTTTCTCACACACATGCATTCATACACCATGCTTAGCATCATGACCACAATCATAATTCATCACGCATCTGCTTCACAGGATATCGACATGCAACACAACTTAATAATCATTCACATCAAATCATCATCAAATAAGTTCATCATGCACATTATTCAGTCAAACATCTTCAGAAAGAGTATTCAAGCCAAATAAACACACTGAAAATAAAATTCAACCTACTCTAAAAATTTAAAATGCAAAAGTAAAAATCGAGACCAATAATAGTATTAAACCTAAAAAGTAAAAATTTAATAAAAAACATTTGTTCTAAGAATTAGACATTATTTTTATTGAAGGTACATTTAGCGAAATTAGGATTCAATAAAAAAAATAGGATTGCTTCATACAAATTAGGAATTCATTATAGTTGTCGATCATGAAAATTATAATTAAATTAATTATTAAAGTTTGATAACCATTACCCTAGTACTTAATTACAACAGGAGCAAAATGATATTTCTTCTTGTTGACTACTCATTTTTTATCTAACAACACCTCTGACACCTTTATTAAGTGTTGCACATAAGTCTCCCAATCTTTATTAAAGATGAGAATATCTCTTTCTATTTTAACTCTCCATCGTTTAAAGGAGATCAACAATCACATAACATCAGGAAAAAATCTTTTTAACAAACTTTTTTTTACAATTTTTTAACAATACATACGTGATAATTTATGATTAATTCGTTTTAAATATTTTTTAAAATAAATTTAAACAGAAGAATTAGTAACATGTATTTTATTGTAAAAAAATTGTCAAAAATACTATTAAAATATCATTGTCCATGACATCGTAATGGAATTTAGGATTTTACGTACTTCATCAGTTTTTTGTCAATGCATACAGAATAATTCGTTCTTTTTAATTCATTTGTGGTAACTCACCAAACTTGGCACAACCACCACGCTTTTAATTGTGCTGTTTTTTTTTATATTAAAATATTAGTATAATTAGAATGACAAGTCTGACAAGACAGTGTTCACTTGTTATTTAACGTAACAGAAAATTTATCCAGTTAATTTCCTCATTGCTTATTAAATAACGTGAGTTTTGTAAAATTGGTAGCTGTTTATGGATATTTTAAATATTTTAAAAAATAATTTATAAATTTTTAAAATGAAATATAAATAAATAGATAATGTGTTGCATTTCAGAAATGAAAGGATTTACAAAATCGTAAATTGTGATTTTTTTGTCTACAATAAAATTGACAAGTTATTAAAATAAAGTAAATTTCTTTGTCCATAGACATTTACAAAATTGATCACTTTTTTGTTAATTTCTTACCATCCTAATAATCATAGGAGTTTCATGAGTATAAGAGAAAAGAGTGTTTTATTTTAATTGAGTTCTATTTTAATTGATTAAAATTCAATGAAGATACATAATGTAAAAAAATACCTTTTACTTTTTATTAGATTTGAATTTTATTCTAATTAAAATTCCATTTATTAACTTTAATTGTATTTATATTTTAATTAAAATTCATTCGAAAAGGTGAATGTATCAATAAGATAAATTTGTGATTATATTAAATTTTAATTATGTAAAACGCAAAAAGAAAAAGAGAATTTAAATGGGTGGTATTAATGCTAATAATATACATAATATTGAATTTTAATTACATCAAATTTTAATTAGATTTAATTTTTATTTAAACTGAATACATTCACCTAAAAATATGAATAGGTTATGATTTTGATTGATAATCTTATTGATCTTATTATATTACTACAATTCGTTTCATCTAATTCGTAAATAATATGTGGATTTTACATTTAAATATCGATTTTCACAACAACGATTGAAATAATTGTTTATCATTTATCATTAAAAATGTTTTTATTACGATGCATTTTACGGATACCACAATACTATAAATGATTGATACTTTATGATAATTAAAATTTTTTTATCATAACAATTCCTATTTTATCATTTAAAAAAACTGTCATATATTAATAAAAAGTTGGAAGATGGAATTTGTTTGAGATATTTTTAGTATCCATGTGGGTTTAAGATTTAATTTTAAATTATAGATAAAATTGATGACAATCTGTCAGTCCAAACTATTTATTTAAATAGATATATATCTAACGGTTGTGCTTGAGTGTCGAAATGGAGAGCCTTCTTGCGTATAAAGGTGAAATAATTTGAACACCTGGGAATGATGTTTTAACTTTTAAGGTTTCTCTCTTCGGACTGATGTGATAAAGTAAAACTAGCTGCCTCTCATCTCATGATCTGTTCTTCCCATCAGGACACAACTGTTTCTTATACACCTTCATTTGATTCAACTCAAATGCCAAGTTGACTTTCAATTTTCTTCATCTGGGAACTGGTTATTAATTTTCATGCCTCCCATTTGTTTGTTTTAATTTCACATTGCAATTTTAGTGGCTGGATATTTACCCTTTATGTGTTTCATGTTTTTTTCCCTCCCGGGCATCTTTCATTTCAGGTGTTAAAAAGACACTAAACGAGGATAATTCTCGCAGCGAAAGTTGGAACCTTAGTTCGCAAGACTGTAATGGACTAATCCTTTTCTTTAAATTCGCATATAGCTGGTTCATTGTATAATTTCTCGATGTTTTTCAGATGATGATGAGTGAGATGTGGAAGTCAAGAGATCTATTCTTCTCTTTTGTTGTTCTTGCAACCTTTCAGCTAGCAGTGTCGGATGGGCACCAACCTCTCTCCATAGTTGCCATTCATAAAACAACACTTGCTCTTGATGAACGTGCTTATATTATATCAAAGCCACTCCTAATGTCCTTGGCTTGACGGTACGCTTTGACTGCACTTTTAAGAATTTTCTTAGTTTTTAGCCGCTTCTTTTTCTGCTTTTAAGTACTTGCCTACGATGAAAATAAGTTCTGGTAGCAGAAATTGATGGGTCCTGCTTGCAACTGTTTAGGGACAAAATACAGAATGGGTTACGCTGCAATACAATAATCCGAAACCCACTGTAGAAGATTGGATTGGAGTGTTTTCTCCTGCAAACTTCAGGTAGGCTTCACATCATGATCTTGCTCGTGTATAAGTATGAGTTACGAATCAAGAGTCTTGTTCCATTCATTGATTGGGAATCCAATGTTTCGCATGTTCCAGTGCTTCTACATGCCCTGCAGAAAACAGAGGGGTTGATCCCCCACTTCTATGTTCTGCGCCTATCAAGGTCGGTGTGACACAGATACTTAGCTAAAGAAAGCCTTGAAGTTAAAATGTTATGATGTTAAACTCTTTTCCTTTTGTGATTTCAGTATCAATATGCAAATTTCTCTAGTAATAGTTACAAGACCACAGGAAAAGGTTCCTTGAAGCTTCAATTGATTAATCAGACATCAGACTTCTCATTTGCCCTTTTCACAGGTGGCTTAACAAGTGTATGCAGATAAACTCCTCTACCCTTTAATCCTAAATTAAAAGACGTATTATGATTGTAAATTTGTTAATGAAATCCATATAAGTCTACTATTTGGAGCTCTATTCGTCTTATTGTTCAAGGGATTCTAGGCTAGTGTCACCATGCTCATACCATCCTCTGTTCATCTCCGATTTATCTGAGCACCTCATAGACGGCTCCATCTTTCATAATATCGGAGATGGCTCCAGTCTCTATCTTCTTTCACTGTAAAACAACCATAACTCTTTCTCCCACTTCCCATGAAAAGAAATTCCTACCAGTACGCATACATTTTGTGGACTTCTGTTGCAAATTCTATTTATAAAGCATCTGTGACTGTGTACTCCCTGTCCCAACCAGTGGTGTTAGGTTAGTTTGATTGTTTTGTCCTGTTTGCATATGTAACTATTTTTCTTTATTGTGTATATGACGTTTGTGACCAGAAATGTGGATTTTGAGCTGAACTTTATCTTTCTATTTATTCTTTTCTAAAATTATTTTTAACAGCCAAAGTTCGTTGCCGTGTCAAATAAAGTATCATTCGTCAATCCAAATGCACCAGTATATCCCCGATTAGCACAAGGCAAAACATGGAATGAAATAAGTTTAAGCTCCCTCTATTGCAATTTCAAAACTGCCTTTTTTTTTTTTTATCAAATCTGGATATTATTCTCATGAGTATTAGTGCTGCAGGAGCTTTTTCTGATTAGAACTCAAAGCCTTTGTTAGAATGATATTTGTTGGTAAATGCGTGTATGTTGGAGCCCAACAAGTTTATGGGCCGAAAGAGCCAGTGGTCCATGAGGGGCATGAGACACCTAAGGCATGAAGGGTGTATGTGCCTAAAAGGAAGAAGGGAAATCCTAAAGTTGAGGTGCCATGAGTAGTGGAGAGGTTGTTAAACATAAGAGTATTTTTATTATGCATCCCGATATTTTGACACCAGCATTTTAACACTACTTTGACACTGCCACGTGTCGGCGTGCCACTGGTTGAAATTAATTTTTTTTTTTAAAAAGTGACGTCACAACTTAGGGTCATATTTGAAAATGTGATTTCCGTTTTTGCCCTTGACCTGTTTCATTACAGGGATACGTTTTCTTTGTTCTCATTTCTCCTTATCTTACTTTCGTTGCCTAATTTTTGCCCACCTCTGACGCTGTCGTCTTTGTTCTGGTGTTGCTATGTTCGCCATCGTTGTCGTGTTCGCCATCGTTGTTCGTCCTTGTTGTTGGTGTCTGATTTCTTTGATCTTGGTGTGGTTGTGTGATCCCTTGGTTTCGAAATGGCGAGTTCTTCAACAAAGGTAAGCGTCATCATCGTTGGGTTATTTTTGATTTCTCCCTTTTGTGTGAAGTTCGCAGTAGTAATTGTTTTAGGGTTTTGAACATTTGTGGTTGATGTAGTTGTCGGTTAGACACTCATTTTCCACGAAGTATATATAAACTTTAACCAAGGAATTGACAGAAGAGCAACGATCATTGATTTGTGGGACTCCTTTTGGTTGGTTCCTAGAGTTGAGTCCTAAAGTTAGGCTGACTAGGAATATATTGAGTGAATTAGTTGTGAAGTGGGTTGACTCTAATGGTTGTTTTGTAATCGGAGATAAAGAAGTCCCTATGACTGAGAATGACTTTTGTTTAGATGGATTGAAGAAAGGAAAAGGCACAAGCAATGTTTACCTTGATGGATGCATTTACATGCTGCAGGTAATATGAGTAAATTCATTTATAATTGTGTTGTGAGTTGTGGATTGAATTGTATATTTGAGTACCGTTTGTGATGATGAATTTTTTGTAGGTACGGTTATGTGAGAAATTTTTACCTCCCAAAGGTCAAATCCATAAATCTCCTAGAATTTTGCATTGGATGAATGTAAATTTGGGAGACAACATTGTGAAACAAGCTTTGGAGAGTGGTGAGGTATGATATTTAGTGAATGAGTGATTTATGTTATCATATACGTGTTGGTGGTATGATATGATTTGTTGAATTTCAGGTTGATCATAACTTTGATGTTGGTGCAATGAATGATGACAAGGATGACCAACCAAGGCTGAAAACGAAAGTTCAGAAACGACCTTCAGCAAAGAAAGAATTGAAACAAAAACTCAAACAAAATGTTATGCATACGATGGAGCATCAACAAAATATAGTGGCAGAGCTTAAAAGGGAGGTTCTTCAGTTGGAGAAGGAGGTTGCTTATGAGAAAGCTAGACGAAGACCACAGGAAGGTGGGCATAGTGTGCCCCGTGAAGATCGTTCGTTCTCCCCGGGAGGCATGTCCACTGGTCCAACTCCAATGAAGAGTGATCCAACTCCATTGAAGACTTTTGTGAGGAAGGGTTCGCGAACGCGGGTGAAGAGCAGAGCTCTTAAAACCCCTTTTACAGGAACTTTAAGAATAAAGAAATAGTGACATAATTTGATTAATGTTTAGAGATTATGTAGTTTACTTAGTGGTTGTATTATTTGTTGACAAATGTTTTATTGTGGACACATATGTTCTGTTATTCGAATTGTAATGTTATTGTTGACAGATGTTTCATTGCACTATCATTGTTTGACATTGTATTACAGTTAAATGAATGGGTAATATTATTGAAATTGGGAAATAATGTTACTTTTTAAATATTAAACTGGAAAGATTGTTATAATCCTCTTGGACATATTGGGCATAGAAAACATGTTGCGCTCAATAGACAAACCTCGTTGAAAGCAATTCAATTAGTGTGGTGAAATGTGTTACGTGGATCATTTCCTTCATCCCTAAACATTAACTGCAAAACTCTAAAGTGAGGTTACTTACCAAAACCATGAACATGCAGTGGAAGTCATGCGAAATAATTACAGATAATATAAGTTGTCATCTGTGTTATGAAAAGTGGTCCCTTACATTGGACTTTCTGTACACATTCTGGATTTCTCACGTAAACGTTTACACTGGCCTGTAAACGATTACCATGGCCTGTTTTGAACCTCAGGTGAAATCACTCCACTTGGGTTGCTGAAATGAGTGACATGGCTGTATTCCTTCATGCTAGGTGGCCTAACTTGACCTCCAACACTCCTAAGTCACTCTACCATCTATTTCCATCAACATCCATTGGAATAAAAGGGAAATTATGATAGATGTCTGGGTTGGTCCTCTGTGTTATGAAAAGTGGTCCCTTACGTTGGACTTTCTGTATAGATTTTTGGATTTCTCTCGCATAAACGTTTACACTGGCCTGTAAACGATTACCATGGTCTGTTGAACCTCATGGGAAATCATTCCACTTAGGTTGCTGAAATGAGTGAGATGACTGTATTCCTTCATGGTAGGGTGGCCTAACTTGAACTCCAACACTCGTAAGTCACTGTACCATCTATTTCCATCAACATCCATTGGAATAAAAGGGAAATTATGACAGATGTCTGGGTTGGTCCTCTGTGTTATGAAAAGTGGTCCTTTACGTTGGACTTTCTGTACAGATTCTGGATTTCTCTCGCGTAAACGTTTATAATGGCCTGTAAACGTTTACCATGGCCTGTTTTGAACCTCAGGTGAAATCACTCTACTTGGGTTGCTGTAATGAGTGACATGGTTGTATGCCTTCATGCTATGGTGGCCTAACTTGACCTCCAACAATCCTAAGTCACTATACCATCTTTTTCCATTTTCATCCATTGGAAAAAAAGGCAAATTATGACAGATGTCTGGGTTGGTCCTCTGTGTTATGAAAAGTGGTCCCTTACGTTGGACTTTCTGTACAGATTCCGGATTTCTCTCGCGTAAACGTTTACACTGGCCTGTAAACGATTACCATGGCCTGTTTTGAACCTCAGGTGAAATCACGCCACTTGGGTTGCTGAAATGAGTGAGATGGCTGTATTCCTTCATGGTAGGGTGGCCTAACTTGAACTCCAACACTCCTAAGTCATGTACCATCTATTTCCATCAACATCCATTGGAATAAAAGGGAAATTATGACAGATGTCTGGGTTGGTCCTCTGTGTTATGAAAAGTGGTCCCTTACGTTGGACTTTCTGTACAGATTCTGGATTTCTCTCGCGTAAACGTTTACATTGGCCTGTAAACGTTTACCATGGCCTGTTTTGAACCTCAGGTGAAATCACTCCACTTAATTTACTAAGGAGGAATGTGTGAAATTTGGAAATGTTTGCAACGAAGTTAATTTAACCAATTGTTATTTAGTGAAAGAAACAGTAAACTTCTTTATTATTGTGTCATTCAAACTGATATTTGGTTGTTGACAATACAACTACATCCATTAATGTGTACTTTCACTGTAATATCATGGCAATGGTGATCAACCTCGAAGACAAGAACGTCTCCTTCCTTCAAGCCATATGCACTGCAAAATTGTTTCCAACCTTGTCCAAACTTTGTTGAATTCCTAGTATGTGAGACCAAAACCTTGCACCGAATTCCATCGTTATGACCAAGAAGTTCAACCTTTGTGAAGCCTTTATTCCTAATTTCGTTCGCAAATGTAGTTCGCAAGTCCTGCGGAATAATGACAATGTTATGCCTGACAATCATTATTATATATAATAGTTGAACGGACAAAGGACCAATATCGGTTCTACCGTACAACATGCAAAAGAATTTGGTCATATTTTCACCCTACCAAAAAAGTTCATTAACCACATCAAATAAAAACACTCCAATGAAATTAACAAAATTAATATAAAACATACAATGACCTATCATACCACGAAGTTGTCAATCTTTTTCCTATTTCTAACTCCCTTGCCCAATGAGTCAATGACATATATTTCCAATGTTTGGATTTTAACTGCATAGCACCACCAGTGTTCATGATGGATAAAGGGCATAAAAAACTACATACAAAGAAACACACATTGTCAATACTTCAACAATTAACATTTGCGAAACATGATAATTACATTCTACACTAACTCACAAAGTCGGCAGTGAGAATGTCTCTAAGACCAAATATATCAGACCTCATGCAGGCAGTGTAACTAGAAAGGTCGTAGACATGTTGAATTTTAGGGAGTCTCAAATAATCACCGCTTACACGGCCCTATCAACAATTTTGAATAAATCAATGCAGTGAACATTATTTGTACCCCCAAATGAATTATCATATGAATTAAATAAAAATGTACCGCGTATATGCCATTGAAATGCAACCTCTTCACAACACCAATCAACTTTCTTTGGTAGTGCATAAACATTGTAGACGCAAATAACACCACCTACAGCACAATACAACACCGGTCAACCTTGAATAAACACTAAAGAAGATAAATAAGTAATAACAAATGACACATAATACTTACCATGTTATCCACATATTCACGTGGTGCTAAAGTTTGCATAGATCTTGTGTCCAAGAACGCCCCCATTATTTCACAGACAACTCTGAACAAATATTCAAACACCATTAATTGGCAGAATATCCTCTATCACAATACAGTTAACAATTTCAGCCCTACGTACCTAGCTCGTTTCTTTTTGTCCCAATTCCTTACTGCGTTGTACAATTGGTCGACGTTGACATTGGCGGTAGAAAAGTCCCCAACAAAGCGAGAGGGGGAACCGCTAAAGGAACATCGTCTTTGTCATCATCAACTTCAATATAATCAGGACAACGCTTAGATGTTGCCCTATTTTCATCTGTAGGTCCTGGTTCTTCATCCCCTACAGCCTGCTTATCATCTTCATTGTCGTACTCTTCACCACCTGCTCCAACTCCTTCTTCATCATCACCAAATGCATCTTTATTATAAATTGGAATTTCACGAAGCTCAATTAACTCCTTCGTTAGTCTTGCAATTTGGACATGCAGTGACGCTATCTCACAATTCGTATTCTTCAATATGGCATCAACACCTTCTAGCCAAGTGGCAGTGTCGGTGCTATCCTCATCTGATCCCTCACTCCTCAATGGTTCAACCCTTGATTCTTCACCCTTATCCATCCCAATGTCATTCATTCCCAATGCAATACGAAGTTCAGGTGTATTACGATCCACCTTACTTACGTACCAATCAAGATTTAGCTGTAAGAAAGGAATACAACAACATTAGTGAAATATAACCACGAATACAATTTTAACAAACTTTCAAACACTTACATCTCCGGTCTTAAATAGATTTTTAATGACTTCTTTCTCTGCAGTGTAAGGGTGCCACATCCATATGCGGGGGAACCTTCTGTGACTAGTGTGACGGTGCAAAGACAGTCTCTCCACTGCCCAAGCCTTCAATTGTCAAAACCAAAAGTTAGTCATATTCTAAAATGCTTTCAGAATAGATAATTCACTAAATCATGTTACCTGCAACACAACAACGTTCCCACTAAGACTAAGCAACTTCTTGAATCGTCCCGACATTATTTTCTTCTTTGAATTGTTTAAACTTTGTACAACGTGTTTATGCACACATGAAGCCCAATCATACAAACATAAACTATCTAAGTCGTGTAACACCGCACAAGGGATGTTAGCGACATTTTTAGATTTCCTAGGCAAAAAAAATATTACTAAACAAAGTAAAATGTACAACCTACACACTACATCAACATGTATCTCATCATCTTTTGCAATCAAATTAAACATGTCAATCAAGTCCTTTTTTATGGTGGTTTTCGAATTAAATATTTGTCCAACTGAACCAACCAAATACTCATCAAATGGAACATCTAAACCACCCATACCTAAACCGATAGCCATGAATACATCAACAACATTAAAAGGAACAAGTTGTTGACTAACCCTAAAACAAACATCATTCCCAGACCACGGTTTCAACATTTGTTTCAACAATTTCAAATTGTCCTCAATAGGGTTTAATATTTGTACACACCAATGAAATGGGGTCATCCTAATACGCTCTATGTGAGCGTCTCGCATTAAACTATTCATTTGAAGAAGGGTTTGCGATTCCATCGACAAACGAAGCCGTTTCTACAAAAAAGTAACATAAATATAATAAATACTGTAACTAAATAGATCATCCATACCAAATGTGCATAAAATAATCCATTAACCCTTACACTTGGTTTTCGGGATGCCATTGGACCTGCACTCATAAGGGAAAATGTGTAGAAGATGGTTAGGTTTCGCGAAACAACAATACAACCTATGTACTGGAGAATACATTACTATTTTAACACTTCCACTTACCAAAATAACGAAAACAAACACACAATCACAACGGCAGAGATGACCTTGCACCAAAAGCACAAAAAGAGAGAGACAAATGCTTTCACCAAAACCAGAGACAGAGAGATAGCGATGCCTTTACCACTTGAACAAACAAATACCAATGAGTCACAACACAAAAATGACCAAAAGAGAAAGAGAGCAAGGGAGTAGGTTCACCGGAATGGGTTCGTACAACAGAACCCCAAAAAATCAAAGAGATACGCCAATGAGTGGGTTCACCGGAGAATCGAACACAAAACGAAAGACAGAGTGCTCCTCGGACAGAACGAAAGAGCGTATCACTGGGTTCATCGGAGATTGCAAAGAAAACCAAATGGATTGTGGTAATTTGAGAGGACGAAAGAGGCAATGAGTGGGTTCATTGGAGAAAACGAAACAGAGAGTGCTAATCCGAGAGAGTTTCTGCACCACGGTAGGCCTTTGGAGAGAAGCGAATGACCACGAAAAAGAAAAAGAATGCACAAAAGAAACCGCTAAACGAAAATTTTGGATTTTTCATTCCAACTATGCCCTTGCATGTACTGAACATCAGCTTTTTTTTTATTTATAATGCCCCAACCACAATTTAACACATGGATAGTGTCAAATTGGTGTCAAATTGTGGTGTTGAAATATCATTTTAGACTCGTGAAGAAGTGGGGGATGGGCATTCTGTTAATTTTTTTTATATTTTTTAGAGCTATGCTCTAGAACATTGGAGGCTTTGACTTCTTGTAGTTTCCTTTTGATTGCAAGGATTAATAGTTCTCCAGTTTCTTCATATTTTCCGCTTCTGCATTTACCACGTTAATATTGGTCTGTAACACTATATGTGGATTAAGAATATCTAGGATTATCAATAGATTATTTACTTTGTTCTTGTAACAGATGACTGTAACATGGACAAGTGGATATGGAATCAGCGAAGCTGAACCTTTTGTTGAATGGGGCCCTAAAGGAGGGAACAATGTGAAATCTCCTGCTGGGACACTGACTTTTGATCGCAACACCATGTGTGGTATGCAACTTTTCTGCTACCTTCTAGTGTTAATTTTAATAATATTTGAGTCATAGGTACTTTTAGGATGGAAAATCATGTTTATTGTGTTGGTAACAGTATTTTCGTTTTAAAATGTGGATGGCTATTTGCAAATTTCATTCATAAAGAGGAAGTAGGGGAATTGAAAACGTTCACCTTCTTATATTCATGTATATATGCAGGTGCGCCAGCAAGAACTGTTGGATGGCGTGACCCAGGATATACGCACACTAGTTTTCTAAAGGAGTTGTGGCCCAACAGACAGTATGTTATGTCTTATTTGAGAATAATTATAATTGCTTGCGTGACAACTGATATTATTAATTTGCTATTCTAATTTTTAATTTCAAAATATGTTAGGATATGTATGCAGAATAAAATGAAATAGATTAGGAATTAGTTTTTAGTTGGTTAGGGGGCCTTTATAAGAAGGCAGTGAGGTATTGTGCCAGGACACTTTTTTTGGCTATTTGTGAAGGGGAAACCCTTGGAGGAGGGAGTACTCTCCTATTCTTGTATTCTTTGGTTACAATAATAATACTGTTTCCAGTAATTTAGTGAGTGAGTGTATGCTATTTTGAGTGATAGTTAGACTTCTTGACTAAAGAAGCCTAACAAATTGGTCCGAATTGCCGAATTCCCTTAGGAGAGGACTGTCGGATCCTTAGGGGAGTATGATGGAAGAAAAGATGAATGCGTTAAAGGGAAGGATGGAGGGAAGAATGAATGTTGTGGAAGGAGGAATCAATACTTTGAAGAGGTGGGCCAATGAACATAAAAGGGAGCTAGCAGAATAGAGAAGAAATATCCAAGAAATCAAAGAAATGCTGCAAAAATCCAAGAATCACATCAAGGGCTCAGAAAAAAGTAAGAAAACTGTCAAGAAAGGAAAGAAAGAGGGAGAGACGGGTATGGATGTTATGAAAGATAGTTTGCAAGACATCAAGAAAGCCTAGAAACTTTTAGATGGAGGAGAAAATTCAACCGATGGGGAGAAGAAAAGAGAAACGGAAGCTGTTGTTTTGAATGTTGATGGTTTTGCAGGAATTAGAGGGCAAGATGTGAGAGAAGAAAATATATGTAAAGAGGAAGGCAATGATGAAAACTGTGATGGAAATATTGGTGTGGCTGCGATTGAGAATGTTGCAATAACTACTTATTTTAGTGGAGATAGTGTGGTAGGTTGTGGTGTGTATGTCAAAACAGAGAAGAAGGAAGAAAGATGTCCACAAGGCAGTAAAACAGATGAAGAACCACTTTTCCCGTGGGTTGAAGGAGTGGAGTTGTCCACAATTGAAGGGAATGGAACCCAGGGTCAAACAACAAGGGCAACAGATGTTTTTGAAGTTTAGAACATCAAAGGATCAACAAAGGTTCACCCAACAGTCAAGACCTGGCAACAAAAATCCAAGAACCTTTCTTGGAAAAATATGGCAACAACTCTACTAAGGATAGTTGAAGGGAACAGGAGAAGCATGCTATGTAAGAGTTGGGCAACAGTAACACAAATTGAGAATGTGGCAATTTTTCGCGAGAATTTGAAAGTAGATGAGGTAACCCTGTGAATCATTCAAATTTAGTTGGATCTTCATTTAATTTTCCTGGAACTGGATTTAGTAATGATATGTGGTTGAAGAAAGTTTTTTGCTTTCAACCATTCTCTAGTTATACTGTTAAATCTAGTTTTGTTGGAAATAAGGGAGCAACAACTACCAAAAGGGTTGTTGCTACAAGAACTGATGAAGTCAGAGATGTGAATTTGAGGATTTCACAAAATTGGGATAAAAGAATCCAGGAAGAGTGGAAGTCATTGGAGGAGGATATCTCATATGATGGTATCGGAGGGGGTAATTTTCGAAGAGTATAACGCAGTGGAATTAAAACTTAGAGTAAGCGGAAAGCGTGTTCAGTCACTGTTAAAACGAAGTTGGTCCTTTTTCGCAAAAATAATTTTCTTTCAGAAAATTAATCAAACAGTTAATATGCGTAAAGTAAAATGAGTATAGGGAATAGAAAAATCACACGAGTATTTTTATACTATTTCGATTCAACAGAATCTACGTTCAGTCGTTAATCACTGTAAAGAGTGATTAACATTTCCACTAAAAAACAATCTCACAAATTACAATTAAGTGAACAAAATATAAAAGAACCTTCCTTCGACGAGCGAACCGGAAGAAGACCACTCTACCAACTTGAAGAGAACCGCTCCGGCAATCGACCAACGATTCGCGAGCTTCTCCTTTCACAAGACCAGGCAGAGCACCTTGCTAACTCGAAGAGAGTCTGCTCCGACTATCGACACACGATACGCGAGCCTCTCCTTTCACGAGACCAAGCAAGGGAACTATGAACAAAAGCTTTCTGAGAATTTTCCTCTGACACACAGTGTTCTGTTTAGCTTTCTTAGTTCAAAACGTTACTTCTGAAGTTTACAGAAACCAATTATATAGCCAAGTACACTGAATGCCAAAGGTCAGGTCCCAACTGCCATGAATAATCGATTATTGTAAGTGATAATCGATTATTTAAGTCCGTTACAGGGTTTTCAAAAAGTGATAATCGATTATATGAAGTGATAATCGATTATTCAAGTATGACTTGTGATAATCGATTATTGCTTCATGATAATCGATTATTCTAGTACAAAATACAAGTGATAATCGATTATAGCTTGTCCATAATCGATTATTCAAGTTAAAAATACAAGGTTTAAGATTTTCCTACTACATTCAAATTCTACAAGTTGCTTTTTAAATAAATCTAATGTTCTCTTTAAATAATACTTCTTGCAGCATCATCAAAATAATTCTTCAGGTTTTACCAATACTCCTTATTGGTAACATCATATCGACCACCACCCAAGCCCCCAGATTTAAAATTGCAAACAGTAGCAGTGGTATTGGATGGTTTGACAACAGTAACAAGGACTGGGAGTGGGAACAATTTCATCCAAGAATTCAAGATATGGTTGTCACAAACATATAATGTGTGCAAAATAAAAGGAAATAGATTAGGAATTAGTTTTTAGTTGGTTAGGGGGCCTTTATAGGCAGTGAGGTCTTGTGTCAGGGTACTTTTTGATAATTTTGTAGATTGGGCTTTAGCTCTTTGTGATCGGGAAACCCTTGGAGGAGGGAGTGCTCTCCTATTCTTGTATTCTTTAGTTATAATAATAATACAGTTCTGTTTGCAGTAATCTGGTGAGTGACTGTGTGCTATTTTGAGTGATAGTTAGACTTCTTGACTAAAGAAGCCTAATAAAATATGTAAACCAATCGCATAAGACTTGAAAAAAAAAATTTGGATTTTGAATGCAAAGAACAAAAGTAAACATGCAAGATGCAGTGAATCAATTGGCTAGAAAAAACTATGGATGAATGGAGTTGTTGGGGTTTACAATTTCATCTTATCCACCCTCTTATATCTACTCTTCTTATCTCCTTAGCTTATTTATCATATTGTCATGCAAACTTTCTTAGTCTACCCTAAACCCAATCTCTTGGCGAAAAGAGCCTATTACCAGTTACTGGTTTGCTATCTCTAGCCTCCCCTAGTAACCAATAATGCTTGAGAAATAGAAGCAAAATACAATTTATCGTCCTACACCTATCTCTAAGCGGTATTAGCATAATCAAGGAATTCCCCCCAATTCATGACATTATCGTACGTCTCCGTATCAATAAAGACAAACAACAATTACCGAATGAGTTAAACGATAAAAGCATTAAGCACAGGTAAGGAACCCAATAATTGATAAAGTAAGCATATGCAAGCATATAAAGAAGATAAGAATTTTGATATAAGAGAGTTTCAAAAAAATACATTGTTTCGCAACAACCTAGGGTTTAGTTCACCATGAACATGGTGAATCTAGATGAAAAATAATGAAAGAATGGAAGAATGAACCCTAAATTTGGTAGATTGGAGCCTAAGCATCCAAGGAACCTCCTCCAAGGTGTGTAGAACAGCTCTGGACGTCTCTGCTGGCCAAAAGATTCCTTTGGAAATCGCACTGGGTCTATTTATAGACCAAAAAGATAACATAATCTAAGCTAAATAAAAACAGATAACCGCTCAGCGCCTAAGTGAACCGCTCAACGGTTTGCCTCTTTGCAACGCAACCGCTCAGCGGTCAGTTTTGCCGCTGAGCGGTTTGCCTCTTAGCCGCTCTGACCGCTCAGCGCTGATTCTGGCCACTGAGCGGTTCATAGACTCTTCTTTTCTTCCTTTTTTTCTTCCTCTTTCTTGAGTCTAAGTCCGTCCTAATTCACTTCCATCTTCAATTCTCATCAAAACCCTGCAAAACAAAAAACAAGCATAATATCTCTAAAACCAACTTTTGACTCTCTCATGACTTAACTAAATGTTTTACTTGATTTTAAGCTCATTCTAAGCCACAAAGGGTGTGTTTTGATATCATTTTTAAGCATGAAAGTAACGGTTTTTAGACCATTATCACAACCCCAAACTTAGAACATTGCTTGTCCTCAAGCAAACAAGACAAAACTTGGCTTTCTACTTCTTCATCAAATAGTTCAACATCTTTTCAAAACTCATTTTCCTCATGACAAGTTATGATTCAATTCAGATTATCAGTGGAATCCTATCAAGATGCATGCATGCTTTCAATCCAATTCAGTTCACTTAATCAAATCAATATACTAAGCATAGATGTAAACATGGATTTCAACAATTCTCACCAAGCAAGTGTTTCACTCAATCACTCAAGTGTTTAGGAGGACACTCCACTCTCAACTATTCACATGTCACATAAAACAAAATTGCCCTTCATCTAAAACAATCAACATTCTCACATGCAAATGTTATCATAAGGACTTTTCCAAGGCTTATAATGAGGTTGGGCTAACAAGAAAAATTGGTTTTTCTAGATCACAAAATCCTGGAGTTTAAGAGAGCTATTTTAACATTCAAAGTTCAAGTACAAACTCTCTTTTTCACCAATCTCACTCATTCCCAACTTCTCCTTTTCTTTTTATTGAGCTCTTTTTTCATGCTTTTTCTGTTCTTCTTTTTCTTTTCTCATGCATTTTTCTTTTTCAACACTTGAGCTCAATACTTTTCTTTTGCCATTTTCCCCCAAACAACCCCAAACTTGAACCTTTTCAATACATACAATTATTCTCAACCCAACACAAGGTAATTAATTCAAAACAAGGGTTTTCATCTTATTTAAGGCTATGTTCAAAATGGGTATAATATTTTAATCACTTTGGTTAAGAATTTGGATAAGTAAGGGCTTTCAAACATGGCCTTGATCATATAACATAAACATGCAATTCAATCAGTTATCAAAACTCAGGCAATATCATTCATGCTTCCTTGTGAACAATTCATATATCAATGAAAACTCTGGAGCTCAATACATCACACAACATGCTTTCTCACACATTATTCATAAATCCTGCTTAGCATCATGACCACAATCATAAATCACCACACATCTGTTCACATAATTAATGAACTATTCACCTGGATATCAATCATGCACACAGTTTCAATCATCAACAACATTCAATCATCAACGACTAACTCATCATGCAATATAATTCATCAAACCATTATCAGAACCAGTGTACAAGCCAAGCATAGACACAAAAAATAAAGTTCAACCTATTCTACAAATCCAAAGTACAAAAGAAAAAGAAAAACCCATGTCCAAGTGTTGGCATCCATCAGTAGATGCCCTATCAGTCCATATCCTCATCTGAGTCATACTCATCACCCTCCTATGCATCCTCAAAATCATCATCCTCCTGGTCATCCTCATCTCTACCTGATGCTCCAGCTGCTCCAGACCTACTACCCTGTGCCTGCTCTTGAGGCCAAGCCATCGTATATAGAACTTGTCCATAGTCCACCTGTGCACTGGAGGTGTGTCGTACAATCCTATAATCATCTCTACAGTAGCTACTTTCCCTCTGCGGAGAGACTCCATCCTAGCCTCCATCATGGACATATACATGTCCCTCATATGGAAAGGCTCAACGTGTTGTGTCGTTGCGTTTGTAGGTGCATCCTCCTGCTGAACTGTTGCCCTCTTAGGACATCTCCTAGGAACTGCTCCGGTTGGCTCGTCACCTCCACAAACCTTACGATAATAGGACACATCAATAGCCTTCCTCAGCCTCTCATAAGGTGGATCTGCAGTGTCCACCCCAACCTACTGGCACAAGTAAGTACTCAGGGACGAATGTCCCAGCGGTGTCCTGCTACTAACAGTAGTAGCGCAGCTCTGAATCTCGTTGGTGATGATCTCACCAACGTTAACATCCATCTGCCTCAGCATGCAGTAGATGAAGAGAATCCGATGCATGGTAATGTTGGAGACATGAGAGCATGGTTGTATGTTGACATGAGTGAATGCCATCTAGTACTTCGCCAGGGGAGTCAAATCTGCCCTAATGAAGTTGACTGGCGCTCCATTAGGGTTCCTCTAAAAGTGTCTCCCAAGGATGCACATCACGCTCTCGATGTCCTCATGATCCCTGTACTCCCCTGTAAGAGCAGCATACCCACACTGCTCTCCTGGCCACTCAGTACCCAGGATGTTGTTGATAGTGTCGGGGTCATACCTGATGATCTGCCCCCTCACATAGCTCATGTACCTCCCAGCTGACACTCATTCTCTAGGCAAGGCGTTCACATAGAATTCCTTCACCAGCTCAATGCTAGTAGCTGGTGCAGGATAAGTAGTCAATCTCTCCTAGCCTCGCCTCTCAATCTCCAGTCCAAACTCCGGTGCCAAGTCTGGAATATACATGGCCTTCCTCTCCATCAATAAACGCCTCTCCTGTATAGTCACGTAATGCTCCTCATGCTTCTTAGAAAGGAACGTAGAAGAATAGAATCTCCATGGCCTTTCTGGCTTCTTCCTCTTGTTGCCCATGGTCTTCACTCTTCTTGAACATGACATTCCTGTATTAAACAAATCCAATAATATCACAAAAATTTATCATTTTAGAGGTTAGTAAATCATCAATTATATTTCCAGAACAAACACGGTCCAGTACTAAGGGAAAACAAGGCCCCTCAGCATCAAGCATCAAGAAAAACAAAACCCCCCAACCCTGATGAATTCCGCTCAGCGGTCAGGTAAACCGCTCAACGGTTTTCAGCTGGGTTTTTCAAAAACCTTCTTTCAACAGTCCTAATCTCCACTCTAAAACCTATTTCACCATTCCAGATCAATTTCATAAAATTCAATCGGTTCAAACAGTTTCTATTTCATCAAATCATGCATAGAAATCAAAAGCCCTAATTTATCATGTTCCTAAGCATGTTCTTCAACAAATTTCAATTAAAAACCCTAAGAATGAAATTGCACAACTTACTTGAGTGGAGATCTCAGATGCTTGCTAAAATTGCTCCTAATTGATGATGAATGCCTCTCCAATGCACAACCCTCAACAAAAACCCCAAACTTTGACAATATAATAGTAGAAAATTAAGATTTTTGTGAGTGGGTGATGAGAAAAGTGGGAAAATCTCTTTAAAAAGCTCTTGAAGGTGAAAGAAAAATGCTAGGGCTTAGGGAGACCGCTTGGGCGACTTGCAAAGAAGAGGTTTCTAGGTGAAAAACCTTAAAACCGCTCAACTTTTAAGAAAGTCGAGACCAAAATACGCCGCAACCGCTCAGCGGTTTGGTAGAAATTTCCTTTCTCTCTTCTTTGCTTGCTTTTAAGCAATCTAACCCTGTAGCACTTAAATTCAACCTTCAATTTTTCAATCACATGCCTTCCCCTCTCAAATGCAACATGCAATGCACTTAACACAGAGTAAAAAAAAAAACAGATATAATCAACTGGGTTGCCTCCCAGGTAACGCTTGTTTAACGTCATGAGCCTAACCCAAACCTATCTAGCACTCATCAGTAAGTGCCTTCTTACCAACACCATCAGTAGGTGTACCTTCCTGGTATCCTTTAGCAGATACCAAAATCTTTAGCATCCCTTAGTATATGCTACTCGAAAATGTTCAAAAATCCAAAGAATTACAAGTTCAAAATAAAATAAACCTAAAACTACAAATGTTTTACAAAAATTGGGATTTAATAAGTTTACATCACGTCTTCCCATCCCAGTTGGGATCTCTATCTACCCAACTCATCAATTCCCTTCTATCCACACTTCTGATGGCTTTGGAAAATGGTCTTCTAATCTCCACTACTCCATCTTCTTTAATCTTGTTCACAATCCACTTTTTATTTTTGAATCTTACCTGTGAACCACGTAGATGTGATGTATCTTCTAAGTGGATTGTTCCTCCTTTATCAACCTCTTCATCTTTAGGTACCTGTAAAACATTACAACTGTCAGTTTCAGTACCTGTTGTGCTATCTTCAGATGCAGCTTCTCTTCTTGTCTTTTTATGTCTGGCCCTCTTTTTAACTCTGACATTATTTTCTTTAGAGCCATTACATAGTAGCACATGTTCATGGTCTCTCATCATGATTCTTCCATCATGGACACTAATAAACATCTTTGAAGTTGCCATGAAAGGTCTTCCAAGAATCATTGGAATCCTCTCATCATTTTTCACACCCATAACTATGAAATCAACCAAGAACTCTAGCTGCTCCACATGCACATTCACATTCTCCACCATACCAAGTGGTTGTTTTGTAGAACCATCCGCCACCGTCACAGTAAGGTTTGACGGTTTTAGTACCAGCCCTCCAATTTTCTTCAAGAAACGCTTTGGCATCATATTAATGCTAGATTCAGAATCTATCATGGTTCCTCCTACATCAATATCATTAACCACACATGAAAGTGTCAAAAAACCTGGATCTTTTACCTTAGGTGGATAATTCTTCTTTTGAGGTTGAATATCAAATTCTTGCTCCTCTTCATCAAGATCTATTATGTCTCCAAAATAAAATTTCAGTCTTTCAGAATATACAGGAATCTATTGGATCACTGAAGGCACTAAAGTCACTTAGTTAAAAATTTCTCTAGACTGCCTATTGTGACTGTCTCTTACTTCCTCTTCTTCCTCACCTTCACTACTGTCTAGCTCAATAATTTCATTTTCCTCTTCTTCATCTTCACTACTCCTAATTTCCACAACTTCCCTGTCCATTTTCCTTTTGCTCTTAGTAACAACAGCTTTACACTCCTCTTTAGGGTTAACATCAGTGTTAGCCCTAAACTGATTCTTCTCAGTGGTTTCTACCTCTTTGATAGTTGACCAATTTGCATCTCCAAAGATCTGAAACTGGCTTGGTCACTTGCATGATTAGAGTCATAAACCTTCAAGAATTTGTCAAATCTAGCATTTAGGTCTTTGACAGTCTCTGTTAAATGATTTACTTGCTGCCATAGAGGTGAAGGTTGTTGCGGTCATGATAACGGTTGAAAAACCGTTATTTTTATACTTAATTTTGATATTAAATCACACCCTTTATGGCTTAGAATTAGCTTGAAATCATGCATTTTTATTAAGTTAGAGAATAAGAGAGTCAAAGTTGGTTTTCTTGGTTTTATGCTTGGTTTCCCTTGATTTTGTAGGTTTATTGAATGATTTGAAAGAAGGATTGAATTATCAAAGAGTTGCAGTGCAGAAAAGTGAACCAGAATGCAAAAAAGTCAAGCAGTCAACTAGAAAGTCAACTAGTCAACCACAAAAGTCAACCAATTGACCAGAGTGCAGTTGACCAGCGCTGAGCGGTGAAAATGGGCACGGAGCGGTCTGTTTTTGGCGCTGAGCGGCAGTTTTTGGCGCTGAGCAGTCCTGCGATTAGAGGGAAACCGCTGAGCGGTCAAATTAGGGGCTAAGCGGTTGTCAGTTTTTATTTTGCGGATTCTGAGATCTTTCTGTTATCTTTTTTTGGTCTATAAATAGACCCAGTGCGACTTGAAACCCTATTCTTTGGCAGAGGAAGACATCCAGAGCTACTTCACACTCCTTAGAAAAGATTTATTGGATGCTTAGGCTCCTTTTTATCAAATCTAGGGTTTTCTTTTCCATTCTTTCATTATTTTCATCTAGTTTCACCATAACAATGGTGAACTAAACCCTTTGTTGTTGGGGAATAATGTAATCTTTTGAAACTCTCATTTATCCAAATTCTTATTTATTTCATATGTTTGTCATATACTTGTTTATCAATTGTTGGGTTCTCATCTATGGTTAATGCTTTTATTGTTTAACTCATTCAGTAAAAGTTGTTTTTTATTGATACGGGGACGTACGGTAATGTCATGAACTGGTGAGAAATTCCTTGATTATGCTAATACCGCCTAGGGATAGGGGTAGGACGATCAATTGTATTTTGCTTCCGTTCACATTGCATTATTGGTTACTAGGGGAGGCTAGGGATAGCAAGCCGGTAATTAATAATAGGCTCTTTTCACCAAGGGATTGGGCTAAGGGTAGGCTAGAAAGTTTGTATGGCAATTAGATAAATAAATGAAGTAAATAAGAAGAGTAGATATGTGAGAGCGGATAAGATGAAATTGTAAACCCCAACAACACCATTCATCCATAGTTTTTCCTTGCAAATTGAATCATTTGCATTTGCATGTTTAGTTTTTATTCTTTGCATTCAACACTTAAATTTAATTCTTTTCTCAAGTCTTAAGCAATTGAGTTACACGAAAGATTAGGCCTTTGAGTCCTTTAGGAAGAACGATATTGGGTTTACCAATTATATTACTTGATAACGATCTGGTACACTTGCCAGGGGCTTAACAAGTTTTTGGCATCGTTGCCGGGGACTCGTGGTTTAACTTATCTAGTAGTGTAAACTGATTAAATTTGACTTGATTTTATGTTTATTTTTATTTTTGTTCTAATAAATGTTTTGTAGGGTTTTGTGCCTAACGTTTGCAGAATGCAGTATGGACAAAAATTTGATTATATGGGCACTCAGTTCTACCAAAATAATTTCAACCACTGGTGGGAACCCCACTCATACATGGATCAAAGCCAATTTGGGCAAGCTGCTGAGGAGCAGATTACTCCATTTAAAAAAAGTACAGATTCTCATGAACGTTTTCAGAGGGTCATGAATTTGGAAATATACCATGTCAAAAGCATACAGGAGAATATCAAGAATGACAAATTTTTTCCGCAGGACATGTATACAAGATTTTCTTCTCATAGAAGCATGGAAGAGAGGCAACAACACCACTCTTCACCAATAGAAATGTGGGAGTATGATCAACAACTATGCCAACAGGTAGCTGATGTGGCAGAACAACTCAAAAGCTCTAAAGAAAAGTTTGACAAATTTCTGGAGAGGTACGATTCCAAGAGCTATGAAGTTACCTTCAGGAATTTGGAGACATCAATTGATGAGGTTGTTGATGAGGAGAAGATAGAGAGAGAGGTGAAAAAGATAAAAGAGATAGAAACAGAAAAGGTTGTTGCTAAGGAGAAGATAGATGAAGAAAAGATAGAGATAGATGAGGAGGAAAAAATGGAGAGAAAGGAGGAAAATATAGAGGAAGAAAAAACAGAAAAGTTGAGTGAGGGGGA
Organism: Vigna mungo; assembly: GCA_036885675.1. Classification (NCBI taxonomy): domain Eukaryota; kingdom Viridiplantae; phylum Streptophyta; class Magnoliopsida; order Fabales; family Fabaceae; genus Vigna; species Vigna mungo. The sequence continues at coordinate 13,502,977 of CP144694.1, read as the reverse complement.
CAAAGATGATAATAAGGAAAAAAAAGTGGTTGAGAAAAAAGAAAAAGAGAAAAAATATGCAAAAATAAAGAATAAAATAAGAAAAAAAAAGAGAAAGTTGAGGGAGAAGAGTGAGAAGAAGAGGAAGAAAGGTAAGAAGAAAAGATCATATGAAAAACCCATTCTTTATTCAAAAAAATATCATAGGAAGGAAAATATAGTCAAGTGCTTTATGAAGATCTTCAAGAAATTGGAGATTAAAGTTCCTATGATTGATACATGGAGATATGTGCTTGGTATTCTCAACTTCATGAAGAAATTCAGCACGAAGAAGAAAAAGAAAAGAATTTCAAGCAAAGGGAATTGTTACCAATAAAGGAGTATTGGTAAAACCTGAAGACAAGTTTTGATGATGCTGCAGAATTGTAATTTTTGTCTACAATAGGAGAATATTTAAAAGCAACTTGTAGTATCTTGAATGTAGTAGGAAAATAATTAATATTGTAATTTCTACTGATATAATCGATTATGGACATGCTGTAATCGATTATCATATGCTTTTGAACTACAATAATCGATTATCATGAAGCAATAATCGATTATCACAAGTCTCACTTGAATAATCGATTATCACTTACAATAATCGATTATCTCTTTTCAAATTTTCTATAACAGACTTGCATAATCGATTATCACTTACAATAATCGATTATTCATGGCAGTTGTGAGCTGACCTTTGGCATTCAGCGTGTTTGGCTATTTAAATGAGTTTTGAAAGCATCAGAAGTAACACTTTTGAGTAAACTGAAAAAAAGCCAGAACACTGTGTAGTCAGAGGAACGTTCTTGAGAAAGCTTTTTTGTTTACTGTGTTCCCTTGCCTGGTCTTGTGGAAGGAGAGGCTTACGTATCGTGTGCTGATACAAGAAGTGGACTCTCTTCAAGTTGGCGGGGCTCTCTACCTGGTCTTGTGTAAGGAGAAGCACGTGAATCGTGTGTCGATTGCCAGTGCAGGTTCTCTTCAAGTTGGTAGAGTTATCTCTTTCATTTTATTACTGTTTTTATCTTGTAATCTGTTAAACAATTTTTAGTGGAACTGTTAATCACTCTTTGTAGTGATTAACAACTGGACGTAGATTCTGTTGAATCGAACCAGTATAAAAATTCCTGTGTGATTTTCTTTTGCCCTACACTCATTTTATAATTAACGCACGTTATCTGCTTGGTAAATTTTCTGAAAGAAAATTGTTTCAACTGTGACTTGTTACGCTGTACGTTCTCTGTATTTTAATCCGCTGTGCTAAACTCTTTAAAAATTAACCCCTCCGATACCAACAATTGGTATCAGAGCTTGCTTTGATATTCTTTCAAAATCTTTGCGAAAATGGCCGGTCACAGTCAAAACTTTGTCTATGCTGAGGGTGCATCTATTAACAGACCTCCATTGTTTACTGGAGATAATTATGCTTTTTGGAAAGTGAGAATGGAAATTTTCATGGGGTCTGTTGATAGAGGCATTTGGGAAGCTGTACAAAATGGCCCTTATATTCCTATGTATACAGTAGATGGTGTAGAAACAGTAAAACCTTATTTTAATTGGACTGCTGAGGAAAATAGACGAGCACAATTTGATATTAAAGCTCGTAATATTATTTCATCTGCTGTTGTGCTTGATGAATTTTATAGAATCTCTGTGTGTAAGACAGCACAGGAAATGTGGGACGTTCTGAAAGTTACACATGAAGGTACTGAGGACGTGAAACGGGCAAGGAAGAACACTCTTATTCAAGAATATGAGATGTTCAGAATGCAACCTGGAGAATCAATCTCGGATGTTCAAAAGCGGTTCACTCACATAGTGAATCACTTGACAGGTTTGGGTAAGATTTTTGATACTGATGAATTAAACGTTAAAGTTCTTAAATCATTGGACAGGTCTTGGCAACCAAAGGTAACTGCTATCTCGGAGTCCCAGAATCTTTCTCAGATGACAATGCCGATTTTATTTGGAAAACTTCGTGAGCACGAGCTTGACTTGAGAAGACTCACTGCTGAAGAGGATCAAGGCAAGAGAAAAACTCTAGCGTTTAAGTCTGAGATATCCAAAGGGAAAAACTCCAAGAAAGTAGAAGAAGATGATTCTGATGATGAAGAGAATATGAGTTTGATGATCAAGAAATTTGCAAATTTCATGAAAGCAAAAGGAAAAGAAAAATTTCACAAGGAAAGGAAAGAGAGTCAAGAGTCTCCATCAAATATAAAGTGCTTCGGATGTGGAGAAAGAGGACATGTAAAGTCCGAATGCCCAAGGTATAAGAAAAATGATGACAACAAGGAAAGGAGATTTCAGAAGAAAAAGAAAGCATATATAGCTTGGGAGGATATTGACTCAAGCTCAACAAGTTCGAGTGACACAGAAGAAGAAGCAAACCTATGTCTTATGGCAGACTCAGAAGAAACTGGAAGTCAAGTAAGTGATTATAGTTTTGAAACCAGTGAGTTTGATTTACAAAAATCTTTTCTTGAATTGCTTAATGAATCTGAAAAACTTGATGCTGCTCATAAAAAGCTAAAAAAGGAGCACAATGAATTGAAATTGAAGTATGATAAATTGCTTGATGATGAAGTTGTTTTAAGAAATAAAGTTAATACTTTAGAAATAAAATTGTCGGATGCACATGTCACTGCTGAACCTGTTGAATGTTTGTCATGTAAGAGTCATGTGAGTGATATAAATATTCTTGAAAATTTGCTTGAAGTTGCAACAAGAAATAATAATGCTAAAATGCCTCTACCTGTTAAAAAGGATTTGAAAAACAAAAGTTTTTTTAAAGGTAAGAACCAAATTAAAAGAACTCGTAGAGTTTGGGTTGAGAAGGGAACTTTTGTGAAAAATAAGGTGCATGATGTTTGTTGTTTCTATTGCATGAAAAAGGGACATACTTCAAACAAATGTAACATTAAACATTTTGGTGTTCCAAATGGAAAATATGCTTGGATTCCTGTTATAAAATAATGTTTCTAACCTCAAAGGACCCTAATGAGATTATGGGTACCAAAACTACATTGTTTTACTTTGCAAGATTAAGTTTTTCAGAAGGAGAAGAAAACTCTAAAATTATTCTGCTTTTGAAATTGACGCTCCAAGCTAGGAAGTGAATCCATCAAGTGAATTCCAAAGTCTTGGTTCGAGCACAAAGTGATTGAGCTAAGTATTGTTTAAATTGTGTTGTTGTATTTTGTTCGTTTTGATCTTCAATTATTTGATTACTATTATATTCATTTCTGGTTGGGCAAATGATATATTCATCACTTACTCATTTATCCTGTGGTGTGTTCTTATTTGTTTTAGCAATTTAATCAGTGAAATTCTTCATTTATGAGATATTCATGTGCTAAATTTAAATCTTTTAGAATGATTAGTCATGTACAATTGTTATTTCAATGATTTGTTTTTTGTTTATAAATTGAATCTGTGTTTAACTGGTTTGGTATTCAATTTTCTGAATACTTTGAAGTAAGCCTTGATATATCCTTTGTCAAAAGCAATGAAAAATTTCATTTGAATGATCTGACTGATAGATATTCATTGGCATTTTTATTTTTTTATGATTAAGACATTTGATAATTAAATTATCATCTTTGTTTTGAAGTTGTTTATGTGGAAATTTGTTTTTAAGTTCAAATGCATACTGTATGAGCTATGATAATACTCATTAAGAAGTTGGATGAAGTAAATGAACTGATCAAATTTTGCATAATTTTGATGTAAATTAATTGGTCTAAAAACTGTTGAAAGATAAATTTTGAATCAGCTTGTGTTTGAATTTTTGTATATGTTGTTTTGATATGCACAACTAAATTCAAAGGATTGAACAGTTTGGGATATGAAAATGCATGAATTATAAATGTTATTTGGGAAGTTATAATTTATGCTGTCAAAATTATTTTTGAACTGATTGTATTAGCTGAAATGCTTTTCTGATAAACCTGGAGCAACTGTGATCATATTCATTTAAGCTACTGTTGCTTTCATTATTGTTTATAAATTGATTGGGGATTTCAATGATTTAATTAAGTCTAATAAAAGTTGAATTTGATTTGCTGAGAATCATTGAAACTTGTTTGGAATTGCAAATACAAATCTGAACTGGCTTGTAAGCATCTCTCCATTGTTTTTGGACTGACCATATCTTAAAATATTTTTCTTAATCTGTTTGTGAGTTCAAAAGAAATTTTTGTTTGACATCTTATGACATGATTTTGTAATACCTGGTACCCATTTGAGGGGAAGATATATAAGGCTGTTAGATATCTGGTTATTCATCTATACTTTGGTATTTCATCATGTATTTGTCTTTCAATTTATAAAAGTTCAAAACTTTATAAATTCATCTTTCTTTTGTTAAGGATGAGAGCCATTTAAGGGGTTTCTAGATTCTTTGAGCTTAGGAGAGAATTAGGAGTTTTAGACATGTCCTAGGATCAAAATCCATGCAAAAATTTGCATTTTTCGTAAGTTTATTGAATTATAATCGATTATCAATAATACATAATCGATTATTTAGTCTTAAAATGCATTCTGGAAATCTTTGAGCAGATAATCGATTATCATCATGCATAATCGATTATCATATAATCCTGGGCAAAAATAAATGAACTGATAATCGATTATCTCGAGTCATAATCGATTATCACGCAAACAGATTCAAAAATAGAGCCGTTGGAGCGACTCATAACGACTATAAACGGTCATAAACGGCTAGTTTTTCCATTTCTCTTATAAATAGGTCCTCATAATCGATTATTAGACATCTCTTTGCTACCCATTGCTGCTAAAAATCAAATCCAGAGCTCAAAATCTTCTTATTCTTCTTTCACTTCACAACCCTTCATCCTTTTTCATGGCTGAACCAAGGAGGTATCGTCGCAAGACAGCTGGGGTTCCTTCTTCCTCTCAACCACGACTTGCTAATATAAATGGATGGATCTCAGATCAAGAGAAACATGAAGACTTCATCAACTCCTGGCAAGAAAGGAAAATCATGGCGGTAAAGTATATCCGTCTTGATTTCTTTCGCTTTTATGGTTTTCAATTCCCAAATACTTTTGCTGAGCAGGGGTTAGCACATTTCGTAGAACAAAAAGGAAATATTTATCCCGATCTCTTAAGAGTTTTCTATTTCAACTTGCGCTATCGAGATGGGATAATTTCTACCAAGGTCAAGGGAGTCCGCATCATTTTAGATGATGATGTTTGGACAAATGTTGCTCAACTCCCTATATGGGATGATGCTGTCAAAGTCCATTTAGGACTTGAAGACTTTAACAGAATGCTCACCTTTCAATCCTTTCTGCGACATCCTGAGAGGCAAACAAGTAGAAGACAGCTACTGGTTGGAGGTTTCAAAGTTGAAGAGAGGATGATCCATTACTTGATTGTCTGGATTCTCTGTCCTAGAGCAACCAACCATGCTCAATGCTCTGAGCAGGATTTACTTCTCCTGTATGGGATTTTAAATCACATACACATCGATTGGCCTGCTCTCATTGCTGACACCATGGTAAAAGCCAAGAAATCCCACTCTTATCAGTTTCCCTATGCTCTTCTTGTTTCTAGGATTTTAGAATATAAAGGAATACCTGTTGAAGGAGAACTTGTTCAAAATATTGAGACTGTGGGATCAGAAATCGGAGATACTACCTTTCGTCAGATGGGATTCATTACTAGAGGAAGGGTCCTTATTCACAAAGATGATGATCATTCTGATGATAATGATGATATGGACACTCATATGGCTGACCCAGTGAGTGCTGCAGCTCCTTCAGAAGCTGGACCTTCCAACATACCCTTCTCTTCCTCAAATTCTATGGAAGAACACTTTGCAAGATTATCCAAACAATTGGAGGATATGAGTCTCGCACAGAAGACACATTTTAATCAAGTACATGAGTGGCAGCAATCTCTTGATGAGTACTTAGTCGATCAGTTTCTTGAGTTTGATGTTCGACTACATAACATTGAAAATCATCTCAATATCCCTCCCACTGAAAGATCTCCTAGTCCTGAATTTTAGTTTTTTAGGTTTTTAAGTTTGTTTGTTTTCTGTGTGGCATTTTCAATCTTTATAAATTTTCCAGTTATTCTTAATAAAATGAGCCTTTATGCATCTGTTATCTTTTTGAGGGGGAGCTCATATTAAGGGGGAGATTTTTACTTTTTGCTTATGATCAAAAAGGGGGAGATTAATATCTATATTATAGGGGAGAAGAAATAATACTCTTCAAAGTATACAGGTACTACTAACTCTGTGATCTTTTCAGCTTGTATGCATTGCAGGTAAAACTAAGTTGCTTTTAAAAGAATTTTTGATCATCATCAAAAAGGGGGAGATTGTTACCAATAAAGGAGTATTGGTAAAACCTGAAGACAAGTTTTGATGATGCTGCAGAATTGTAATTTTTGTCTACAATAGGAGAATATTTAAAAGCAACTTGTAGTATCTTGAATGTAGTAGGAAAATAATTAATATTGTAATTTCTACTGATATAATCGATTATGGACATGCTGTAATCGATTATCATATGCTTTTGAACTACAATAATCGATTATCATGAAGCAATAATCGATTATCACAAGTCTCACTTGAATAATCGATTATCACTTACAATAATCGATTATCTCTTTTCAAATTTTCTATAACAGACTTGCATAATCGATTATCACTTACAATAATCGATTATTCATGGCAGTTGTGAGCTGACCTTTGGCATTCAGCGTGTTTGGCTATTTAAATGAGTTTTGAAAGCATCAGAAGTAACACTTTTGAGTAAACTGAAAAAAAGCCAGAACACTGTGTAGTCAGAGGAACGTTCTTGAGAAAGCTTTTTTGTTTACTGTGTTCCCTTGCCTGGTCTTGTGGAAGGAGAGGCTTACGTATCGTGTGCTGATACAAGAAGTGGACTCTCTTCAAGTTGGTGGGGCTCTCTACCTGGTCTTGTGTAAGGAGAAGCACGTGAATCGTGTGTCGATTGCCAGTGCAGGTTCTCTTCAAGTTGGTAGAGTTATCTCTTTCATTTTATTACTGTTTTTATCTTGTAATCTGTTAAACAATTTTTAGTGGAACTGTTAATCACTCTTTGTAGTGATTAACAACTGGACGTAGATTCTGTTGAATCGAACCAGTATAAAAATTCCTGTGTGATTTTCTTTTGCCCTACACTCATTTTATAATTAACGCACGTTATCTGCTTGGTAAATTTTCTGAAAGAAAATTGTTTCAACTGTGACTTGTTACGCTGTACGTTCTCTGTATTTTAATCCGCTGCGCTAAACTCTTTAAAAATTAACCCCTCCGATACCAACAGGAATATCAACACCTACTGATGGGTGTTTGATAGAAAAAAATATTTTTCTGTTTTTATTTTTCTGTTTTAATTTTTTTGTTTTAATTTTTAATTTTTTTATTTTTTTATTTTTATTTTCCTATCTATAAAAAAAATTTATATTTTACTGTTTTTGTTTTTTGGGCTAATTTTGTGCTCTAGTGTTGTATTCTTTAGTATGTGCAAGATAAAATTTGTATTAGGAGCACAAGATCATCAAGAGGCGGATAAGGAAGGAGACTTGGTTCACCAACACCCTGATGTGAAAAGTGACAAACCCAAATCTGACACACCAAGTGAAATTCAAGAATAGGTTATGAGTTGTTAAGAGAGCTACTGATGATAAGAAGAATATCAACACCTACTGATGGGTGTTTGAGCTTTATCGGGTCAAGCTAATGACGTTAAGAGAGCGCTTATTGGGAGGCACCCTAGTGATCCAAGAACAATATTTTTTTTACTTTAAATTTTTAAATCTTGGTCATGATACAGGGAAACACACCTACTGATGGGTGTTGGAAAGATTTGCACTTACTGACAAGTGCTAGAAAGGTTTGGGTCAGGCTCATGACGTTAAACAAGCGCTACCTGGGAGGCAACCCAGTTTTCTAAACTTATCTTTTTTCTTTATTTGTTTCTGTTTTTAGAATAGAGCGTAATGTACTTGGTTGGACACTATATCTGATGCAGTGGTTTGATATTGATATTTTTGCATGATGGGTATTGCTTGATGATGCTTTGATATTGATGATGTTGAGATTGCACAATATGCTGATATACAGGTGGTAGTTCACAAGCTGTGTGAACAGATGCATTGTGATTTTGTGATTGTGATTATGAGGCTAAGTAGGGTAATTGATTGAATGATTGGAATAAGCTTGTGTGAGGTTTTTGAGCTCTAGAGTTCTTATTGATATATTTTCTATCTACTGGAAGCATGAATGATTTTGCCGAAGTTTCTGTGATTGATTGAATTTCATGTATGTGCAATCTGGTCAACTGCAATCTGGTCAACTGGTTGACTTTTTTGGTAGACTGGTTGACTTTTCTGGTTGAGTTGTTGACTTTTATGCATTCTGGTTGACTTTTTTGCACTGCAACCGTTTGATCTTCAACCTTTCTTTCCATTCATCTCCAATTCTCATCAAAACCCTGCAAAACAATGCAAAACAAGCATAATATCTCTAAAAACAACTTTTGACTCTCAAATGACTCAACGTAAGTGTTTTACTTGATTCTAAGCTCATTCTAAGCTATAAAGGGTGTATTTTGATATCAATATAAGCATGAAAATAACGGTTTTTCAATCGTTATCATTTAGCGTCACCCAAAAGACGTCGGCTATAGGGCATCCTGACGTATATTAATGGACGATGGCATTACCGTAAATAAGTTGGTCACCAAGACGTCGGTTTCTAGGGCAAACAACGTCTATGATATGGTTGACGTCTGCTCTGCCCTAAAGCGACGTCCAATGGCCTAAGGTAGGAGAGAAGGCAAGCTTTACTCCCTCATTGACGTCGGTTGTTCTGGGGGGTCGACGTCTACTTGCCTACAATTAATGCTCTTCACTTGATTCCCAGGCGCTTAGACGTCACGTAGTAAAAAACCAACGTCTATGGCCTGTCAAGAAGGCGGGAAGACATCAATTTCTGCAATATAGACATCGGATTTCTCGATGGGCGACGTCTATGTGCTTGTAATTAATGATGTTTACCAAACTCGTAGGCACTTCGACGTTTGATAACAGAGCCCTGACGTCTATATTGTTATAGACGTCGGCGCCCTGGATAACTGTTGTCTACTTCCCTGACAGGAAATGAAACGTCAATCGGTTCATCGCAATAGACGTCGGCTCCGCTGGTGTCCGACATTTAATGTGTGTTAGGAAACAGGTAGGCTTTGTTTTACACCAAGAGGGGGGGTGATAACTGTTGAAAAACAGTTATTTTCATGCTTCGTTTGAGAGAAAATTACACACTCTGAGGCTTAGACTGTGCTTAGAATCAAGCAAAACACGTTAGTTGAGTTAGTTGAGAGTCAAAAGCTGTTTTTATCGATATTATGCTTGTTTTGCATTGTTTTGCAGCATTTCTGATAAAGATGAAGAATGGGATTGAAGATGGAAGGTCTTAAACTCAAGAAAAATGAATAAACATGAAGAAAGAAGTCTAGGAACCGTCCAACGCCTAAATTCCAACGCTGGGCGGTCAAGTGCGAGAGGGAACCACTGTCAGGCGCCCAGGAGGTGCAGCCAGGCGGTTTTGCGATTAGAGGCAAACCGCAGGGCGGCAGAACCCAGCGCCGGGCAGTGGCCCGATTATGGGCAAACCGCCGGGCGGCATAAGTGCGACGCTGGGCGGTTGTCTGCTGGGCTTGGGCCTATTTTCTGTGACGTTCCTCAGCTATAAATAGCCCTATTACGACTTCAGAATCATTCTTTTGACAGAAGAGGGCGGCCAGACCTATTTTTCACTCCTTGGAGAAGATCTCTTGGATGCTTAGGCTCCTTTTTATCCTATCTAGGGTTTGTGTTTCCATTCTTCCATCATTTTTCATCTAGTTTCACCATGACAACGGTCAACTAAACCCTTCTGTTGTTGGGGGAACAATGTAATCTTTTGAAACTCTCTTTTATTGAAACTTTTATTTATTTATATGCTTGTCGCATGCTTTGATTATCAATTGTTGGGTTTCTCTTCTGTGCTTAAAGCTTTTATCGTTTAAGTCATTCGATAATCGTTGTTTGTCTTTATTGATACGGGAACGTACAATACTGTCATGAACTGGGGGAAATTCCTTGATTAAGCAATACCACCTAGGGATAGGGGGGTAGAACAATCAATTGTTTTTTCTTCTGTTTATAATGCATTATTAATTACTAGGGGAGGCTAGGGATAGCAAGTAGTGTGAATTACTGAAATTTAACTTGTTCGTAATTATTGTTTATATTTTGTTTTGTTTTGTTTGTTTTTTATTTTATTTTCTTTAAAACTACTTTTAGGGTAAACCGCTGGGCGATATAAGTATGACGTCGGGCGGTTGTCTGCTGGGCTTGGACCTGTTTTCTGTGATTTTTATGATCTGTTTGGGCTTGGGCTTGTTTTATGTTATTTTTTATGCCCTATTTAAAGGCCAGAACGTCTTAGGGTTTGTATCTTTTGATGACTTAGGCACAAAAACACACTTTTCACCCCCCTGGGTAGATCTGGGGATGGTGACAGCTCTCCTTATCTCCTTTTTAAGGTTTGTATCTCTTTCATTCCATTATTCACCTAGTTTCTCCATGGCGATGGAGAACTAATCTTTTTTGTTGTTGGGGAACAATGTAATCTTTTGATACTCTCGTTTATTGAAACTCTTGTTTAAATTATATGTTTTTCATATGCGTTTATTATCAATTGTTGGATTCTCATACTGTGCTTAATGCCTTTATCGTTTAACTCATTCGGTAATTGATCTTTGACTTTATTGATACGGGGACATACAGTAATGACATGAACTGGTGAGATTTTCCTTGGTTAAGAAATACCACCTAGGGATAGGGGAGTAGGACGACCAATTGTATTTGCTTCTGTTTGTAATGCGTTGCTAGTTGCTAGGGGAGGCTAGGGATAGCAAGCCGATAATTAGTAATAGGCCCTTTTCGCCGAGGGATCGGGTTAAGGGGAGGCCAAGAAAGTTTGCATGCAATTAGATAATAACGCCGTTTAAACAAGAGGAGTAGATTTATGAGAGTGTTTAGGTGAAATCTGAATCCTTGCAACAAATCCATCTCATTTTATCAATATCATCCATCCACTTTTGTGTTTAACCTCAATTGATCAACTTGCATTCATGTTTATTTTTCCGTATTCAAAAACCCTAAAAATATTTTGTTCTTATAGTCTTGATTGGTTAAGCAAAAGCACAATAGTTTAGTGCCGTGAGTCTCATGGGAAGAACGATAATGGGTTATACCATTTTTATTACTTGATACGATTTGGTACACTTGCCAATCCGCTAACACACGCAAAAATATAAATCTCCTCTGTAACCTAAAACAAATATAGCTGCACACACAAAACTAGAATTGCAGCAAGAATCCCTTCTTTTACAATCTGCACCCACGTCGAACAATCCTCAACGTGTCACCAGCACTCTTCAGACGATGCTAAGCCTATCACAGCAGACTTCACAGGCTGCTAAGCCTTCAATTAAACGCAGCAGTCTTCACAGGATGTCAAGCCTTCAAGATCAAACAGAAGCACCTTCTTTGTGCAGATATTGATCAAGCAATATGAGCAATTGACCCCTCCTTTTGAATCTCTCTCAAGCAAGATCACCACCGTCTTCTTGGAGAATTATTGGAGCTTCTAAAACAAAGAATTCAATCTGAAACAAGAAAATGAAAATGTCAGATCACAAAAGTCACAGAACAATTCACGTTCTCTCTATTTATAGTTTTCTGTTATATCAGATTGCATCTCAGTCGAATAGCCTACTAATTCAGTCGACTGTATTAAGAGAGTTATAACAGATAGTCAACACAAAGGCTCCTCAGTCAACAAAATCAATACACATTTATTACAGTTGACCAGGTCACACAGTCTTAACTAACTTATGAAAAATATAGCCGTTAGAGCGTGTAGGCTTAACAAAATTTCAAACAGATTAGTAACATAGTCGAATATGTGATCCACAATGTCGACTCACACATGAAAAATCACTTTGAAATTCTTTTTAACACAAAATCTCACATAGCACAGGTTCTCAAAATTTGTACAAAGATTTTAACATAGTCGAATCCATCATGAGTGTATTCGACTAGACTAGAACTTTGTCACAACAAAGGTGCTTGTGATCTTTTTCTTTTCAGAAATGTGCAGTAATAAAAAACATTTGATTTCTCATTTCAATACAAGTATATTCCACGCATATTTCAATACAAGCATGTTCCACGAATATAGCACACAATCAATCATAGGAACATACATTGCAATCAAAACATGTTCAGCAGATATAACAAACACTTCAAAACAAGAACATGTAATACTAGAACATGTATACTATTATTAAGCACTGTGTTGTCATCATCAAAAACTAGTTTGATATAGAGTTTGTGTTGTCAACAATCTCAACAATGTGCATTCAAAAAGTCAGATTAAAAGTTATCTTTGACGTCATATTAGTTAGATAACTGACGTCTATGGGATTATAGACGTCGGTTTCTGTTTCAACCGATGCCCCCATTTCATGTTAAATAAACCGCAGACTCTTCGCGACATTGTAGTTTCTGATATCATCGTCTTCCTCCTCTCCTTTTTTTCTCTTGCGGCTCCTCTCCTTTTTCTCTCTTGTGGAATTGCATTATTGTTTCTGATAACATGATCGTCTTCCTCCTCTCCTTTTTCTCTCTTGCGGCATTGCATCCCAGGTGCGTGTTTTTTTCTGGTTACCGTTTAATCTTTGTTCAGTCTTTCATCGATTATTTTCTGTTTCAACTGATTAAAATTTGTTTTCTTTGTGTTGTGTTTAAGTTCAGTTTTGTTCCTTTCTTGGGGTAACGTAGTACCACATTCTTCCTTTGCTAGCTGCCTCCCAGAAAAAGAGGCATCTTTTGGATTTCTGGTGGCGTTTCGACCCAAAAAACGACCCTGGGTCGTTACCTAGTTATCGTTTCACCGTAATTTTTCTCTCTTGCGGTTGAAAATGGAACTAAGCAAGAACCTAGGTTCGGTTTTAGGTCAAAATGTCATGAGAAATTCAAAAGATGAAAGCTTTTTTTCGAGGGAAACTAGCAAAGGCAGAGTGTGCTACTAGGCTATGCAAAGACAGGAATAAAACTGCACTAAAACACAACGACTGTATTAGACGTCGGTTAATGCAAAGACCGACGTCTATAGTGACCTGATGTCAGTTAGTGACATGTTCGAAGTCTTTATGTGCTTTTAGACGTCGGTTAATGCGTAGTCCGACGTCTATATTGTGCCTTTAGATGCCGGGTTAGGCTTATACAGACGTCTAGTGACGTCGGACATGGCACTAACTGAAGTCATTATAGACGTCAGGTATATGGATATCCAACGTCCCATTGACGTCACCGGTAATGACCTCGGTTTGTTAATAGACGTTAAAAGCCCAAAATAACAAACGTCTAAAGCCCTTTCTGCACTAGTGGTACTTTGTTTTCAAGATTGCGAAAAGAACTTATTTTTGAAACATCACTAATTCACCCCCCCCCCCTCTTGGTGTAAACAGAAGCCTACCTATTTTCCAACATCATCAAGGGAGACTTTCTACCTTTCCTAACATAATATTGCCTTTCATCCCACCACTCACTTGCATGTCCTTCTAACTTAGAGAGATAAATGCTAAGGACATAAGATTCATTCTCTATATAAAACTGATAACGGTTGAAAAAATGTTATTTTCATACTTAATTTTGATACCAAATGCACCCTTGTTGACTTAGAAACTTGCTTTGACTCATGATTTTTCTTTAGTTTTGTTAATAAAAGAGTTGAGGACATGTTTTATGATTTTATCATTAAATTCCCTTGATTTTGTAGGTTTTTGAAATGAATTGAAAGAAAGGTTGAAGTACCAAGGGTCACAGTGCAGAAAAGTCAACAATCAACAAGAAAAGTCAACAGTCAACCAGAAAAGTCAACCAGTCAACAAAAAAAGTCAACCAATTGACCGGAATGTTGACCAGAGCGTTGAGCGGTAGTTTTGGGCGTTGAGCGGTTTTATGGAAAACCGCTACGCGCCGTTTTTGAGCGCTGAGCGGTTTGGACGCGGGCCTGGACCTGTTTTCTGTTATTTTTATGATCTGTTTGGGGTTGGACTTGTTTTATGTTATTTTTATGCCCTATTTAAAGGCCTAGACACTCTAGAGAATGTATCTTTTGATGGCTTAGACACAAAAACACACTGTTCACCCCTTTGGGGTAGATTTGGAGATGGTGATAACTCTCCTCTTCTCCCTTTTAGGGTTTCTATCTCTTCCATTCCATTGTTCACCAAGTTTCTCCATGACGATGGGGAACTAAATCTTATTTGTTGCTGGGAAAAAATGTAACCTCTAAACTCTTATTTCAAAATCCTTATTTTATTTATATGCTTGATTTATCAATTGCTGGGTTCCTTACCTGTATTTAATGCTTTTATCGTTTAACTCATTCGGTAAATGTTGTTTGTCTTTATTGATACGGGAATGTACAATAATGTCATGAACTGGGGGGTCCTTGATTATGCTAATACCGCCTAGGGATACGGGTAGGACGATCAATTGTATTTTGCTTCCGTTTATTATGTATTATTAATTACTAGGGGAGGCTAGGGATAACAAGCCAGTAATTAGTAATAGGCTTTTTGCGCCAAGGGATTGGGTTAAGGGTAAACCAAGAAAGTTTGCATGACAGTATGATAAATAAGCGAATTAAATAAGAAGAGTAGATATATAAGAGTGATTGGGTGAAATCTGAACCCTAGCAACAAATCCATCTCATATTTTCCACATCATCCATCCACTTTTGTGTTTAACCTCAATTGATCAAATTGCATTCATGTTTATTTTTCAGTACTTTATATTCAAAAACCCAAAAATATTGTTCTTATAGTCTTGATTGGTTAAGCAAGAGAACAACAGTTTAGTGCCATGAGTTTCTTGGGAAAACGATACTTGGACTTATCATTTATTATTATTTGATACGATCCGGTACACTTGCCAGCATGTTAACAAAAACCAAGGATTTATGTTGAGGATATGGAGAGGACAGTGTGTGCACCTGGAGGGCACTTTCAGAGGAACAGGAATGGTGCGCCCATTCACATTAGGAGATTCCATTTGACTCCTTTGGTGAAGTACTGGATGCCATTCACTCATTCCAACATTCAGCCCTACTCTCATGTTTCTGATATCATGTCGGTAGGGCCATCTTCCTTTATTGTTTGATTAGAAGGTTTAACATTAACATTAGACAGGTCATAGCAAATGAGATTCTGACTTGTGCCAGTACTATGAACAACAAAGGACCCAAGGGGCATCCGTCTCTGATCACACATCTTTGTGAGTTAGTGGGGGTGAACACTTCCACACCGCCGATGGAACGACCAAGGAAAGCGATTGATGATGCCTATTATAACCAGTATTGCGGGGTGGATGAGGCAGCCCAGCTAATGCCACCACGACATCCTCCTAGAGTTCATAGGAGAGGACCACCACCAGCACAAGTGCAACCTCAGGATGCAGAGCCTTTTCAGATGAGGGACATGTATATGTCTCTGATGGAGTCTAGGATGCAGGCATTGCACAGAGGGCATGTGGCCACTGTAAAGTTGATTATATGTATGTATGATACATCCCCTATACGGCAGTGGACGATGGACGAGTTTAACATTGGGGTGGAATGGCCAGATGATTAGGCATAGGCCAGTGGAGCTGGAGCAGCTGAAGCTTCAGCCATGGAAGATGATGATGAAGATGATGATTATGAAGATGAAGAAGATGCTGAAGAAGAGGAGGAAGAAGAAGAAGAGGAGGAGGAAGATTCTGATGATAGCATAGGATGAGGAGTTGAGATAGCATCTACTGATGGATGCTATCGTTACTAGAGCAGGATTTTTCTTATCTTTTGTTTTGAATTGTTGAACTTATTTGCTTCTGTTTCTAGAATAGGTGTTGATGTACTCAATTTGAAACCTATATCTGATGTGATGTTTTGATATTGATTTGCTTGTGATGAGTATTGCTTGATGATGCTTTGATATTGATTGATATTGAGATTGTGCACAAGATGCTGATATACAAGTAGTTGTTCACAATATGTGTAAACAGATGCATGATGTTGCGATTGTGATTATGATGCTGAGCAGGATGTGCATCTAGAGTATATGGAATGTTGAATTAGCCTATAAGAGAGGTTTTGAACTCCAGAGTTTTTGTGGTGAATGATTGTTATTCTCTTGGAAGCATGAATGATTTTGCCCAGGTTTCTATGATTGAATGACTTGTTTGCTTGTTGATAACGGTTCAAAAACCGTTATTTTTATACTGAAATTTGATACAAAACACACCCTTTATGACTTAGAAACTAGCTTGAAATCATGCATTTTGCTTAAGTTAGGAAATAAGAGAGTCAAAGGTGGTTTCAGTGGTATATGCTTGGTTTTCCTTGTTTCACAGGATTTAACATGAATTGAATGAGGGAAGTTTAAGTAGGAAGGAGTTGGACTCAAGAAAAGATGGAGAAGTACACAAAAGAAGAAACACAACCACCATTGAGTGCCAGCTTCGCTAAAGGATTCTCTGTCAAACGCTCAATCGCCAACGCTGAGGGGTGAAATTGAGTGTCAAGCCCACCACTGAGCGTTGGCTTCTTCAGTGAAGTCATTGCCAAATGCCTGGGCGTCAACGCTAAGCTTCCATCTTGAGTATCGTACCCACCGCTGAGCAGTGACCCAGTGTTGAGCGCCACTGCTTTGGGCCTGGGCCAATTTCGGCTACGTTTTATAAATAGATTTGAACGACCTAAATGGTCTATCTTTTGGTAGAAGTGACGCAGAAACACACTTCTCACCCCTTGGAGGCAGTTTTTGGATGCGGGAGCTCCAACTTCTCAAATCTAGGGTTTATCTTTTCATTCTTTTCATTGTTTTCATCTAGTTTCACCATGTCTATGGTGAACTAAACCTCCATTGTTGTTGGGGAAACGATGTAATCCTATTTAAACTCTCATATATTGAATTGATGCTTTATGAATATTAATAACGGTTGAAAAACCGTTATTTCATATGCTATTTTGGACTAAATTACACCCTTTACTGCTTAGAATGAGCTTAGAATAAAGTAAAACTCAATAAATGAGTCAGTTGAGAGTCAAAAGCTATTTTTAGCGATATTATGCTTCTTTTGCATTGTTTTGTAGCAATTCTGATGAAAGTGAAGATTGGAGATGAAAATGAAGGTCTTAGACTCAAGGAAAACGAAGAAAATTGAAGAAAATAAGAGTCTAGGAACCGCCCGGCGGCAAGGATTCAACGTCGGGCGGTCCGATTCGTGGAGAAGACACCCAACAGAGGACGCCAGGCGGTAGACCCCTGCCGCCGGGCGGTGGTGCGATTTAGGGTAAACCGCCGAGCGACAAAGTGTGACGCCGGGCGGTTGTCAGATGGGCTTGGGCCTGTTTTCTGTTGCGCTCCTTAGTTATAAATAACCCTGTTGCGATTTCCTATTCATTCTTTTGACAGAAGAGGGTGACCAGACCTAATTTTCACTCTCTGGAGAGGGTCTCTTGGATGCTTAGTGTAAGACCCATGAAAAATATCTATTTTAATAAATAGTAGTAAGTTTTACCATTATTATTAGTAATAATAATAAATAGAAAGTATAAATAAGGTTAGAAAATTTTCAATTTATGATAGGAAATTATAATAATTTCAGAATGGGGGATTTAAAATTTTGAGAAATTATTTTAGAAGGTTTTGTTAAAAATAAATAAATAAAGAAATAGTAAAAAGTGAATAGTGAATAGTAAAAAGTAAATAGTAAAAAGTGAATAGTAAAAAGTGAATAGTAAAAACGAAAAAAAAAAAAAAATAAATCAAATATTCTGAAAGAATAAAAATTCTTAAGTATTAAGGAAAGGTTGGTAAGTGGTGATTGAGATTAAGATGTTAATTTAATAAAATAATATTAAAAAATTATTAAATAGTAAATTTTTTTTTACTATAAATAGCCAAGGAGGGAAGAATGATTCCACACAAGAAATAAGAGAGAAAGAGAGAAAGTGAGAGAAGGAAAGAATTTAGAAGAAAGTTTTAAAAGAGCAGAGGTTCTGGAAGGTTTTCGGGGGAACAACTTCGGAGTGGGAAACTAAGTCTGGAAAAGAGGTACGGGGAGCTAACCTTTCTATGTTTTAAGTTAATACTATTGTACTACTATTCATGTTTTGAATTATTATGTGTGCCTATGTGTTGGTTATATAACTGTTCAAGTATTAAATTTATGTGTTATTATTGATGTAAAACTATGTTGTTGTTTTGAATCTGTGAATAAGAAATTTGTTAATAACATGTTGAGGAACACTTTGGCTAAGGAAAGACCAGGTTCTTAAGTTGTCCATTGTGACGCACCTCTCTTTCCTGGAAGTCTACTCGACGTGTTTTTAACTAATCCTTATTAAACAGATTATATTCTACTAATTTTAGTTTTGTAAAATACTCAATGGATATGAAATTTGTGTTGAATGTATGATATTATGTTGAATGGGAAATTGCGGAACTATGAATGGTGTTGTGAATATATATATTTGGAGGAGAAGTGTGGTTATGATTGAGTTACTAGTAAGGTGAATCTGTTTCAAGAACTATTAGGTAGAGTGTTAAGTGAAATTATAGTGTTTGGGGCAAAATAGAGGAAGTAAGGGGAGCTAACCTTTCAATGTTTTGAGTATTGTGCTTGGTGAATGGATGTTACTCACTAATGTTTTGAGTATTGTGAATGGATGTTATTCATCAATGTTTTGAGTATTGTGCTTGGTGAATGGATGTGACTCACCAATGTTTTGAGTATTGTGCTTGGTGAATGGATGTCACTCACCAATGTTTTGAGTATTGTGCTTGGTGAATGGATGTCACTCACCAATGTTTTGAGTATTGTGCTTGGTGAATGGATGTCACTCACCAATGTTTTGAGTATTGTGCTTGGTGAATGGATGTTACTCACCAATGTTTTGAGTATTGTGCTTGGTGAATGGATGTCACTCACCAATGTTTTGAGTATTGTGCTTGGTGAATGGATGTTACTCACCAATGTTTTGAGTATTGTGCTTGGTGAATGGATGTTACTCACCAATGTTTTGAGTATTGTGTAGGGAGTGATCGCCGGTGCAAGAGGCATGGTGCAAGGGGCACATACAAGGAGTGGCTCCTGGCAGGCTTCCAGTGGAAGGGGCACATGGACGAATCGAACATACACCGGAATGAGAGGGATCTGGAGACTGTATAGGTATGGGACTATACAGTTGAAATATAGCTTAAAGGAATTGATTTGGCTACCTATATCACCAAAATGCATTTGCTTTTCAGTAGCCTAACCCATAAGAACTCCATGGTTAACCGTGCTTAGCCTGGAGTAATTCTGGGATGGGTGACCTTCCGGGAAGTTTTCCCGGAAAGTGTGCGAGTGATGACAAAGCACACTGGAAAGCCTCGTGGGATGTGTGGGGGCAGTCAATAGTCCCTGTAAGTTGCCGGGACGTTACACTTAGGCTTTATATGATTTTCATATGCGTTTATTATCAATTGTTGGGTTCTCATCTGTGCTTAAAGCTTTTATCGTTTAACTCATTCGATAACTGTTATTTGCCTTTATTGATACGGGGACGTACAATAATTTCATGAACTGGTGAGTAATTCCTTGGTTAAGCAATACCACCTAGGGGGTAGGACGACCAAATGTTTTTGCTTCTGTTCGGTAATGCGAGTGATTCTGGGATGGGTGACCTTCCGGGAAGTTTTCTCGGAAAGTGTGCGAGTGATGACAAAGCACACTGGAAAGCCTCGTGGGATGTGTGGGGGCAGTCAATAGTCCCTGTAAGTTGTCGGGACGTTACACTTAGGCTTTATATGATTTTCATATGCGTTTATTATCAATTGTTGGGTTCTCATCTATGCTTAAAGCTTTATCGTTTAACTCATTCGATAACTGTTATTTGCCTTTATTGATACGGGGACGTACAATAATGTCATGAACTGGTGAGTAATTCCTTGGTTAAGCAATACCACCTAGGGATAGGGGGTAGGACGACCAATTGTTTTTGCTTCTGTTCGGTAATGAATTGCTAGTTGCTAGGGGAGGCTAGGGATAACAAGTCGGTAATTAGTAATAGGCCCTTTTCACCGAGGGATCGGGTTAAGGGGAGGCCAATAAAGTTTGCATAACAATTAGATAATAAAGCGATTTAAACAAGAGGAGTAAATAAGAGAGAGAAGATTAGATGAAATTGTAAACCCCCAACAACTTCATTCATTCATACTCTTTTCTCGTCAACTGAATCACACATTGCATGTTTATTTTCTGTTTTTGCATTCACCACAACAATTAATTTTTCTTTCACAAGTCTTACGAATTTAATTCACACGAACGATAAGGCCTTTCGAGTCTCATGGGAAGAACGATAATGGGTTATACCTTATATTACTTGAAACGATATGGTACACTTGCCATTCCGTTAACAAGTTTTTGGCGCCGTTGTTTGGGACTCGAGGTTTAACTTTTTCAAGTAGTGTGAATTGACTGAATTTGACTTGTTTGTAATTATTTGTCTATATTTTTTATTTTGTTTTATTTTATTTTATTTTTCTGTAAAAGTGCTTTTACGGGTATTTTTCCTTATTTATGCAGGAAGGGATACACACTAGAAGCAAGAAAGATCAACAACCTCTTCTCGAGGGGTTATCAGACAGGAGAAGGAGGAAAGTTATACATTCTGCACATGAAAACTTTCCTTCTCCTAAAACAATCTTGGAATCTTCACCAGACACTTATGCACAGGATATAGAGGAGATGGCGGACCAACCTCCTCCAAGACGCACACTGGGGGACTCAACAAATATTGTGGGTCCTTTGAACTTCAACAACATAGTCATTCCAGCGGACAATGCAACAAATTTTGTGATGAGCCCTGCACTCATCCAGTTAGTTCAGAGCAACCAGTTTCACAGGTTGTCAAATGAGAATCCCTACAAGCATTTGACTATCTTTGGTGAAATCTGCAATACCGTTAAGATGGTCGGAGTCTCGGATGAGAGGGTTAGACTTAGCCTATTTCCTTTTTCTTTGGGAGGAAATGCCAAAGATTGGTTGCACTCATTTGCTGAAGGGACGTTCAGAAACTGGGATGCTTTGGCAAGACAGTTTGTCACCAGATTCTTTCCGCAGACGAAGATTCATCAAGGGAAGTTGGAAATTTCTTCATTTAAGCAAGGAATGGAAGAAACTCTTGGACAGGCGTGGGACAGATTTAAAGGCCTGTTAAGGAAGACCCCAGTCCATGGGTTTGACAAGACTTCATACTTGCTTGCTTTCCTTGGAGGGCTAAATACTCAGTCTAAGATGATGTTGGATGCCTCAGCTGGAGGCAGTATAAACAGGAAGACTAAAGATGAAGCTTATGATTTGATTGAAGAGATGGCTCTGAATGAAGTGTCCCAAAGTGAGAGGGGTGTACAAAAAGGAGGACTTTTGCATCTCCCTACTAATGATGCAATGGCTGCGCAAAATCATCTTCTTAACCAAAAATTGGACAAGCTAACAAAGGTCCTTTCTGAACTTTCAACAGGGTTAAGAAATATTTCTCAAACTCAACAACTTTGCGATTTATGCGGTGGTGACCACATCAATGGTCAATGTGCTTTCACTGAGGAAATGCAGCAGGATGTCAACTACATGGGAGCCAATTTCCAGTACAAGCAAGGTAATTTTAACCAAGGCAATTCTAGCCAAGGTTGGAAGAACCACCCCAGTATTGGACAAAATCAGAATACCTCTTCTGGGCAAGTAGGAAGCTTCAGGCAGCAACAACCTTCACCTTTATGGCAGCAGGTGAGCAGCTTGACAGAGATTGTCAGAGAATTAACTGACCGATTTGATAAATTTTTGAAAGTTTATGAGTCTCAACAAGCGAGTGACCAAGCTAGCTTTAGAGCACTAGAGACACAGATTGGACAACTGTCTAAAAGGGTCGACACCACAAAGAAGAATCAGTTTTGGGATAACACTGATGTTAACCCCAAAGATGAGTGCAAAGTTGTGATGACAAGAAGTAAAAGGAAGCCAGTAGAGGAAATAATTGAAATTGGGAGCAGTGAAGATGAAGATGAGAAGATGATTCATAATGATAAATTTAAGGAGCAAAAAAGCTGTGAAGAGAAAAAGGAAAGAAAACAGGAGAGTCACCAAGAGTCATTCCGAGAAATCTTTAATCGGGTGACTGTTATTCCTGGAGCGTTTCCCCAAATGCCTGAATATGATAAGAGGGTCAAATACTATCTTGGTGAGATAATTGATCTTGATGAGGAAGAAGAAGATCAGGTACGGTTTGTTAAACCAAGGAAGAAAGATCATCCACAAAAATTGAAGGATCTAGGGAATTTGACTCTTCCTTGTGTGATCAATAATGTGGATATAGGGAGAGCCATGATCGATTCAGGATCAAGTGTTAATTTGATGCCCTTCAGTGATTTCAAGAAGATTGGAGGGTTAAAATTAAAACCAGCTAACACTACCCTGACAGTTGCAGATGGATCCATAAAAAAACCTGTTGGTATGGTGGAAGACGCAATTGTTCGAATTGAGGAGTTGGAGTTCTTAGTTGATTTCATAGTAGTGGATATGGTAAATGATGGAAGAATTCCATTAATTTTGGGAAGACCGTTCGTGAGGACCTCTCAGATGATGATACGTGTCTATGATGGGAGAATAGTGTTGAGAGATCAAGACCAAGTGTTAGTTTATAGTGGATTTGAAGAAGAAAAAAAGAGAACAATAAAAAGATCCAGATATAAAAAGGCTAGAAGAGAAGCAGGAAAAGAAGAAACTACCATAGGTAATGATCATCTTAATAGCTGTACTATTTTGCAGGCACGTGAGGAGGAAAATATAGATAAAGGAGAGTCACCTCACTCAAAGGACAAACTATTTCCGCGGGGTGTGGCTGTTAGATACAAAAACAGGAAATGGATTGTCAACAGGAAGCTCAAAGAGGAAGGAATGGTTGAAATTAGAAGGCCATATTCCACTGCCATTCGACAAGTAGATAGAAGAAAGCTGAGTCGGTGGGATGATGAAAACTCCAATGTGAAGAAGAAGAGTTGATTGCTGAGAAGCACATTTTGTATTATAAAACAATTTTTATTTTTCTGTTGAACATGTAATTTTTAAATTTTTGAACAATTTTTGGGTAGCATCTACTGAGGGATGCTAACTTTTGGTATCCACTGAAGGATACCCGGAAGGCACACCTACTGAAGGGTGTTGGAAGGATTGCACTTACTGACAAGTGCTAAACAGGTTTGGGTCAGGCTCGTGACGTTAAACAAGCGCTACTAGGAGGCAACCTAGATTATCTCTCTTTTACTTTTGCATTTTAAAATTCTTAAAATAGGTTGAATTTTATTTTCAGTGTGTATGCTTGGCTTAAATACTTTCTGAAGATGTTTGACTGAATAGATTGCATGATGAACTTATTTGATGATGATTTGATGTGAATGATTATTGAGTTGTGTTGCATGTTGATATCCTGTGAAACAGATGTGTGATGAATTATGATTGTGGTCATGATGCTAAGCAGGGTGTATGAATGTATGTGTGTGAGAAAGCATGATGTGTGAGGTATTGAGCTCCAGAGTTATTGCTGTATGTATTGTTCACAGTAAAGCATGAATGATATTGCCTTAATCTTGATGATAGATTGGTTTACATGTGAATGTCATATGATTAAGGCCATGTTTGAAAACCCTTCTCTAGCCAAATTTTCACCCAAAATGCTTCAAAGAGTATACCCTTTTTGAACCATAGCCTTAAACAGATGAGAACCTTTGATTTGAAATTTTTACCTTGAGTTGGGTTGAGCTTAAGTGTATGTTTTAACAAGGTTCAAGTTTGGGGTTGTATGGGGAAATTGAAAAGCAGCTGAAAAGTATTGAGCTCAATTATTGAAAAAGAAAAATGCATGAGAAAAAGAAAAGAAAAGAAGAAAAGCATGAAAATGAGCTCAATGAAAAAGAAAAGGGAAGAAGTTAGGGAATAAGTGAGATTGGTGAGGAAGAGAGTTGTGCTTAAATGTTGAAATATTATGGTAGCTCTCTTAACTCAAGGATTTTGCTTTCCAGAAAAACCAATTTTTCTTGTTAGCCTAGCCTCATTACAAGCTTTGGAAAAGTCCTTTTGATGGCATTTGCATGTGAAGATGTTAATTGTTTAAGATGAATGGCAATTTTATTTCATGTGACTTGTGAATAATAAAGAGTGGAGTGCTACCCTAAACACTTGAGTGATTGAGTGAAACACTTGCTTGGTGAGAACTTCTAAATTTCATGATTGCATTTTTGCTTAGTGGATTGGTCATTCATAATGTGTAACATCTGTTGAGGAAAGTATAAGCTAAACTAATCAGAGAACATGCATGCATCTTGATTTGATTTCACTGATGATCTGAAATTGAGTAGGTCTTGTCATATACTTTAGGATTGTTGAATCATTGGATGAAATAGTAGAAAGCCAAGCTCTGTTTTGTCTTTAGTTTTGTTTGTTTGCTTGAGGACAAGCAAAACTCTAAGTTTGGGGTTGTGATAACGGTTGAAAAACCGTTATTTTCATATGCTATTTTGGACTAAATTATACCCTTTACTGCTTAGAATGAGCTTAGAATCAAGTAAAACTCAATAAATGTGTCAGTTGAGAGTCAAAAGTTGTTTTTAGCGATATTATGCTTGTTTTGCATTGTTTTGCAGCAATTCTGATAAAAGTGAAGATTGGAGATGAAAATGAATGTCTTAGACTCAAGGAAAATGAAGAAAATTGAAGAAAAGAAGAGTCTAGGAACTGCCCGGCGGCAAGGATTCAACACCAGGCGGTCTGATATGAGGAGAAGACACCCAGCAGAGGACGCCGGGCGGTAGACCCCTGCCGCCGGGCGGTTTGGCGGTACAAGGGAAACCGCACAACGGTAGACCCCTGCCGCCGGGCGGTGGTGTGATTTAGGGTAAACTGCCGGGCGGCAAAGTGTGATGTCGGGCGGTTGTCAGATGGGCTTGGGCCTGTTTTCTGTTGCACTCCTCAGTTATAAATAGCCCTGTTGCGATTTCCTATTCATTCTTTTAACAGAAGAGGGCGGCCAGACCTAATTTTCACTCTCTGGAGAGGATCTCTTGGATGCTTAGGCTCTTTTTCATCTTTTCTAGGGTTTGTTTTCCATATCTTCCATTATTTTCATCTTGGTTCACCATGACAATGGTGAACTAAACCCTTTTGTTGTTAGGGGAACAATGTAATCTTTTGATACTCTCTTTTATTGAAACTCTTGTTTAATTATATGATTTTCATATGCGTTTATTATCAATTGTTGGGTTTTCATCTGTGCTTAAGGCTTTTATCGTTTAACTCATTCGATAACTGTTATTTGCCTTTATTTATATGGGGATGTACAGTAATGTCATAAACTGGTGAGTAATTCCTTGGTTAAGCAATACCACCTAGGGATAGGGGGTAGGACGACCAATTGTTTTTGCTTTTGTTCGGTAATGATTTTCTAGTTGCTAGGGGAGGCTAGGGATAACAAGCCGGTAATTAGTAATAGGACCTTTTCACCGAGGGATCGGGTTAAGGGGAGGCCAAGAAAGTTTGCATAACAATTAGATAATAAAGCGCTTTAAACAAGAGGAGTAAATAAGAGAGAGAGGATTAGATGAAATTGTAAACCCCCAACAACTCCATTCATTCATACTCTTTTCTCGTCAACTGAATCACACATTGCATGTTTATTTTCTATTTTTGCATTCACCACAACAATTAATTTTTCTTTCACAAGTCTTACGAATTTAATTCACATGAACGATAAGGCCTTTTGAGTCTCATGGGAAGAACGAAAATGGGTTATACCATTTATATTACTTGAAACGATATGGTACACTTGCCATTCCGTTAACACATATGTTATTCTTTTATTAATTGTTAGAGTTTTTCCTCCATTATCTTTGCATGCTTTGTTTAAGACATTATTCAATAGTGTGATCTTTGATTATATCTATATGGACACATGTGGGTAGATCTAGACAGGAGGGAATTCTCTCGGGAGCAATATTACCTAGACATAGGGATAAGAGGACCGATTGCCTTTAAGCTTCTGTGCGAATGTAATGCATGAACAATTTCTAGAGAGACAAGAAATTGTAAACTAGTAATTAGGAGTAAGCTCTTTTCACCAAGACATTGGGATTAGGGTAAATTAGAAAGTGGCATTAACATTAATGAAAAAGCAGAATTCGTAAATTTGTTAGAGTGGATTAGGATAAGTCGGAAACCCCAACAACACAATTCATCCATATCCTTCAACTGTCAATTGATCAACTTTTTCATGTGCATGTTTAATTTTTGTTCTTGCATTTTAAACAACAATTTTCGTTACTCAAGTCTTATTATAATCAACCAATCACACGAAAGTATAGGCCTATGAGTCTCTAGGGAAACGATACTTGGTCTTACCACTTATTATTACTTGATACGATTCGGTATGCTTGCCGGAGTCTTAACACTTGTGTCAAATGATCAAGGCCATTTTTTATCACCCCTTTATTAGCCAATGCATGATTTTAGCCCAAATGAAAAAGAGCACAATGTGTTCTACCCTTTTTGAACCTTAAGCCTTGTCAGCACCCAATTTCGTCCGGGAAAGTAAATAATCAAAATTAAAGAATAAGAGAATAATAATTAATGGTGGGTAGAGGAAAAAAGGAAAAAGAAAATAATAAAATAATCTTCCTTAATGCAGGACACATAACTTTAGAATGTTTTTGAAATATTAGTTTAATATGATAATAATTTGAATCAATATTATGATAATAATTATAAGCAATAATTAAAATTAATATATTGCTAATTAGAAAAGTATGATTTCTTTTTTAAGATGGACATATTTTTTTACAATTATTATAATCAATGTCTTGAATTTTATTTGATTTATTTTTCTTGCAATCAAGACCATTTCTTTCCCTATTTTGTCCATTGTCAATTAATTCTCATTTAAGGCAAGATTGTCATAATATTACAATGAGTGTATATAAATACGCACTCTGTGACTGGAAAAAACAGAGAAAAAGACCTAGAGATAATAGAGATTGAAAGAGAGAGGATAGAGAAGAATAAGTTCTCACACATAAGAGTTCTGTCAACAACAACCATTGAAGAAGCACTAAGGGAATTCCAGAAGATAAAAAAGGTATGTCGCCTCTACACTCTTATTTTTCTCTTTTTATTATGCTTTGAAGTCTTCTCTCAAAGATCTTTTTTTTTTACGCACAGATAATGTTTTCTTAAAATCATATATTTTTTAATATAAGTACGCGTCAACCTATGACCATTTTCTTTTTCTTCTTTTTCCACAATTTTTTTTAATATAAAAAAAATACAAAATATTTAGAACAAAAAAAACGTTAATGTTTGTTAAACTAAGCCCTTTTTTTTTTACCAAAACTACGTGATCCTTGATTCTCCATCATATAGGAGCAAGGTCAATCCTTGTTGGGTTCACATTTCAAAAATCTCAAACAATCCTTTTTTTAACAAACTCACAAACCTTTTTCTAGATAAAGAACTACGCAATCCCTGATTGTCCATTATAAATGGATATACGTAGGCATAAGGTCAATCCTTGTCGGGTTCATAAGACAAAAAAAGTATTTTTGTTTCATAATAATTTCTTTTATTTTATTTTACTTTTATTTTTTGGGGAAAATTAAATATTTTGAAAAACCACACTAACTTTATACATTTAATTAGAGGTATTGCCTTTGGGCAGGTGCGCTAGGGTGCTAATACCTTCCTTACGTGTAACCGATTCCCGAACTTGAAAATCTCTTTTTCGTAGACCATGCTTCTATTTTAGGGTTTTTCCATAGTTTTTCCATAATAAATTATGGTGCCGACTCCCATAATCTTTTTTTAAACCCGTTTGTTTTTCGGTTCACCGTCCGGTCGCGATCCCGGTAACGACAAGCCTTAAACAAAATATGAAAACCCTTTGTGAAAATCTCTACCTTGAGCTAAGTTGAGAATCATTGTATGGTATTGATAAAGGTTCGGGTTTGGGGTTGTTGGGAAAGTTGAAAAGAAAGATAAGCATTGAGCTAAGTGTTGAGCAAGTATGAAAAAAGAAAAAGAAAAGAAAATAGAATGCAAAGAAAGAAAATCTCAACGCAAAAAGGGGAAAGTTGGGAATGAGTGAGATTGGTTTGTCTAAAGAGAGATTGTGCTTGAATGATAAATTTATGAATGACTCTCTTAACTCAAGGATTTTGTGATCTGGAAAAATCAATTTTTCTTCTTAGTCCAACCACGTTACAAGCCATGAAAAGTCCTTGTGATGACATGTGTGTGTGAGTATGTTTGATTGTGGTAAATCAAAGGCAATTTTGTTCTATGTGACATCGGGATAGTAAAGTGAAGGATTGACCTCTATATACACTTGTGTGATTGAGTGAAACACTTTTTCTAGTGAGGAATGGTTCCATGAATACATGATTACATCTATGCTTAGTTAATTGATCATTCATGAGAATAACATCTGTTGCATGTGATGTGATTACGTGAAGACCATGATGAGTGATTTTAATCAAGGCATGTGTACATCTTGATTGAATTATGTTTGATTAGCTGATTTGAGTAATTACTTGTCTTGGAAGAAATATTTTTTGAATGTGTTGAACCATTGTATTGATTGGTGGAAGTCTGAGTTACATCTTGTTTGCTTGAGGACAAACAAAGTTCTAAGTTTGAGGTTGTGATAACGGTTGAAATACCGTTATTTTATACTTAACTTTGATACTAAAACACTCTTTATGACTTAGAAACTAGCTTGAAATCATCCTTTTGCTTAAGTTGTGAGAATAAGAGAGTTGAAGGTGGTATTATTTGTTTTATGCTTGGTTTTCCTTGTTTTGACAGGAATTAAGCTTATTTGGAAGAAGAACTTGAAGTAGCAAGGAGATAGAGTAAGGAAAAGCTGGAAAAATAGCATATAGAAGAACCACAATTAGCGCTGAGCATCATTCTAGGGCGCTGAGCGCCAATTTCTTCTACCTCACGCCTGAGTGCCATCGCTGAGCGCCAAAGTCTCCTGTCTCACGCCTGAGCGCCACCGCTGAGCGACATAAGTGTCGCACCTAGCGCTGGGCGCCATTTTGGGCGTTGAGCGCTGACGACGTGGGCTTGGGCCTATTTTTTGCTATTTTTTATAAACTATATAGGGGTTTGAATGACCTAGAGGGTCTATCTTTTGATAGATATAGGCGCAGAAACACTCCTGTCACCCCTCGGAGGCGGATTTTGGATGCAGAAGCTCCTATCTTCAACTTTTAGGGTTTTATCTTTCATTCTTTTCCATATTTCATCTAGGTTCAACATGTCTATGGTGAACTAAACTTCCATTGTTGTTGGGGAAACGATGTAATCCTTTGAAACTCTCATGTATTGAATTGATTTATATTATATATGCTTTACTTCATTAAAGGTTACGGCTTTTCCTCTATACTCAATGCTTGCTTTGTTTAACTTATTCAATTGCATGATTATTGCTTTTGTCGATATGGACATATACGGGGAAATCTAGAACTAGGGAATTTCTCCCAAAGGTAGTATTACCTAGACATAGGAATATGAGGGTTGGTTGCATATGCACTCCTGTGCTTCAGAATTAATTATTAGGAATGCTAGGAATTGTATGAACTCGTAATTAAGGATAGACTTTCTTCACCGAGACATCGGGTTTTAAGTGTTTTAGAGAGTGACATTAACATTAATGAAGAAGATGAATTAGTAAATACATGAGAGTGGATAGGATAAGTCGGAAGCCCCAACAACATAATCATTCCATATTTTATCAACCAATCACCTGTGCATTCTTTGGTCAATTGATCAACACTTGCATTTATGTTTATTTTATGCATTACAAAACCTAATATTTTCGTTCTCAAGTCTTAAATAATTAACAAATCACATGACTGTTTAGGCTGTGAGCCTCTAGGGAAAACGATACTTGGTCTTACCAATTATATTACTTGATACGATTCGGTACACTTGCCAGAGTCTTAACACTCGACCTTTCCACACCTTGCACCGTTTGGTGCCCTTCTTTTCCCTCACCGCCTTCCACTATTCGGCTACTGTTCGGCCTTTACGGTCAATACCGTTGGATCTCACTTTCCTCCTACCTTTCTTCTCCTTCTTATATACTTTCGAACCCTTATCATCACCTCCCACCTTATACCATAACACAGTGTTGCTTCCGTTGTCTTGTATCTTGTGCACTAAGTGAACTATGGTAATGTTTGTGGTGAAGAACAATGATTGTTTTGGGGAAATGTTGCATGTTACTGGCTGTCAAGACCTGTTTCACTTATACGTTGTTTAGTCATATAAGTTTTGATGTTTTATGAATGGTTGAATTGTTGTGTAAATTATGCTATTGCATTGTGAACAATTAAGTATTAGTAGACCTATATATGTATCATGAAATGATGATTTTACTTTTGTAGTTAGTTGCTGGAATGTAACTGAAGGAATGCTTTGATTAATACTTGGACAATTTTGATTGAAACTTTCACATGGTATGGATTGTGTGTGCTGTTAGGCTTGCTTTAAAGTGGTTAATTTTGTCCTGTCTTTGTCTAAGTTAAAAAAGTTGTTGGCAGTTAGATGAATATAGAAAACTGTCTAATGTAGTGTAATATGACAGTTTAGGTTTGTGGTGTTTGGTTGAAGTCTTGGTTCCATGAAGTCGAAGAGGGTTTTGATTCATAATAAACCTAATGTTTCTATTCAAATGGAAGAAGTTGATTTTGATTGAAGTTAATATGATTTTTTTTTTGTTTTGAGAGATTTGATCTTGTTTTAGATTGGTACTTTGTGAATTATATTAGTCAAATGTAATAATTCTCAACGACATCAGCAAATGTAATCCTCTGTTAGGTATCATTAAACATATTTCCTATTTCAATGCGTACTTTGTTATATCTTCTAAGTTTTTTGAAATATTGAATTTGTACAATAAGAAAAAAATTGAGTGGTTTTGAATAGTTCTATTTATTAATTGCATGTCAGTCTTTGTTAGGTTTGTTGTGCAAAGATCAAGTGAAATTGCATGTCAGTCTTTGTTAGGTTTGTTGTGCAAAGATCAAGTGAAGGTAGGCCTACTACTTTGATAGATCTTGGCTGAACACTAAATAAAAGAAGAAGAAGGTTCGAAAAGCTATCACCGAAGGTTCAGTTTAACATATCCCCTTACGATGTTTGTATACTTGAAATGTAATTGATTGAATATGATTGGTAGTTTTTGTGAACCTTGGTTCAACATATGTTTCATTTCAAGTTTAATCATGATGGTTGATGCATCAAAGTTGTATATGCTTTATTTTGTATTGTTTAAGCATGTTTTGGTGTGGTTGTTTTTGTTGGCTGAATATGTTTGTTGTAGATGAATGAAATGTATTGAAGAGTGCAACCATTTTCAAGTCCAAGTAATTCTTAAATGCCATCTGATTTGGAATGTGAGGTGATTACCTTGATTCTACTCCCTAAAACTAACTAATAAAGAAATGTAATTAAGTTAGACTTATACACGTACTAAAACTAGATTACCTTGAAAGATCAATTTCCCCATAACCTTTAATTGACTTTAAGTTATTTGTTATTGGATAGGATAAACTTGACCATAGTTTATCATCCTAAGTTTTTCTTCCATGTTGGACGTAAGTACTAACAAGTTTATTAGTTATGTGACATGGAGTTTTGTTGTTTAGGTTAAATATTTTTCCATTTGTCTTGTCACAAAACATGACCGAAGTACCCAAACACTGTGTTCAGACATAACAAAATCTCTTTTATGTTTGAACATTGCCTTTATTTACAATAGTACTACTACATATTTTTTTAGGTGTCGTGTTTATGGTTCAAACATAAATAACGTAAATAACTATTTTTATATTAGTACAAACCCTCCTCCCTTTTCTATTTATAAATCTCTTCAAGGTTTTTAGCTGTAAACATATTTGAAACTAATGTCTCTCTTTTTCTATATTTTTCATGTAAATGCAACGTATTTTTTTCTTTATGTGATTTTTTTTTGGCTGAGTTGGTTTCTTCTTTCAAGGATAGTGACCACTTTTTTTTATAAATTTATCTTCTTAGTTTATTTTGAATTAATCGATTTTTGGTTTCTAATAACTTCTATATATTTTTTTTTTGTGAAAGTTCAAATTTTATCTTCACATTTTTTATCCCCATTATATTGACACCTCATGTCAAAATCCATTTTAATTACGGAATATTCCTATCATTTTCTTCTTAAAAATCAATTGTAGATAATCTATTAAGGATTTTATCCTATCAAAATAAGGAGATTATCAATTTTATCTCCTTTATACTATTATTTTCATTAATAACAACTTTAGAGATAGAAGCTATAGGAATTGATTTATAAAACTATCTATTCATAAACAATTTATATTTCTATATTAATTACACATGTTTCTATCACTGTGTAGTATTGAATTTTCATACCCTTTTTAAAGGCTTTGAATGCTTCATATGCGTATTTGTATAGTATTCAAGTATTGAAATTGAATATGTAACAATGTGTAAAGCAAACTATAGTGTCATTGAATAGAATACAGGTATTGAGGTTCAATGCAAAAAGAATAAACATGAGAAGAAACGTTATGAAAGCAAATGAAAATATCAGTATTATAATGAATCAACTCTATATTCAACAGTGTATATTGGTACAAAAGGTGCTGAATATGCCGATAGAGAAAGGAAACTGTATTCAACAAGTAGCAACCAACCATAGCTGTCATAATGGAATAAAAACTTCACAAGTAATCGATACTATAAAACGGTAACCTTTTGCAATCAAATTGAACAAACATTAAGAGAATTCTCGTGTGAAGAATCAAAACCAAATTCTTTGGTGGATGTTTCTTCACCAAGGACTTTTGTTCTAACATAATAAGCTGGTTTTTTAGGCACAGTAGTCACTTTACTTTTGTTGGTTAACATAGATACAATGTTGGAGATAGAAGGACGATCATCTGCCTTTTCTTCCACACACAACAGACCAGCATGCACACATCTTAGCACTTCATCTTCTGAAAATGAATCATTCAGTGATGAATCCACCAACTTAAGAACCTCACCTTCTTTCCAAAGCTCCCATGTCTAAAGAGTAGTTGTTTTTTCAAGTTAAATTACCAATAATAATAACAGTATTAATGTGTGATGAAACAGTAAAGTGAAGTACTTATCGTACATGTCCTACTAGATTGAGTTGTCTTTCTTCAGTGTAGAAGCTATTGTTTCTTTTGCCACTAACAATTTCAAAGAGTAACACTCCAAAGCTATACACATCAGATTTTGTTGAAAAAACCCTTCCATAGCATATTCAGGAGACATGTAGCCACTACAAAATGTAAATAATGAAAAAACATGTTACAAAACAACTTTAGTTTATACAAGAACTATGATAATGAACTTGGTTCACTCACTAAGTGCCAACAATCCTGTTGGTGTTTGATTCAGAATCCTGCTGTGTGAACATTTTTGCTATACCAAAATCAGAAATTTTGGGTTCATATTATTAAAGTGTAATGCAAATTCTAGAAAAATGTAGAAGCACCTTAGATAGAAGAATTCAAATGTAATACAAGTTCTAGAATGTTGTAGAAAAGCCTAAGATAGAAAGAAAAATCAAGAATAGTCTACATATGTGAAAATTTAGAACATTCCACATAAGTTATGGCTAGTATGTTCTAGAATATTCTATGGGTCTATAAATGCCCATGAACTCTACCATTTGAAGCATGTAGACAAGAAGCCAACATCTACAACAACTAAGAAACCTACAACATTTCTTCCAACTACTACTTCTACATTCTACTATCTCCACATTTTCTCTACCTTATCAACTACTCCTTTCACAACCTCAAAATACTAACACATATTCTCGTCAAGGAGTATGTTGCTAGCTTTCAAGTCTCTGTGAATGATTCTATGTCTTGAGTATTTGTGAAGGTATAGTAATCCTTGAGCAATTCCTTCTATTATACTGAAACGCTTATTCCAATCTAGCAAGTGATTTTGTGTACAATCTTCCACAATGAAACATGAATATCCTTGTCATTTCATGATAGAAAAACTGTTGTAACTATTTAGCCATCATAGTATGCGAGAAACATTAAGTTCAAAAGTTAATTAGCAGTTCTTAACATAGGAAACCCAATTATTGATCTAATAATGAATTTTTGAAGCTGAAAATTTATCATCAGAAGAGAACATATAATAAAGGGTTTCTGGATAAATGACTTGAAAAGTCGACTTTAGGAATCTTTTACCAAATAGTTTTCATTTTTTTCATATGCATATTCAACACCCAATGATCTTAACATTCTTACCAAATAAAATGCAATCCACGCTTTTGTTAGGCATGTATTCATAAATCAAAATCCTCTCTTCTTCGTGAATGCAGTAACTGAGTAGCTGAACCAAATTTGTGTGCTGGAGTTTAGATATGACTGTTAATTCATTTTTAAATTCAACTAGACCTTGTCTAGAAGATTTTGAAAGTTTTTTCACAGCAACTTCTTGCATTGTAGGTAGAACTCCCTGAAGAAAAACCAAAAAAATCGGTAATCCTCAGTAAATGCTATATTTTAACAGTTTCATGTGACCTTCTAAACTAGAAAGAACAAAATGGTTACCTTATAAACAGGTCCAAAACCACCTTGTCCTAACTTCTTTTCAGATGAAAAGTCATTTGTTGCCTCCATTATTGATGCATACTTAAAAACTTTTAAGTCATGTTCCTCCTTTAAAACAACTTCTAGTTTTTCTGCACAAGAAGAGATGCTGGAAGCTTCAGATCCTCATTTTCAATCCCCATTCTTTTGGTTTTCAGCTCTATTTAAATGACAATGTATTACAGATAAAAACCATAATCAGGGAACAGTGATAAAAATCATGAAGTAAAACACTTTTCAGGAATGTAGATTATAAAGTAAAACAACATTGATGCATACCTTCAAGGGCATGTTTTCTTTTCCTTGACACTCTACAACACAGAAGGAAAATGCAGATTACGAGTATAGTAACTCCTATTGCAACAATTGGCCATATCCAATTTTTTTGTTCTGATAAAAAAAAAAGTGATTAAAATCAAGAAACAATCATTGACTTCAAAAACAACACTTCGAAGAAATCTATCTAAACCAAGAAATATAAACCTAACTATATCAAGACTAGAATAAATGAAGTTTACCAAACAAAAGAAGACATTCCGGATAAGAGACATAGGTATAATTAAGAGAAAACAGGCAAAATTGTAGCTAATAAAAGCAAAATAGAAATCCATATTTTGTATAAAAAAGTAATAGTAGATATAACTAGTTTAAATATGTTTACGTTCCCATGAGAAATAATACTTTGAAATACACAAATTTTTAAACATTATCCTTCATTATTTTTTCTTTTCTTTTTTTTACAGATACAAAAATTCACTTTTTTATTTTACTTTTTTATTTTACTCATATAATATATTTTACTCCTAACATTACTCTTTTCATAAATATAAAGGCATTTGGCTTGTATAATTTTATATTTAATAAAAGGGTACTATAACTAAATTCTAAAAGCTCACAGATAAACACTTTAATCATTCCTCCCATCCAAAACTATTCCATGAGGGAAACAGAAATCAAACTTTTAGTTTTAAAAGACTTTAACTTGGTAACTTTTAGGTTTAAAAAAAGTAGGAAAAATATAAATTTTAGAACGATTAGAAAATAAGTCATAAATACGATCAAATTTCTGTATGGCCAAAGAAAACATCTTCCGAATTACATATATAATTTAACCTAAACAAATATAGGTGCATGTTAGTAAAGTTGTGAAATTATACTGATAGCATACACTTACTTTTATGATGGTTGCTCTTTACTAGCATGTAAAACTTGTCACCCTCACTTGCAATATTGGTACCCTTTAGACCTGTCAAATTGGCTCTAATAATAAATCCTGGCCCTAGTCCATGTGGGTTGGGACAAAAAAGTCCACAGAACCAAAAAAATCTTTTACTAAAACAGAGCTAAAAAAATCCAAAGCTATGTGGGTCAGGACCAGCCCAAAGACTTTCTTTTTAAAAAAAAAAACTAAATATTCAACAATTAAACATGAGAAATCATAATTCACAAGCATCAAAACAGAAGAAAATAAGACATAAAAACTAATATGTGACCATAAAATAACTAATCAATCAATCATTAGACCAACCAAAGAAATAACTAATCAAATATAGAATAAAATGAAAATTTAAACAATCAAAACAAAGAAACTGACATGGAATTGAAGCCACAATCAACTTTAAAAAAATAGAACAGAGAAATGCAATTTCTAATCATAGAAAACAATCTATACATCCTTAAAATTATGCATCTCCCAGTATAAAACTCCTTAAAATAATAACTTGAAAAGTTCAAATGTCAGAATATAATTTTGAAAATAACAGGACAGCAAAAGAATAAGCATAAAATGCATACTGCATCTCCTCTAGTATTTCCAAACAATGCAACATCCTCTTCCTGACAATGAAAGTACCATTTCCAGAACATGTACAACAAGATGTAAGCATGGAACACCTAATCTAACACCCAGCAGCCTTGAGGAAATTGTCAAAGGGACTAGCAGGAGGTAGCCTCATGGGGTCCTTTGCCAGCTGGCCATGCTCACCATCGTTTCCTACCTATAAAAGTAGTAATAAGTTAACAAAGTCAGCACTGCATTTAAAGAGTTGGATTCTTTTAGAACAGAACTCAGTAATTTTAATAGCACAATATATATTTGGTACATTTAAGTTTTTTCAAATTTCAGTTTCAATCTCTCTATAATATTTTTTGTTCCTTCAGCATTAATTTTAATCCTTGAAGTAGTGTAGACTTTGTCAAAATGATGAAAGGGATTTTAGAATTAGAGGCTAAAAATAGACACCTTTTAGAGGAACTGATAAAAGATCAAACCTTCAAACTTTTAGAGAAACCAAAAACATTGTTTCCCCTTTCTAAACTAAGTGGAATCTTGGCAAATAATGATTGCACCATCCAGTGTTACCAGAATCAGAACAAACCTTATCAAGTGCTAAGTTTCTAACATCAGCAATTGCCAAAAACGATTTATCAGCTGCTTGGATGTAATGATTCTCAAAGGTCAGCTGATGGGTGTCGCAGCTCATACAAATTTGATGTGCATAAAGAATGCAGTATAGTGCTAGGAAGTGACTCCTAGGTCGTCTCTCAAGGACCAAACTCTGGTTCAGAATCAGGTCTCACACGAAGTGGGGAGTTGTTGAAAGTGTTTGTACAAGTAGAATTAAATTAAATTAAAACTGAAAAGGAAATACAATCAAACATAATTGAAAACATTGAAATGTAATTAAAATGCAACGAATAATAAAAAAAATACTTGACTAAAAATTAAATGCATATTATAAGAACATTCAAAGCCATCCATTAGGGAAACAATAAATTAAAACCACATTAAAAGTGAAAATAAAATAAAATAAAATGATTAAAGCCAAATTCATTCCTAATAAAAACAAAATCCTAAATCTAAGTTCAAATATAGTAATAAAATGAAACCATTAAATTTTTATCATCAAGTTACGTGGTAGCCTAGTTTTTTCTCCAATTAATGCCACTTGCCTTCTCCTAAGAAAAAGGAAAAATTGATTACCTTGGTGCAGCCCAAGCTAGGACGTTACACCCATTTTCAAACATTAAATAAGCATTACTTTAAAGAAAAGAAAAAAAAATATACCTAACAAAAAAATGGAATCAGCGTGGACAATTCAATTTAAGGAAAACACATCACCACTTGAAATTAGAAAACATATTTAAATGCATATTGTGGTATCTACCAAGCACATCCATCACGGGAATCAACATGATAAAAGCATATGGGCAGTGAAAGAAAATAAATGACTAAGGTGCTCCCTAAATGCATTCAGTTAAAATAAAAAGAAAGACAATGAAAGTTTGAAACCGTGAATTAAAAATTAATCAATCAACTAAAACCTTGTAATGCATTCTACCTCAACGTGTTCAACTTGACAAAATATATGTAAACAAAGGAAAGAAAAAGGAAACTGCTACGTGCCCTTCATTCTCCAACGGAGGTGGCTGCTGCACCCCCTCTAAAATTGAAAATCAACTTGAATGCTACATTCTGGCATCCTGGTGCATGTGGCAGCTATGCTGAAGCAATCCGAGACACTGTCAAAAGCTGGAAGAAAAGCAAAGTCAAATATAAACGGCTGCAGCAGTGTTTCCCAATTTCCCATTCAATCACCGTTTTCAATCACGGTTGTTCCAGCAAAAGTTAGTCTCCCATTTTGGTTCCATTATGAGCGTGGAGAAAAGAAAATGTGTGAAGGAAAGAGATGTTCGAAAATATAGAAGCTGCTAAAAACGACGTTCAACAATCTAGACCCCAAATCAAATTAAATCACCGTGAGCTGGACCCATTCTTCATTCCATAGAAACAATGTTAAAGAAAGCTTAGAAAAAGAAAAATGCTTGTTTCCTTCAACCCATGAGAGAAAAACCGTTAACTACATCCTCCCAAAATCAGAAAATATTCCAGCACCTCTTATGAATGAATTCTGCCGAGAGAATCTCTAGCCAAAGAGACGGCTACTGTCTTAACAAGAGGCCAAATGTCCTCCAAAAATAGGGTGGGGTCCACCCAACCCTAGGGTAGAACATGTGTCTCACAAAGTTTTGGGCTTTTACAAATTTGCCACTAAAAAGGGCCCAATGCACAAAAGCATAATTAAAGTTTCTAATCAACTAAATTACAATTTAATTCAAATTTGAAATTTTCAAGTGAAGAGTCTTGAATTTATTTGGTGCCCTCCAAATGTCCCAAATTGTGTTTCCGAAATTTTCCCTGAAAATAATAATGCAAATAATTAACTCAGAAAATTCAAATTAATTAAAATTAGAATTTTCGGTCAAATTAAGCATAATTAGGAAAAACGGGAAAATACCGGACAATTAAGCACAATTCCCTGATTAATTCTAGCACAATAAACTAAGTGAAATCAATAAAATATCGACTCATCA
This sequence comes from Vigna mungo, assembly GCA_036885675.1. Taxonomy (NCBI): domain Eukaryota; kingdom Viridiplantae; phylum Streptophyta; class Magnoliopsida; order Fabales; family Fabaceae; genus Vigna; species Vigna mungo. The sequence continues at coordinate 13,463,687 of CP144694.1, read as the reverse complement.
AAATATACCATACTTAGTCTTTTGCACTCCTAGGCAAAATCAAGACGCAAAACAGGGAACTGTTCAAAGGACATCAGGGAATTGACACAGACTCAGCAGACAAAAGACAAAGACTAACAAGGACAAAAACAAATAAATTACAGTCCTCAAGGAATCCGACCAAGGAAAAGTAGTAGACAGTATCCACACAGAATCAAAGAAATCAGATACTCAAAGAAATCATCCAAGCAATTCAAAGCATGACAAAATGATCAATCCGCTCGAGAGGTGAATCAAAAGCAATAGAACCTCACAGATGCACATTGTCAGTGTTTCTCTCAAGTGTCTAAGGTAAACAATGTCAACTCAATGCACTCAAGAAAGCAAACACAGACAGACTTGGCAAGCCTCTAATATCCACACTCAAAAACATATGCATGTTCAAATCAAAAGGTCTTTTATGGATGTAATGGGGCCAAGGAAAAGGGAAGATATGATATGGATGAGAAGCTACAAACCAATAGAAATAGAGGAGCAATGGGGAACAAGTGAAATCACAGTTAAATAACACTCAAACCCTCTAATTCAATCCTCTTCTTGACTCCATTATTCACACAATTTTATTTATTTATTTTTTCTCATTTTTCTCTGTTTTTTTTTTTCATCTTGTCTCTTTTCTTTTCTCTCTTTTTAGAACACAACTGTAAGACACAAGACACACATATATTTACAAAACAAAACAAGAAGAGGAACCAACTAGCCAATTCATCAGAATCTCCCAGAGACCACACTTATTCCCAAAACAATTCCAAAGCTCCAAAATTCCCTAAGGTTAAGGTAATCATGGTTTTTTCACTTAGGGCTAGTGTATGAGCTTCAAAACAGAGAAATGGGGAAAGTATAGGCTCAAAATGTGTTATCAAGGAATCACAACAAGGTGGGCTCATCTGGCTAGAGAGGCTCAACAACAAACTGCCTTTATCACTTTCAAACATGCATATCAATCAAGAATCATCAAAAAGAGTCAAGCCAAGGCATATGTGCAAGCAATCACGAGACATATCACAAAAGAAAGAATATCAAGTGGCTCAAATCTCACACAGGGTATCTCTGTCACATCAAATTAACCTCTCAAACATCATAATCATCTTTCCAAACAAAGAAAAGCAAGGAATCCAACAAATCAGAGTATCAATGAAGTGAAGGACAAGTCTAAAACCTAAACCAAGTCCAGAAATCAAGAGAAACATGCAAAACTGTACACAAGACACAACAAAAACTACCTAAAAAACAAAAAATTTAACGCAGAAAACATAAACTAACAAAGAAAGTAGAATTCTCCCCCAATAGACCACACTTAAACTACGCAGTGTCCTCAATGTGTCACAAGCATAAGATCACAATCATAATAGTCAACAGATCAAGGACAAGGGCAATAAAAGCGGGAAAAAGGGAAGAAGGGAAAGAAGAAAACTCCCCTGATCATGGTGACAGTTGCCAATTTTGGACTTTTAGGGAGATCTCTTCCACCACCGGGTTCAACAAGGAAGTCTTTAGGAAGAACTGCTTCAGTCTCCAGATTTGATCAAGCAGGGAGATGTCCTCCACAGCTGGATCTAAGAAGCAGTGATTGTTGATGAGCTGGTTCAGCTGGTGTCTATTGATGTTAAAGCTCTTGTATATGCTTGCACCTTTGTTTTTCACTATGGGTGCTTGTTGGTCAAATTCATGTGTACCTCCTGCAACATGGTTAGTGCACTGTGGCTCCACAGAAATAACATGCAGGGGTATAACACCCAATCCCAGTGTAAGAGGTTGAACCTCAGATATACCCTCAGAACATGAATCAATCTCAAATGTAGAAACAATATCAACAGCAGGCTCAGATTCATGTTCAGTTCATGGAGAACAAACATTTAGATGTGATAGCAAAAGGTGGTTCTCATCATGCAAGGAGGGAGAATTAAAAGCATGCTCATCAACAATATAATCATCAACATACCTATCATCAGCATAATCATCAACAACATAATCAATAATAGGTATGTCTACCTCCACTTCCCTGAAAATTGGTTGAGTGGTGGAAGGTGAAGCTGGTGTACCTATCTTAAAAGTGGTACTCATGTCAGCCTGGTCCTCAAATTCTTCATCAGTCTCCTCAGGTGCAAGACTGGGGACATAGGAGTGTGGGAAAGTAGGTGGCACAACACTAAGCTCATGACTCTACTCCTCATCTCCTATGTGGATGGCATCAACATCATCTAGAATCTGAACAGCCTGAAATGGTGATTCCTCTGAAACTTGGGACTGTTCCTCAATGAGCTGAGTGACCATCTGCCCCACCTGATTGCTCAAGCTCTGAAAGGGAGCTATAAATTCCTGCTGAAACTCCTGATATTGCATATTCTGAGCAGTCTTCTGTCTCAACAACTCCTTCAATGTAGGCTCAGAAGTAGTGTGAGGATGAGGAGTTGCTTGGACAGGCTCATGAGACTGCAGCTGCTGTGGCTCCTGGACAGGTGGAGGCATACAAGTACTCTGGAATGGTGGTTCTTGATATTGAAGCTGTGAAGTACCATACCATCCCAGGTCAGGATCATTCCACCCAGGATCGTTGCTATATGAATCAAAATGATGTTGAGTAGGGGAGAATCTATCCAAAAACAAATACTTAAGATCTTCCCAATTGGCCCTGAATTCTGGTGGAAGATGAATAAGCCATTCCCATGCTGCTTCTTCTAATGAATGCGGAAATGCCCTTAAAAACATGTGATCATCAGGGACATGAAGAGGTTTCTTCGAAGAGCAAATGGTGTAAAATTCCTCCAAATGTTTATGTGGGCATTCACCTGCAAACCCATGAAACCTAGGCAGCAAATCTGTAAGTCCAGAGGTGAGAACGCAATGAACATCAACCTCATCAAGTGGAACCGGCTCCCAAAGAGCACTCTCAAGAATGGAAGGATGAGTCATATTGTCCTCAACATAAAAATCAGCAGAATATGCATGAGAAGCAATATCAGAGGCACAGGAAGAAGAAACAGTATCCACATAGCCAAAACAGGTAGACATGGGAAAGAAGGGAGAAAAGAAGAATGCAATGAAAATATGCAACTAAAGCTACCTAAATGCAACACACATAACACACATACAAAAACGAACACACAAAACAGAACATCACACTCACAACACAAGACAAAACAAAACACACACTAACACAACAAAGACCTAAAATCGAACCGTTGGTCCCCGGCAACGGCGCCAAAATTTGATGGGTGTCGCAGCCCATACAAATTTGATGTGCATAAAGAATGCAGTATAGTGCTAGGAAGTGACTCTTAGGTCGTCTCTCAAGGACCAAACTGTGGTTCGAGAATCAGGTCTCACACGAAGTGGGGGGGTTGTTGAAAGTGTTTGTGCAAGTAGAATTAAATTAAATTAAAACTGAAAAAGAAATACAATCAAACATAATTGAAAACATTGAAATGTAATTAAAATGCAACGAATAATAAAAAAAATACTTGACTAAAAATTAAATGCATATTATAAGAACCTTCAAAGCCATCCATTAGGGAAACAATAAATTAAAACCACATTAAAAGTGAAAATAAAATAAAATAAAATGATTAAAGCTAAATTCATTCCTAATAAAAACAAAATCCTAAATCTAAGTTCAAACATAGTAATAAAATGAAACCATTGAATTTTTCTCATCAAGTTACGTGGTAGCCTAGCTTTTTCTCCAATTAATGCCACTTGCCTTCTCCTAAGAAAAAGGAAAAATTGATTACCTTGGTGCAGCCCAAGCTAGGACGTTACACCCATTTTCAAACATTAAATAAGCATTACTTTAAAGAAAAGAAAAAAAAATATACCTAACAAAAAAATGGAATCAGCGTGGACAATTCAATTTAAGGAAAACACATCACCACTTGAAATTAGAAAACATATTTAAATGCATATTGTGGTATCTACCAAGCACATCCATCACGGGAATCAACATGATAAAAGCATATGGGCAGTGAAAGAAAATAAATGACTAAGGTGCTCCCTAAATGCATTCAGTTAAAATAAAAAGAAAGACAATGAAAGTTTGAAACCGTGAATTAAAAATTAATCAATCAACTAAAACCTTGTAATGCATTCTACCTCAACGTGTTCAACTTGACAAAATATATGTAAACAAAGGAAAGAAAAAGGAAACTGCTACGTGCCCTTCATTCTCCAACGGAGGTGGCTGCTGCACCCCCTCTAAAATTGAAAATCAACTTGAATGCTACATTCTGGCGTCCTGGTGCATGTGGCAGCTATGCTGAAGCAATCCGAGACACTATCAAAAGCTGGAAGAAAAGCAAAGTCAAATATAAACGGCTGCAACAGCGTTTCCCAATTTCCCATTCAATCACCGTTTTCAATCACGGTTGTTCCAGCAAAAGTTAGTCTCCCATTTTGGTTCCATTATGAGCGTGGAGAAAAGAAAATGTGTGAAGGAAAGAGATGTTCGAAAATATAGAAGCTACTAAAAACGACGTTCAACAGTCTAGACCCCAAATCAAATTAAATCACCGTGAGCTGGACCCATTCTTCATTCCATAGAAACAATGTTAAAGAAAGCTTAGAAAAAGAAAAATGCTTGTTTCCTTCAACCCATGAGAGAGAAACCGTTAACTACATCCTCCCAAAATCAAAAAATATTCCAGCACCTCTCATGAATGAATTCTGCCGAGAGAGTCTCTAGCCAAAGAGATGGTTGTTGTCTTAACAAGAGGCCAAATGTCCTCCAAAAATAGGGTGGGGTCCACCCAACCCTAGGGTAGAACATGTGTCTCACAAAGTTTTGGATTTTTACAAATTTGCCACTAAAAATGGCCCAATGCACAAAAGCTTAATTAAAGTTTCTAATCAACTAAATTACAATTTAATTAAAATTTTAAATGTCCAAGTGAAGAGTCTTGAATTTATTTGGTGCCCTCCAAATGTCCCAAATTGTGTTTCCGAAATTTTCCCTAAAAATAATAATGCAAATAATTAGCTCAGAAAATTCAAATTAATTAAAATTAGAATTTCCTGTCAAATTAAGCATAATTAGGAAAAATGGGAAAATACCGGATAATTAAGCACAATTCCCTGATTAATTCTAGCACAATAAACTAAGTGAAATCAATAAAATATCGACTCATCACCAGCCAATTTGAGAGCTTCTTCCTTGCACATGTCCCAAGTGATTCAGAATTGACTTATTAGTTTAGCATTTCATAAGTATCATAAATATGCATATAGACAATACCATCAATGATACTTTTTTCTTTTCAATTCAAAATGCTAGCCTTTCTCTCCCCGTTCATCCAGATTTGAGGAGAAAGGCAGGGATACAAAAAAATGGCTTGTACACATGCAAGACAAAGAACGTACCGATTCCATAAGTTGTCCAATGCTGATAACAACATAGCCAGTTCATCTGCATCCAGCTTAAGAAACAAAACAGCACCAGAAAGTGAGAGAATGTTGGGTTTATGAACAAAATATGATCACTGTTACCATTTCCAGAACATGTACAACAACAGAAAATATTTTTCCAAAATAAAAGAGGAAAGAAAGAAATCACTGTTACCTTGGATTATCTACTAAGAATCTGGTAGCAATGATCTATGCTTTGGCTGAGAATGCTGAACTAAGTAAACAAGTGGATATTGAACATGGCCACAACTGCAACAGATTAATTTAATACCAAGAATCAAGCTACACAATTAACATACAGATTAATTCACACAACAAATTAATTTAATACTTGTGATTACTTTCACTGACCACAATATGTTATAAAATCAACCTTTAGTCGTGGATCAAGAATAGCTCCAAAAGCTAACCCAATACTATACTCCTTCCAATACTTTTGAAACTTTTCTTTCATACTCATAGCCATATCCTTTAAGGTCGCATCTTCATTCAACAAATTCTCTTCAATGATAAGTTGAATTTTCCAAATTTGCATAAAATATAAGTTTGAAGTGGGATAAGATGAACCAGACATCATGTTTGTAATCTCATAAAATGGTTCTAAGAATTGACATATTTTCTCTCCCCTATCCCATTCCTCAGAAGATGGACAATTTTTATAATTTCTATCAACCACTTTGAGAATTTGAAAAGCTTCCTTATATTAGATTGCACTTTCAAGCATTAAATAGGTTGAATTCCATCTTGTAGTCACATATAATCTCAAACCCATGCTTACATTTAAGCGAGCATCACTAACACATTCTTTGAATTTGAGAGTTCTTCCATCTGACGATTTAACATACTTAATACTCTCTCTAATACTATGAAGTGCTTTGTCAATGACCTTTAAACCACCTTGAACTATCAAATTAAGAGTATGAGCACAACATCGTACATGGAAAAACTCACCATCACATAATAAATTTCTATGAACTCGAAGATGGCTTTTTGGAATGTCTTGCAAATTATTATTGGCAGAAGCATTGTCCAAGGTAATTGAGAAAATTTTCTTATCAATACCCCATTGTTTTAGGCAATCAAACACCACACTTTCTAGTTCAGCACCTGTATGTGGTGGTTTCATCCGACAAAAGTTAAGAATCTTACTTGTTAATTTCCAATTTTCATCAACAAAGTGTGCAGTTAGGCAAATATATCCCTCAGAAGTAACTGCAGTCCAAACATCAGAGGTTAAACAAATTCTATTAGGAATCCTAGACATTATTTGCTTAACATTCTCCTTTTGTTCAAGGTATTCTTTTTCCACATCTGAAACAGTAGTGTTCCTACATTTCATGTCAACATTAGGATTAATGTACTTTATCCATTCTCTGATTCCTTCATATTCAACAAAATTATAAGGAAGACTATGTGTAATTATAGCTCTTGAAAGTAACTTCCGATGAATTTTTTGATTGATTTTTCGGGTCCCAAACTTTCCTTCTTGGTAAAGATCCACATCTAAGTTTGCAATACTTCAACATGCATTTACATGCCGACTTAAATGTGAAGTTCCATAATTGTTTTTAGCAACAGGGTGTTTCCCAACCTTGTAGTTATTGCCACAATACTTACATGCAACCTTTTCAATGCCATCCTCATCTTTTCCTATTTTTGTGAAAAAATTCCAAACATTTGAGACTTCTTTTTTATTAGTGGTAGCACTCTCAGATGGACCAGGAGTTTCAGATGCAAGATCATCAACCAAAGTTAAGGGATTACTCTTAAGGTGGTCCATATTTAAAAACTATTGCACACAGCTACATAGATAAATGAAAAATTAATGTAAGTCCTATAAAACTAAGAATAAATTTATAAATATATATAGCTCATCTTTTAGCTAAACACACCAGGTGCTTATAAATTCAAACAAAAAAAAAAGAATGTTATCTTAATCAGAAAAAAAGAATATCCCACCCATTCAATACAAAGAATGCAGACTGCACGAGTTCAATAAAACAAAAAAAAACAAAAAACAAAACAAAAGGCAGAAAAAACAAAATGGATCATTAGTAACAAGAAAGAATCCAAGTTTGGAAGCAAGTAGAGAGTAAATGATTTGTCAGAAAATAAGTTTGGAAGAAAGTCTCTTGATTCAATCACTTTTGTCTTGATTATCAGAATAGTCGATGACAAGAAATTTTAGTCTCCATAGATATGTGCCTTAAAAAATGACATAACTGACTTTGACAGATCCCATATTATCAAGTTATGGTCAGCCCAGTACTTAGGTTTCTGTACTGTGACAACCAAAAAGTGACCTTTGGTCAAATAAAGCTAAAAAGCCTTGTGCAACATGCATAATATTATATCGACTGTGTATTATATCGACACTGATACCGATTTCTACTTTCTATTTTGCAAATTGATGGTTGTAAATAAGTCTCAAGTCAATGGTTTCAACTTCAGGAGAAACCAGTCAAGCACGAGCCTAGTGGTTAATTTCTTTAGTTTGAGGTCTTTCATTTTTAGTTTGTATCGATCTAAAACTTTTGCCACTACTGAAAGAAATTTATGTTCATATTTCACACAAGTCAAAAGTGTTTTCAAGAACTTGATTATGAGAATATACAGATTCCCTAAATTGTTAACTCTTTCATACATTCCTGTTGATTATAACTTACAAGTAGACATATAAATACACTCCCCTAACCTATTTGCTGCATTAATGTATCTAGCAAAGCTGACTTTGGAATATTGTTAAAAATAATTGTTAAAATAACTTTTTCTTACTAAATCCGGGAGGTGTAAGAAGCAAAATGTGAGATAAAAATTAGAGGAAGTGCTTACTGGAATGTGGAATTTGCAATATGTCACTGGATTAGAAAAACAATAACCAAAATGACTAATCTGGTTAATATGTCTGTGTTCTGGATTGTTGAAGAATTGAAAGCTTCTAGAGTTGATTAGCATTAAAATGGTGCATTTGTTGTAAAATAAGAACTAAAACTACTTATTAAGATCATAAATTAACTTGATTATATATTGTTTATTAAATTTTTATATGAAAAAAATACATTAGTTAATCAGTTTTAACTTTATATGTTATGTAAAAATGTTAAAAGTGTTCAGATGTTACAGACAAATATAATTTTAACATTAACAATATCATAGCAATAACTTTATCAAAGAATCCAACACAAGCAACATGTACAAGAGATCACTGTCCCCTGTATCCTGCAACTCTGTTTCATACTATCTATATGCAAGTGTCAAGCTGACTTCATGAAACAGAGAATAAGAATTAATATATCGACAAACACATTTGGTAAATCAAGCATCAAAACTATGCAGCAGCCACATCTCACGTAGCATCTCTGCTTCAAATGTTTTGTGAATCATTGTTGCATTATACTGTACGTGAAAACTTTCATCAACTAATGAACGTAGCACTCCAATACTGAAGAAATAATCTTTTTCATTGATATCCCTAAATGTTGTCTGTGGTTTACATATTGTGATGCAGATAAGCCATTAAGATGGTGGAAAAGGAAGCACAGAGAAGATTTAATGCAGAGATGAAGGACAAATAGTTGGTGGGTCCATTTTTTTCACCAAAATCCTAAGGGGGCAACTCATAATAGGCCTTCAATTAATCCCTCTTCACACTTGGTTTCCTAATATCCATGCACCAAAGTTGCAAATGAAGAATGCTATGCATACAGACAATTTTTTACCTACTTTCCTTCAACAAAAAACAAATAAACCCTTGACCTTTGTCTAAGAATACATTGGATAGCATTTTCTATAGGGGTCTCGAGAAGTGATTTGTTAGCTTATGAATCATGATGAACTGGGTCACAACAATCTTAGAAAAAACATGAAAAGTATTTGAAAGAAGCTAACCTTGATTTTTCTTCGCCGCTTGTACCACCCCTGTCGTCAAGTGTCGTTGACTCTACTTTGTGTTGTCGTTCACTGTGTGCTGCCGTCCACCATGCACCATCGTCTGCCGTCAACTTTGTACTGTCGTCTGCTGTCTGCCATCTGCCGTTTGTCGTCGCAAGAGCTTGATCAAAGAATAAGTCAATGTCGAAAAAACAATAGCTTGTTGAGGGGTAGGGGCTTTAGAGTAAGTTGGGGCTCTAGAGTAAACGGGGATATTCGGGGGTTAGGGCTGACCCAGCCCCAATTGAATCCCAACCCATTTCCTAAGGTCGTGGGGGGCCAGAGGCTTTAGAAAAGCCCCCTATAATGTGGGTCAAAAATAATGGGCTAATTGAAAAAGAGGCCAGGGTTGGCCTTGGGGCCAAAGAAGACGTTGACAGCTCTAGTACCCTTGGTTGAATTCCACAGAAAGAAGGTACAACCAGTTTCATTATCATAAAGATGAGTGAATGCAACACAGCTACAGGTGCTCCAGCAAATAGCTTCGCAATCATTTATGCCATAACTTGAATTTTCTTCATGTCTTTTCAAGTCCAAGTCAAGATTGGCATAACCTTGCTTCATTTCAAATGCATCACCAGAACTTCTGTAATAGGGTAGATCCTCCCATGTTTGGCACCCTCCACCTGTGTTGTATCCATAACATAGATCAGCCCTTGCAACATCACCTCCATTCCTGTTTATCAACTGTCCAGTGGACAACAGTGTCCATTTTGTAAGGTCTTCATCAGAACTCCTCAATGTGATGTAGGCTTCATTTCCATTTGAGACAAACACAATATTCTGATAAGCCTCCCCCGAGATGTGCTGCAATTCGTTTTCACCAGCAACCCAGTAAAGTTTTTCTTCTTTCTTGATCATCAACTGTTTTGTTTTGTGCTCCCATTCAAGGCTGAATGGACCAGGGGTGGGAAGATGCTTACTCAACCATGAAACCAGTGACCATTTACGACCACTTTTGTGATTCACACCTAACTTCATCCCTGGCAGCAAAGTGTCGGTGGGAAAATCAAAACTTTCCCACAATACAACAATTGCAGATTCATTGGGGTGAAGTTGCTGAAGCACAAAGTTGCCTGTGTCCAATAACATGGCCAGACTGTTGTTGATAGGTTGAGGTGGTGAATGAAGGATGATTTCTCCATGTTGAGATTCTATTTTGAATACCCCAGTGTTAGTATATTGAGGTTGTGAAAGGAATAGTTGATAAGGTAGAGAAAATGTGGAGATAGTAGAATGTAGAAGTAGTAGTTGGAAAAAGTGTTTTGTCTTAGTTGTTGTAGATGTTGGCTTCTTGTCTACATATGGTAGATGTTGTCTACATACATCAAATGGTAGAGTTCATGGGTATTTATGGACCCATAGATTATTCTAGAACATGCTAGCCACAACTTATGTGGAATGTTCTAGATTTTCACATATGTAGACTATTCTTGATTGTTCTTCCTATCTTAGGCTTCTCTACAATATTCTAGAACTTGTATTACATTTCAATTCTTCTATCTAAGGAGCATCTACATTCTTCTACAATTTGCATTACACTTTAATACTCCTCCTTAATGCAAATTTGGTAACTCCAAGCATAGTGCGTAGTAGTTCAAATCTTGGTCGAGGTAACGCCTTCGTAAAAATATCTACAATTTGGTCTTCTGTTGGGCAGTACTCGAGTCAAATTTGTTTAGTTGTCTCTTCATCTCGAATGAAGTGATATTTAATGGCTATGTGTTTTGTTCTTTGATGATGGACTGGATTTTTTGCTATTGTTATTGCCGATTTGTTGTCACAATAGATAATAGTCGGCCCATCTTGTGGTTCACCCATTTCTTCAAGTATTCTTCGTAGCATATTGCTTGACTTGTGGTTTCAGCAGCTTTTACATACTCTGCTTCTGTTGTTGATTGTGCCACAGTTGCTTGCTTCTTTGATGCCCAAGATAAAATACCGGATCCTAGTGAGAAAGTGTATCCTGACGTACTCTTCATATTGTCCATTGATCCTGCCCAATCACTATCTGTGTAGCCAATCATCCTTGAGTTAGTCATAGTTTTGTACCATATGCCAAACTCCTTTGTGCCTTGTAGATATCTTAAAATTCTTTTTCCTACTCCATAATGAATCTGACTTGGCTTTTGCATGAATCTTGATAGAAGACTGGTAGCATACATAATGTTTGGTCGTGTGGCTGTGAGATAGAGGAGACTTCCAATTAAACTTTTGTATCGTGATGCATCTGCTTCTTGTGCTCCATCATCTTTTTGTAGCTTCTCGTTTACCACCAACGGAGTAGCGACAGGAATACAACCATTCATCTTGAACTTCTCTAGTAGATCTTCAATATATTTCTTTTGAGAGATAAATATGCCTTTTTTTGTTGTTTCACCTCTATATCGAGGAAATAGTTCATCAAGCCAAGCTTGCTTCAGGCCGTATAATGTTTTTTTAAGTCTTATTATTTTGCCTTCATTTCCTTTGTTGATGAAGCCTTGTGGTTGTTCAACATAAATTTCTTCTTCGAGCACTCCATTTAGAAAGGCTGATTTGACATCTAGTTGATAGATGTTCCATTCTTTTTGTGCTGCAAGAGCTATTAATACTCTAATTGTATCTAAGCGAGCAACTGGAGCAAATGTTTCATTGTAGTCTATTCCTTGTTGTTGTGAGTAGCCTTTAGCAACTAATCTTGCCTTGTGCTTTTGTATAGTTCCATCAGGATTAAGCTTTGTTTTATATATCCATTTCACTCCTACGATGTCTTTTCCATGGGGGTAATTCACGAGTTCCCAAGTGTTATTCTTCTAAATCATTTTAATCTCTTCTTCCATGGCCTTGACCCATACTTCTTGCTTTAATGCTTCTTCATAATAGTTAGGTTCAATCATGGCTATATTGCAAGTTTCATATATGTCTACTAAAGATCTTACTCTTCCCAGACTAGATTCAGGTGAAGAATCTTGTTGTTGTGGAGGTGGAGAAAGCGTACCTGAATTTTCTGCTTCTTCTTGAGTTTCTTTTTGAGATTGTTGCACTGGAAGTAAAATGTTGCTTTTAACAACTTTTTCTTCTTCGCAATTCCAAGAAGCATTTTCATCAACTTCAACATCTCAACTGATGATGAGCTTTTTTGTTTGTAGGTTGTAGACTCGATAGCCTTTTGATTGTGTGCTATATCCCAAGAATATTCCTCGTATAGTTTTGTCTTCAAGCTTGTGCCTCCTTTGATCAGGAACATGTATGTAGCAAATAGATCCAAATACTCGTAGGTGTTTAGCCGATGGCTTTCTCCCACTCCAAGCTTCAATAGGAGTCTTGTCTTGGACTACCTTAGTTGGACATCTGCTTAGAATGTAAACTGCAGTGTAGACTGCTTCAGCCCAAAAAGTGTTAAGCATGTTTTTCTCTTTTAGCATTGATCTTGCCATCTCCATAACTGTGCGATTCTTTCTTTCTAACACGCCATTTTGTTGTGGAGTATATGCAACTGTAAGTTGTCGCTCTATGCCTTCATCTTCACAGAATTTGTCAAACTCGTGAGATGTGTACTCCTTGCCATGATCACTTCTGAGTACTTTTATTTGTTTCCCACTTTGCTTCTCAACAAGGGCCTTGAATTTCTTGAATACTCCAAAGACTTCTGATTTTGCCTTTAAGAAATAGACCCATGTCATTCTAGAGAAGTCATCAATGAAGAGGATGAAATACCTGTTGTTATGATGTGAAGGCGTTCTCATTGGTCCGCAAACATCAGTATGAATCAACTCCAATAAGTCTTTTGCTCTCCATGCTTTGTCTGACGAGAATGGTAATCGGTGTTGTTTTCCGAGGATACATCCTTCACATGATTCATTATTCTCCTTCAAGCATGGAAGACCTCTCATCATGTTTTTCTGATATAGAAGCTTTAAGGCATGTGTGTTGAAGTGGCCAAATCTCTTATGCCAAAGCCATGAGTCATCAACTTCTACCTTCATGGCAATATTAGTTCCAGGTTTGAAGCTTATAGGAAAGCTTCTATTTCTCTTCTCCATTTTTACTTGGCCAATTTCTATCATTTTACTATCATAAATTTTGCATGTATCTTTCTCAAAATGAAGACAATATCCATTCTCCATCATTTGGTCAATACTTAAAAGATTCTCTTTAAGATTAGGAACTAGTAAAACATCCTTGATGAATTTCGTACCTTTCTTTGTCTCCACCATGACAGTTCCTTTGCCTCGAGACTCCATTGTGGTGTCATTTCGTAGCCAAACTTTGACATTGACAGATTTATCAATGTCTTTGAAGATGTTTCGATCTTTCACCATGTGATTGTTGCATCCACTATCCAAGTACCAAATTCCTTCTCCACTAGGAGATTCTTGATTGGCGTAGAATAAGAGTTTCTCCTGATTATCTTCTTCCGCAAAGTTTGCTTGATGTTTATTTTTATTACGACAATACTTTTCTATGTGACCAAATTTCTTGCAATAATGGCATTGAGGTTTTCCATGATGCCAACAATCATTTTCCAAGAAACTTGTCTTTTTACAGATGCCACATGGAGGATATTTTCCTTGATGAGTCATAGAGAAGCTTCTAGAATTTTCTTTATTTCTAGAAATTTCTCCTTTACTTTTATTTCCTTCACATTCTTTCTGAGACCGCAATTTTAGTTTTGATTGAAAGGCATTTTCAACTGAGTCTTCTTCATGCCTTTTCAATCTTTGTTCATAAGCTTCAAGAGAGCCCATTAGTTGTGTTACTGACAATGTAGCCAAATCTTTTGTTTATTCAATCGCAGTTGCGATTGCATCATATTTTTGGGGAATAGAAATTAAAATTTTCTCAACTATCTTTTTGTCAAGAATATTTTCCCCATAGGCTCTCATCTGACTAACTATTTCTTTTATTCTAGAATAGTAGTCTTTGATGGTCTCAGATTCTTTCATTCTTAATAATTCAAACTCTCGCCTTAGAGAATGAAGTTTAACATTCCGTACCTCGTCATTTCCTTGAAACTCCTCTTGTATTGTGTTTCAAGTTTGCACTGGTGGCACCAATTATCCTTGGAAAAATTGTGTCATCAACTGCTTGTTGAAGAACAAATAAAGCCCTTGAATCCTTCTGCTTGTTTTCCTTCAACTCCTTCTTTTGAGCTGCAGTAAGAGTGGAGGTGTCTTCTGGAATAGTAAATCCTTCTTCTATGATGTCCCATAAATCTTGAGAGCGGAAGAATGTCTTCATTTTGACACTCCAGAAATCATAATTTTCTCCTGTGAAGGTAGGTACTGGAATTGGTGATGTTTGATTGGTAGTTGCCATGAGTTGAGAAAATATTTTTGAGGTAGTACAAAATGGAGTTATAGTTTTGTTTAAGGTAGTTGAAAATTTTATCTACGTCCAGTAGATGACTGAAACGTAGCTCTGGTACCACTGTTAGTATATTCAAGTTGTGAAAGGAATAGTTGATAAGGTAGAGAAAATATGGAGATAGTAGAATGTAGAAGTAGTAGTTGGAAAAAGTGTTGGAGTTGTCTTAGTTGTTGTAGATGTTGGTTTCTTGTCTATATATGGTAGATGCTGTCTACATACATCAAATGGTAGAGTTCATGGGTAATTATAAACCCATAGATTATTCTAGAACATGCTAGCCACAACTTATGTGGAATGTTCTAGATTTTCACATATGTAGACTATTCTTGATTGTTCTTCCTATCTTAGACTTCTCTACAATATTCTAAAACTTGTATTACATTTCAATTCTTCTATCTAAGGAGCATCTACATTCTTCTAGAATTTGCATTACACTTTAATACCCAGAATGATTCAATGCTAAAACTGCAGAATTTGTGTCAACAGATTGCTCTCTGTTAGTAGTCCACACAGCCCAATCATCCTTTTGAGCATATATGTATAAGTTTGCAAAATTCTCATCATCATATGTTGTGCCAAAGTACATGCAATATGTACCCTTTTCTGAACATATTTTGGCTCCTTATGTGGCATTCAAGGTATCACCTGGCTTCAAAATATTACTGCTGGTGGCTTCAACATGAACATAAGTAGTCCACCACCAGAACAAGAAGTAGGTCAGAAGTTGCAACACATGAGGTTTCCTTTGTTCTCTGCAAGCCATGATTTCAGTGATAGAATGATTCAATTGCCGAAAGTTTAAGCTTCAATGAAGCTTTTTGTTTTGTATAATATAGGGTAGTTATTGATGACAAGCTGTCTTTTGAGAAAAGTTAAACATATAAAACCCCATTACTTTGGGAGACATTATTCAAAAGGATCTTTGTTACACAATGAAGGTGGAAGTTAATTACGTATATAATATTGGAATGAGTTCATTTAAATATAATTTAAACATATTTCATTCTCTTCTTTGAGCTTACTTTCTTCTTTTTGAATTTAAAGATCAATCTTTCTAATTTCTATGTTTAAAAATAAAAAATAAATAATATATATATATATATATATATATATATATATATATATATATATATATATATATATATTAGTTTGTCGAGATGTGACCCATTGCAATTTACACATATTAGTAATGTCTAAATATATAACCAGTCATAATACACCATCAAAATTTGTCATCCAGTCTCATAGTCTCATGTATTATGATAGATGTTCAGCCTAACAATCATAAAAAGTGTTTTATTACAATAGGTCTTCACATATACATTATAATACATTTTGTATTTATTTACTAGTTTGTCACTATGTTCAATATCAAGATTGATGTCTATAATTCCATCATGATATGGGTGGTTTTCATCCGTCATATTAAGTCATCATATAAACCTATTTTTCCACTAGTGTAGCCACCACCAAATACAGGATATGAACTGGCCCAAATTGTCATTTCTATCAAATTAATATGGCCCAAATTGTCATTTCTATCAAATTAATATTAAGTATCACTTAACTTTAACATTTCAACTATATTAATATTTCAAAATTCAACAATAGTCATACATGAAAAATTTTATTAAATAAATTAATAGTGAGAATAAAATATAAGGAACCACGCCATATTAATGATAAGAAAAATACACCAACACAAAAAGTTGATAAAACCTATTATAAAAAATAAATATTTTATAAATAAAAGAGTTAAATATGTTTTTTATTCTTTAACTAAAAATTGGAATTAGTCCCTTTTTAAACTTTAACCAATTTAGTCTTTCAATTTTAGAAATGTGTTGATTTAGTCCTTTTAACTAAATTTTATTAAGTTTATTTAACATTTCAAATACATTTCATGATAGGATTTAAGGTTTTTACATTATTTAACATATTTTTGCTTCAATATTAACTGAGATACGTGTTAAAAACCTTAAATAAACTTAACACAATTTAATCAAAAAAACTAAATTAATACAGTTTTAAAGACGAGTGACTAAATTAATTTAAAGTTTTAAAGAGAAACTAATTCCAATTTTCATTTAAAATTGAGAGATAACATATTTAATCCAAAATAAAATATCACTTAAATAAGTAATATAAAAAAAAATTAGTTTGTATATACAACAAGTTTTAGTAAATTTCAAAAAGACGGAAACAAGTTTTCTTTCAAGTATGTAGCAATTTTATATTTATGAAAAAAAAATAATTTAAAAAATCGTAAACATCAATTTGATTACAGCAAATTATTTTTCTACTTTTTCACTTAGGATGACCCATTATCTTTTTATCAAAAGTAGATCGCACTTCTTCGTCAGAGTAATTAATTCATTGTTACACTTTATTCTAGAAAACATCATGTGAAATGGTGGTTGCCACTTTTCATTTTAAAGACTTGTTTGGATAACGGGTGAAGACATGTGTAAATTTTCAATTCAATATGAACTAAAGACTTTTTTATCTTAAAGGTAATATATACCCTTCCACTTTGTATGTCAAAGGTATATATAACTTAAAAGACTTCTAACTTAAGAAAAGCTTAAAAGACTTGGACTTGTTTAATTCCTCGTGTAAAACATGAATTTAAAAATATAATAGCTAAATAGACTTTAATAAAAAGAGAGTGGAAAGAAAGTGGAAAGAGAAAAATAACATAGGTAAATAAATCTTTTTTACCTCAATTGGTTAAATACAAATTAATATGACTTTAATATACTTAATATTAAACATTTAATAAAAAAGTTAAATATAATTTTATTCCTTAATTTTCATTAAAAATTAGAACTAGTTTTTAGCATCAAATGTTATTATCATTTGTGAAAATACATAAATTGTTTAAGTTCGTAGATTAGAACAATGGCGTCGAATTTAGTAACGACGTTGAATTTAGTAATAATGTTAAATTTAGTAACAATGTCACCACTCGAAGTCAAACTCAGCTTTCCTACTTAATGGAATCCAACCTGATGGCAACCTTTCAATATCAAATGTTCAAGCTAATCCTATAAAACGATTAACATCGTAGGAACTATGATGTCGAGATGGAAGCCCTACACAATTAACATCAGGTCAACCATCAAGAACTTCAACAAAAGCTAATTGGCCTGGAGAATGAGAAGTCACTTACCTAACCTCTGCCTAATGCCTCACACAATTCCCCAACAGAGCGCACCCCACCAACACAGTGAAGGACGCATAGAAGTCGAGACCGGTCTCTTTGAAAGAAACTGAAGCAGGTCAACTCGACGCAAAATGAAGGAAAATCGCGGACACTCCCACCAGCTTGAAGTCGTTGTGTCTACTCTATACATGGAAATGAAGTTCTCGGCAAATGATCACTAGACCATCATCATCGTCAAAGAAACCCAAAGGAACGAAGAGCCTGATACGTTGAGTTTGAAAGAAGCGTTATATGTGCCACCTATCAGCTTAGTAGCCACCAACATTTCATCCCAAATGACAACAATAAAGCAGTTCGCCTCGCTACATATAAAGCTTCAATGTAATGAACAATTCAATCACCTTGGCCAGTGTTTACAAATCATTGAGTTAAACATAATATGGGCTTTCTTGTTTTAAAAATTTAGATGGGCTTGATACTGAAATTTGTGTTGCGCGCCCTTATATGTGTTCTGCTTTGAAAATATTGCGTACATTGTGTGTTCTGAAGTTCCAAAATACAAAGCCCTAGCACTGTGTATGACTGTCTGGAATCTAAACTCAGAATGGCTTCTTCATCACATTCTTTAAGAGGCAAAGGGAAAATTGCTATTGTCACAAGAGATATTGATCCTTCCAGATGGATTAGTAATGAGGAGATTCGTGAAAAGTTTCTGAGATGGAAAAGTATCTTAACTTCGACTTATTTATAAAAGATGGCTTTCATTTCCATGAGTGGATTGAAACTCAAGGTCTCTCTACATTCGTCTAGATGAAGGGTGACTGGTATCCTGACTTAGTGGAAGTCTTTTACAACCATCTGAAAAACATAAATGGAGTTATTCACTCTCGAGTAAAAGGTGTAAATATTTACATTGATAACAATGTTTGGCTACAAGTGGCAGGATTGAAAGCTAAAGGATTATTTTCTCATTTACGAAACTTGGAAACAAATATGTGGCTTATGAGGAAGGATGTGTACAAAAACTGGTTGAGGTTTCCAGGTAGGTACACAATAGAAAGGTTGTATGTGCATGATGGACTGAACAAAGAAGAGAAAATGACAGTGTACATTCTTGCATGGTTGATTCTACCTAGAAGAATCTTACGAGACCGAATGACGACAGAAGATGTTTTTCTCCTATATGCTATTAAAAATGACGTTCCTACCAACTGGGTTGAGGTGATAAAGGACCACATGATTAATGCTGGATTCAATCAAGCACAAAATCTGCCATATGGTGTCCATATCAGTAAGATCTTGACTCTTCAAGGTCTAGATGTAAATGGAGAAAAGAAATACTCTTGTAATTGTTCAAATGTAATTAATAGAAATACCATGGCTTCCATCGGCTTGGTGAAGACTCTGAACGGATGATGCTTCAATGATGAAGAAAATATGGTTGCAAGTTCAGGGGGTTCACCTGCATTAAATGAGGATCGCACCAACTTCATTCCTAAAATAAATTTTGAAAGATTTGTTGTACAACAATTCACGAATACAACTGAAAGAATTATGAGGCTTCAAAAGAAGGTAGACAGATGTTCTCTATCAGAAGAAGGAGAAGAATGATTCACCAACTGAAGATTTTGATGAAGAGTCTACTGATGACGATTCTATAAAGACGTCTGACTTAGAATAGGGTCTTAAAGTCATAGTATTGAGTTTGTTCTGTGTTGTCTTTGTTTTGTCTTCAATCAAGTGTTTGTTTTGTAATGAATGGCATTACATGACATTTCTTTTGATTAGGATGATTGTACTTATTTCCTATTATGAATGAAAGTTATATTTTGGTTTTAATCAATCTGTGTATGAATTAAAATTCGTGATTGATGACATAATGTGATTGTTAATTAATTAATCAGCTTGTATGTATGCAATTTGAACATTTCATTATTACATCTTATCATTGCATAATCATACTTTAACTACGATGATGATTATTGTACTGCATCGATACTAAAATGTTTGGTCTAGATAAGCCTGAAGGGTTATGCAAGATACTGAATTGTTGATTGAGCTGAGATGGAAAGTTAACATTACTCTACAACAAAAATCAATTAAGAGGAAGTCTTAATCGATTAAGATTCGTCTTTTGGTTTGAAGTTTATATACTTCTGATTTCTAAAACTTTAAACCATGACCTTCTATTTGTTATGCGTTTATTCATCCTATATCTCTCTATGTTACACATTTGTGATTTGATATTTGAATATGCATAATGACAGTGGGAGCAATGTATGTTGTTTAATGGTTCACATGTTACTAAAAGGGCGAGAAAATGATAAAATCATGTGAATATTATTGACAAGGGGGCATCAAATTAATTTTGCTATATTGATTGATGCATCTCAATTTGCTTTATTATCTCTGTTTCAATTACAGTATTAAATGTCCTTTTTCACTAATGTCCAAAGGGGGAGAATATTTTGATGTAATTGAATTGTGTTTTCTGAGATAATTGAATTGTGTTTAATTGTGGACTATATAACATGGTTTTATTAATCATGGTTGTCAATCATCAAAAAAGGGGGAGATTGTTGAGATTGTTGATAGGGGGAGCACAGTATTAGCTAAACCCACAAACTCTGTGATATATGTTTTTTATTATGACAACACATTGTTAATAAAAACACATGTGTATGTACTGTGTTATATGTGTTATATATGCTTATGCTGACTGTAAGATTTATACATGCATATTGTGATTGTCACAATGGATATATTGTGTTTATTAATGCATACCACTGTGTTTGAAATGTGATCATATTTGTGTATGCATAATATGTGTTTTAGAAATGGAAAAACCACATGCACCAAGCATATATGCATGACTTAATCGATTACAATGTTGTGTTAATCAATTAAGGTCATCAGACAGCTTTAGCTTTTAAACTGTGGCAAAACAACAAGTTTTGAATCGATTACATTAGTTGTTAAATCGATTAAAGCTCGTTTGTTTGCACAAATATTTTTCAAGTGTGCTGTGATGGATTTTGAGAAGAAAAGTTTTCAAAAATATGTTAATTATTAAAGCTTAATCGATTACATGGATCATGTATTCAATTAAGCCTGTTAAAGATTTGAAAATTGTTTCATTGCTTGTCATAATTGTCTTAACGGTCATATTTTTGAATATGATGACTAAGCATTAAATGTAAACCAATTACATTAATTGAGCATTCAATTAATTGCTTTGATTGTTGTTAATTTTTTATAATTGTGTAATGTAACCGATTAGATTAATAGCGTAATCGATTAAAATGCATCATAATTGACCTACACTAAATATAGACGCATGGTTTGAAATTCTGTAAGACAATTGAGATTAACATTTTTCATATTTGTTTCAGATTGAGCTATGAAGTTTTACAGAAGTTATTAAACGCTCCAACAAGAATTGTCGTGGTGTACAGGTGTTGAAGATTTCTTGAGAGACAAGATTGAGTGATTCGCAAAGACTGATCTTTCTGCACAATTGAGGTGCTTACTGTTTGATTAGGAGTTTTGCAAACGCTGAGTGTTTCTAGTTTCCCTATGGTATTGACAGGAAGAAGAATGTGTAGTTCTTGACTTTGAGAAGGTTCTCAAAGAGGTGATTGCATGAGAGGATTGTTCTTATTGTTAGTCTTTTTTCATTTGCCTATATTAGATTAGTGAGTTAGAGAGGTGATTTACATTTTGACAGTTTGGTCGTTGTAAAGCCCTTGTTGTAAAAGCTTATATCTTTATAGTGCATTGGCTTTCAATCTCGGGTTGATTGGAAGGAGACAGGATGTAGGCAGTATTGGCCGAACCAATATAAAACTCAAAGTTTGAATTTTCTTCTAACTGTTTCTTTGCATTAATCGATTATATTTTGTCTGTATTCGAATACACATACTGTTACATTGCATACATTTTTACTAGAGATTCAAGAAAGGTTTAAAGACTTATAGTTTTGTGAAAAAGATTTCAAAAGAAATCAATTTTATAAAACACCAATTCACCCCTCCCCCCCTCTTGGTGTGAGAAACAAAGCTCATCTTTTCTAATAGTCTCTAACGTCCACTTTTGATTTGTATAGGGTGAAGCAAGTGGATACTTGACATAGGTAATCTGTACAAAGTAAAGTAGATATGCATGCAGGAAGATATGTCATTTTTCTTATCACTTTTGTTGTTTTAAAACATTTTGCATTTAATGAAATTTAATGCATGTTTAGAGAAACAAAGTGTTTTTCATGTTTTCCACCGTTCAGGTAGGATTTGATCATTTAAGATTTTCACTAAGATACCAAGTAGTTGATGAAAACTTCATCATTGGATGAATGGGGTCATTTGGCACATGGTATTGTCTAGCTATGTTAACACTTCTATAAGTTATCTCTGTTTCATTCAAAAGTGTGTTTAGCAAGGTGTCTTTCATTAAAAGTTTTTGGATCATCCTTTAAGACTTTTAACGTTCTTTCCAAAAATATTTAGACACTTTTATCTATTAAGACATGTTAAGATTTTGTTTGATTATTGCTTAGCAATGTATAACGCTAGTTGCATTCAGCAAGACTCCCATTGATTAATTTAATAGGGAAATTATTCAGTGGGGCATTTGGTCATGTATTGGTGTGTTTACCAAAGCTTTTCTTAAGGTATTTAGATTTCACAAAGCTTTTTCATAAACCACTTATATTTTATTTGTATTGTTTTTATAATGATAGCATTTTGTCATATGAGGACGTTTAGACAGTTCAATCTTATAGACGATTTTGTCTTAACAAGACAAACGTCCAATAGATAAGTAAACATTTTATTCCCAAAACCTTTGTTTACTTGGGATCTTTGATTTGTTTAGTTATTTTTTTTATGTTCCTTTATGCTAATGATGGCTTCTAACTAGCGGTGCCACAAACTACAATTACACACTGCATAACTTTGCAAAATTTAATCATAAAGAAAGGAAAACCAAAGCAAAGAAAGTTGAAGCACCCAAAGACAAAGCAAAATGAAAACTTATCAATAACTAGGATAGGTTATACCGCATAATGGATTCCCTCTAGAATGATGCAAACAAGCTACAGGATCTCGAAGGAAAGCTCATTCCAAAGACGTAGAGTGCCACACACCTAAAGACACATTACAATTGAATGTACAAGGATGTGTGTACTTTTTTCCTTCGCCCAGATTTTATGCCTCTGTTGGGTTTTAACAAGGGGAAAAGGTCTTAGCGCGAGGCTGATACGAATGATCGCACACACGCTTAAACCTTTAAAATATTTTTGGTATTTTATAAAAGGAAAAAAAGGTCTTAGTGTGAGGCTGATGCGAATGATCGCACACACGCTTAAACCTTTAAAATATTTTTATTTATTTATTTTTATTTTTTAATTTAGATAAAAAACCTAATGAATAAAAATAAAACACAAGATATAGGGGTGGGGTTATCATGCAAAAGGGCTACATGTAGTAAAAACTAAAAATCAAACAAGAAATAAAAAGCAAGAGAAAAGCCCAATAGAATAGGAGTGCAGAGATAAAAAAACCGGGGGTGTTGAGAAAAATTGAAGCTTTTTGGTTTGGGCCTAAAGCCCTTTTTTCCTTTAGTTTTGGAATCTGCCAAGGGTGTAAGGATGAAAACGGAGGTGCATCCCGAAATGGACCAATGCCTAAACCTCCTTCTGTTTGCAAAGACGAGCTGGGCTTCAGCCCAAAAGGATTGGGGTGTGAATAATAGTTGCACCTCAACAAGCAGCAAGAAGGCAGCCCAGGCCCAAGGCCTCTTAACCCCATCAGAAACATTTGGGGTTCTGCCAAATTCAATTCATTATGCCAAACACCAAGACCTAGGGTCATCTTCTCTGAAAGAAAGAAGCTAGAGATCTGCCTCCACTGCTCACGGCCTCGTTTCAGCTTCCGGCCACCACACCACAAACCGAGGTCCACGGCGCCGCTGACAACAACCCTCCTCCCCTTTTCCACAGCGGCCAAGGGTTGGGGCTTTCCCCCTTTGGACATCGCCGGTCACCTCTTCGAACCCAGTCACTGCGCCACCATCTCCTCCCGTCTCGGCGTCGCCTGCGACACGACGCTTCACAATAGCTATCACCGGCCTCAGCGTCGCTGCTTTCTCTCATCGAAACCTCCCCTTTACCAAGAATCGGGTATCCTTCTCGCGTAAGGGTTCGAAGCCGTTGCGACGCCTCCATCTTCTCCACCATCGCGCCACCATGCTCATTGCACAACAGCCTTGGCCGCAGAAGCCTAGCGTCATCGCGCCATCAACAGCGGGAATGTCCTGCTTCTACACCTCCGTCGTCGTGCCTGCCGTTGATCTGGGCTCGCCACAACTTTCTCCGATCAGACTTACCTCTGCTGCGTGTAACGCCCCGACAACTTACAGGGACTGTTGACTGCCTCCACACATCACCACGAGACTTTTCAGTGTGCTTTGTCATCACTCACACACTTTCCGGGAAAACTTCCCGGAAGGTCACCCATCCCAGAATTACTCCAGGCTAAGCACGCTTAACCATGGAGTTCTTATGGGTTAGGCTACCGAAAAGTAAATGCATTTTGGTGATATGAGTAGCCAAATCAATTCCTTTAAGCTATCATTCAACTGTATAGTCCCATACCTATACAGTCTCCAGATCCCTCTCATTCCGGTGTATGTTCGATTCGTCCATGTGCCCCTTCCACTCGAAGCCTGCCAGGAGCCGCTCCTTGTCTGTGCCCCCTGCACCATGCCTCTTGCACCGGCGATCACTCCCCGCCCTCGTTAGTGCCCGGGTGTCACATGCCCACCAGCTTCCGCTTGGTTCGTCCTCGAACCACACCGTACTAGGAGAGGCTAGGCTCTGATACCATTTGTAACGCCCCGGCAACTTACAGGGACTGTTGACTGCCCCCAATGAATATTTTCTGGAAAGGTAATGTTTTGAAATAAAAAAAAATATAAAAAAAAAAATCGTCGTGACATCTCAAAAATCAGGGATGTTACATTTGGTATCCGAGCACGGTTTTCGAAAATCTTTTGGGGCCTTGGGAAGTGAGCTCGTCCAGTTTTGTGAAGTATTGTGTTAGGTATGATTATATCGTGGTTTTGTTCTGTATGAATGAATTGATTTGTTTGTGGTGATCTAAGAAGAACTATTATCATTTGTATTGATATAACTCTTTACGTTAATTAGTGTTGTGTTTTACTATAGAATTAATATTATGTGCATGATGATTTTGTTGTTTTAGGGTTCATGTTGGTTTGCGTGTGCCGTCTATTATAGAGGTTTTAGGTTTTGGGATTGTTGTTTCCGTGTTGGATTATTGCATTGCATGACGTATGTATATTGGTTTATGTGATGCGTTGTGTTTTATTTCATTCAATATATATTTGTTTTTTTTTTCTTCCTCCAAATTCATATGAAA
The DNA here is from genome assembly GCA_036885675.1 of Vigna mungo. Classification (NCBI taxonomy): domain Eukaryota; kingdom Viridiplantae; phylum Streptophyta; class Magnoliopsida; order Fabales; family Fabaceae; genus Vigna; species Vigna mungo. The sequence continues at coordinate 13,438,367 of CP144694.1, read as the reverse complement.
ATTGTTAAATGAGATATAAGCGTAGAATGAATTTTCTTATTTCTGCCAATGCTTTTATTAAGTGCAGTGCATTTTAGAAAGTATCAATCATGCAGCCTTTTATTGATTCTAGTATATGTCACTCAATGGTTTTAGTGTGTATATTTTAATTCTTTAGACTTGAGGTGTAGATTTTTTTTTATCATTCCATTCATATGCGTGATTATGATGCATCCAAATTAAATTTGCTTTCATTAAATACTTTTCACATACAGTTGGTTTTTGTTTCTTTTAAATTTATACTCCTTGAAGTTTGAATTTCTATAACTTTTCTTATCCCACACTACTAAGCCATGAGGTGCTGTTATTTTTTTATTTTATTCATTTAAATATGCACTATTGGTCATATTTTATTGAAGTCTTACAGTGTAATTAATATGCTTCTACCAGGTTTGTTTTATGTGGAAGTAAATTAGAATAGTTTATCGTAGTATTTTGATTTTATTTAATGTATTATTTAGAACAAAGTTATTCTTGAAATATATTTTTTTAGAACAAATTTCAGAAATGTTGATTTGAGGATATGAGAAATCTGTATATAAAATTATAATTATTTAGGTCCAAAATTTAATAGTATTATTGTAGTGAAGTCGTAGTATATTTTATCTGTTGTAGTAGTATTTTCTAAGAAGTTGTAACATCTTATATGATACTTTGGTGTTGAGTATGAAGTTGTAATATTTTTATATGATGCTATGGTGTTTTATAAGAAATCGGTATTTTTTTTATGATGTTGTGACATTTTACAAATGCATGGTAGTGTTAAATACTTGGTGTGTTTTTTGAAATGTTCTTGGAAATTGTTAATGATTGCAATGTTGTGAGCTTATGTACCATGATGTGTGTTGGTTGTCATTAGGACAATTATATGGTGAGTTGTTTGTTCGTGCATGATGTAATTGTAAAGTTAATTGGATATCTAACTGGAAGTATTAAGAACAGAAAACGTCTTGATAAGAGTAGTGAGGGTGCACACTCATGATTTTTATCAAAGATAATTTTCCTTTCTTAATTCTGAAAGTTTCATAACAGAAAAAGTTGTGATTCAATGTTGTTATTTTAGTGATTCTTGTCATGTTTTTCCTTTGTGGGAGTGGTTTATGCTCTATAGTAATATAGGAATATATGAGACAAGAATATTTGCGCTTGATTAAGTAGCAGCACAATTTTCGAGGACGAAAATTTTTAAAGTTGAGGAGAATGTAAGATTCTAATAAAATAAAAATATCTTATTTTTATTTTGTTGTAAATTTTAATATTTAACATTTAATTATGATATAGAATTAAGTGATTGAAGTATTTAGGAGTTATATAAAAAATTAATTAATAATTATTTACAGTGAGTTGTTTTATTATCTTTGGAAAAGTTAATTGATTAATAAGATATTGGTACATTATTTGCAGTGAGTTGTTTTATTATCTTTTAGTTATTCTCTTGTTATTTTATTTTCCAATTGGAGGGAGTAGGACCCACAGTGATGTAAGAGAGAGAATATCTTGTACTTGGCTAAAGTGTTTCACGTAAATGTGATAAAAAGAAAAAGAGCCTGCATGTTTTATTTGCTTCTTATTAAATGCTTTTTGATGAGAGAAAGTATTGTTTTTTTAGTCAGGTAAATATGTATCAGAGCTTGTTTCCCTATTTTAGTTGTATTTTATTTATTCTTCCCTTTTTGCATGTATGAAGAGAAAAATCGTGGGATTAGTGATCAGGAGAATATCTTCTATATTTTAGGAGCACTTTTTGCACGGTTTTGTGAGGGTGGTTAGGAAAGACTTATAGGTTATATTAAGGGTAAGCAGAGGGGGAGGATAGTGGCGGGGTGAACGAAAACAAAAAAAAAAAAGACAAGAAGAAGAAAGGCAAGCCTTATTTTCTAGAGTAACACTGTACAAGAGAAAACCAATGTGCAAGTGAGAACCAGTGGCGAGGAGACGCGGTTGTTGTCACTAAGGAGAGAGCGTTGTGGACTTTATCGGTAATCCAGAGCATTCGAAATTTCCTGGAATCCAAGTAAGGGGAACAACTAAATTAATTGTTATGTATACAGAATTGTTATATACGTTTTGATGCACTATTCTGGTTTTCATGTCTATGAAATATGGGGTTACATGGTTGGCAGTGGGGATTCTAAGGTCTGGACGCGGAACGTATGAAGACCATGTAAGAGTAGGGCGAGGGTGGTAATCCATGGGAGGGTCATAGTTTGTATGCAGAAAAGAAGTTTGGATGGTAGCGAGAAATAGGTTGTTGTTAGAATGAAAGAGGAAATGAAAGAAAAGAAAGAGAGAGTGTGAGAATACTTGAACGGTTAGGTTAGTGGAGAGTAGTGTGAGACGTTGGTTTTGGGGTATTATTAATATTATGAAGTTTTATGCATGGAAAGAGCACCAGGTCTTGGTGGGGTGTGTTGGGAATTTAAGATGAAAAAAAAAAGGGGTTTCTACTCTACGTAAATAAATGGCAAGGTGGGAGAGAATTTAGGAACGTTGCAGAGGAAGGGTTTAGATAAAGAATGGTAGGAAAGAAAGTGTAATATTTATATACATAGTAGAGAAGATGGTTGGTGTGGTGCCTGGGAATGATGAAGAGTGAAGAGAATGGGGTATAGGTGCTGTAAAATAGAAACTGAAGAAGGAATTAGGTTTAGAGTACGTGCATAGGATGGGAGTTGGTTGCCTCTGGTTTGTTTCGTTACCTTAGAGGATGATATTAAGAATCAAAGGAAGAAGAATGAGAATAAGAAGAGAGTTGGGTGACTGAAAGTTGTTTATTTGATGATTGGTGAGGGAGGTGGTGACGTGAAATTTTTGTGGAAGAAGAAAAGAGAGAGATGGGTGTGTTGGCACGTGAATAAGTTAGAAATGAGAGAAAGACTTTATAAAAGATAGAAGAAAGGAGAATATGTTGGTGCTGGAATTGTATGGGGAAGAAGGGCTTTAAATTGGGTGTTAAAATGAGAATTTTAAATTGAAAAGGGAATAGGGAGTGATAGTTTTCTTTACACAGTAGAGAAGATTTTCTTTACAAGAAGAATGTAATTGGGTTCAAATGTAAATGCAAATTATGTTTAATAAAAGTATGTGAGAGAGAAGGAAAAGATTGGAGTAAGTGGAGGAATAGAAATGGAGCCAGGAGAGAAGAAGAAACTTACGTATGATGATAAAGATGAATTTTATGAAGTTAACTTTTCTACGAGAGGGGTTTATGTATTAAATGTAGGGATTAATTTTAGCTTTTATGTTATATGATGCTTAAAGGATTTGGTTTTCCTGTTACATATGCCTAAAGGGGTATGTGAATAATAGAATAAGAAGTGTTTATTTTGATATTTTATATTATGAGCATTAAATGGTATAGGTTCCCGATAAAAGAAAAGTTAAAAGATGGAAATTTGGGGATTTGTTTGAATACCAGAAACGTTGCCAAAGTTATTAAGCTAACTTAAATTTTATTTAATATTATATTATGTTATATATTTATTAGAATCAGTAAGTTTGGCATTGGCTGATATGAAATTAAATTATATTTAGTAGGTATAGTTAGGTTGAGAAATGATACAAATTATATTTATAATTTAATACGAGCTAGTATTATGAATATAAAATAAATAATAAAAGTTGAATATTTTATGTGTTGTAGTTGTATTTTATAAAAATCTTACTGATTTTATATGTTTCTGTCATGATTCATTTGAAGTTGTATTATTTTTATAAGATTTTGTGATCTTGTGTTTGATGAGTAAATGTATAGTATTGAGAATATGAATGAAAAATATTGAAGTTGTGTTATAAGTATTGTGATTAGTGAGCAATGATGAATACGGTTGAAATTATGTATATTTCGATAATGGCGAGATAAATCCTATGATTTGTGGAGGGATGGATGATAATGAGTATGTGTACGAAACTGTGATATGAACATGAAACTGTTATTTTCCTCATACTATTGTCGGTTGTGTGAGCCTTTCGTATTGTGATACGATAAGGATGTTGGGTCTCATATAGAGACAGAGATTCGAGTGTCATTTCCTTTTGCGAAAGGAGGTGAATGTCTCGCCCAAAGGGCTTTTGATAAGTCGGGGAGATAGGTCTGAAGTTGCGATGGAGGACGACTCGAATCGCCCTGTTTTGCGTAACAGGTTGGGACGACAAAGCACAAGGAAAACGACATTGGTTTATAGATGGATTGGTGTGATATTGTTTAAGCGTTGAGATATGAATTCATTACTTGGTATAGCCTGTGTTTGATGTCGTTTTACTATATTATATTTTATGATGATGTTTTCAGTTGCTCACCCTTGCTTGTTGTGGTTGTGGTTTCCACCTACGATGATCGTACTCATACGGGAGTATATAGCGTTGCAGATAAGATCGGATTGAAGTAGCTGACGAGAGTTGGGGATATTAATTTCGGGATTACTTGTTTATTATTTAAAGAGTTTTCAGATTTGCTATATTTTTATGTGAAAATGATATTCTGAACTTTTTAGACGATGTTGATGTATATGCTTTGTTTTCGCATTTTAATAGAGTAAAGTTTGATCATCGTTAATGAATATTTTCTGGAAAGGTAATGTTTTGAAATAAAATAAAAAAAATATAAAAAAAAAATCGTCGTGACATCTCAAAAATCAGGAATGTTACACTACGTCTCCGAGAGCCACCACGAGTCTTCTTGTGCAACTTGCCTCAGATTCGTCTAGAAATTCATCAGGACTTCTGTGTGGATATTGTTGCCGCCTTTCGTTTTAACTTAGAACTTAGAACTTGCCCTCGACGATTGTTTTCATACTCTCTGATATCTATATTCTGCTTTGAGTGTTGAGATGGGTTGGCGGAATGGTGATAGGAAAGGTGATGGAGGTAGTGAATGAGTTTCTCCGTTTGTCTTTGTTTGGTGTTTCGATGATGGAAGAGGTTAGTCTGCAATGGATGATGCAGCGGATGAAGGGAATGAATGGTGTTCTTTCTATTTTCTAGGTAATGAACTAGATGAAGATGATGAGCGATGACGACTGTGAATGGTCAAGGAGAATGCAGGTTGGGGGAATTGGTTTCCGAGGGGGTCAAAGGGAAATATCATTGGGGTGGTTATCACTATTGAGAGGGAGACTTCAGTTTTTTGGTGAGGTGAATGAGAAAAAAGGGGTCCTTATTTCAATGGAGAATTTGGCTTTTTAAAAAAAATTATGAAAGATGGTGAGGATCGGAGGGAATGGCGAATCATGTGTGTGAACCGTGATGGCGTTGGAGATGTGTGTGATTCTGTTGGGGTGGTTATGGTGAAAGGAGAGAGGAGTGGAAAATGGTGTGTGTGATGATTGTTGAGGTGGAGTATGGATTGAGAATTGGTGAGTGAATGGAAAAAATGTGGTTGGTTGGTTGGGGTAATCAGATTTTGCAGAACAGAATAGTGGTGTCTGTATGATGCGTGATGAAGTGTTGTATTGGTTAATGGGTGTTGGTGAGAATAAAGAGTTGTGTGTGTGTCTCTCTGTCATGGAAGAATATGCCATTCTTGTGTGTGCCAGATGATGAGATCAATTTTCCTTAAATGTTTCTCTCGCTGCCTCCAAAATCATGCCTCCTCAATCAAATTTTTCTTTTCTCTCTTTTTTTTTCAAAAGAATATATAAAAAATAAAATCAAATCAGATTAAATCAAAGTAATCTAAAATTTAAAAATAATAGAACAAAAATAAAATAAAAGCAAAAAACAATAAAAATAAAAACAAAAATAAAAACAAGTCCTATTATTTAGTCACCCGGACGAAATTGGGTGTTGACACGGAGGTGGCACCGAAGTTACTAGAATGTAATATGAGAAAAGACCACGAAGGTGGCACCCGAGTTACTAGAATGTAACCTGAGAAAAGACCACAGAGGTGACACCCGAGTTACTAGAGTGCAATATGAGAAAACACCACGAAGATGGAACCCGAGTTACTAGAGTGTAACATGAGAAAACGACCATGAATGTGACACCTGAATTACTAGAGTGTAACATGAGAAAAAAACATGAATGTGACACCCGAATTACTAGAGTGTAACATGACAAAAAGCCCACAAATGTTGCACTCAAGACCTTGGACGAGGCACCCAAGATGCTTAGACAGTAACAAAATCCCTCCAAGCGAGGCAAGGCATTAAGTAACTCAAACAAAATAGAAAAGGAGACATTAGGAATCAAGTCAATCACTCAAACAAAATAACAAAGCAGACACCGAGTTATTCGAGAAGAAACAACGTACCAGACCGAGTACAAGAAAAAATTGGCATTCAAATATCTAAGTACAAAAGCAAAAGCAACTCGACATTCTAATATTCGAGTACAAAAGTAAAAGCAACTTGGCATTCCAATAACCAAGTACAAGAGATACTCAACATTCCAATATTAGAGCTGTCAAAACGGGTAACCCGGCCCGGCTCACCACGGGTTGGTCACTTAGTGAGCCAACCCAACCCGGCTCATTTATTAACGAGCTAGAAAAACTCGAACCCGGCCCGACCCACCAAGGGTTGGTGGGTAAACGGGTTGGCTCACTAGTTCATTTAATTACATTTTTTAAATAAAAAAAAATACAAACTTTTTGTAATTTAAATTTAAACAAATTTCACTCCCAAAAAGTTATCTTAAAGACAATTCAAAGTAGTACTAAAAAGTACAATATAATCCAAATTTAAAGATATAAAAAAAGAACCAATACTCAACAACATCAACAAAAAATTAATAGTTTAATTTGTAACATAATTTCCCAAATTCAAATATATCAAACCAGCTTGTTCAAATAATGTATACTCAAATTGTTTAAATAAAATGAACAAACTCTTATACAAGCATGTCAGAACAGGAAAAAAAATCATTCGATGTCTTCAAATCTCCCACAACAAAAAAACAAATTCGCAAACCCCTATTTTTGTCATTATAGGGTTTTTGAAAAAAAAAGAAAGAGAAGTGAGAAAACAAAAATGTGGAGAAAAGAGAAGAAAAAATGAAGGGTATTTTACCTGCTCCTTGAATAATTTTAGTGAAGTGAGAGTGAGAGCACAGTCAAATGAGAGCAAGTACTGTGAGAGCAAATGTTACTTTTTTGGTATACACAGTGAGTGAAGAGAGTATTTTATTTTTTAGGGTTTCATAAATAAAATAATAAATTAAAAAAAATAAAATTAGGTAGGTGGATTGGTGGGCCAACTTGGCTCACCACGGGTTCAACCCGCATGAGCCGGGTCTAAATGAGCCGGGTTGAAATCTGACCCGCATATAGGTGGGTTGTATTTTTCAAACCCAACCCAGCCCGAACCCGTGACTGGCCGGGTTGGCCCGCGGGTTGTAACCCATTTTGACGGCTCTATCCAATATCCAAGTCTAAATCGGGACTAAAGAAGGTGGCCCTCCTCTTTGCCTTCTTAAAACACTCAGCATAGGTTACAACACGTTAGTCATAAAATTGGTACTCTCCTTATCCATACCAACAACATCATCCTCAAGGCTAACCACGTTGTCGTTTAGACGAATCACCTCCTCCTAAAGAGCCTTGATACTCTTCGGTCTTTCTAAGCTTTGTTGTCAAGGTCGCCTTTGTCCTTTGCCTGCTGGAATTCAGAAGTCACCTGAGCAACATGGCTGGAGCTTTCTGCAAACTTCAGGTCTTCGCTCATCATTTTTTAGCCGACCTCCATACACAAGTTGGTCAGGTCATTCATCTTGGTCTTCACCTCGACTACCTTCACCTCCTTTTAAAATAAGAAAATGCGATAGAGAAGACTAGAAACGAGAGAACAAGTGTAGAAAAGATTCGAAGAATAACGTAAAGAATACTCATAGAGGATGTTTGAAGTGAAGTAATGGTAAAGAAATCTAAAATAGAAACAAGTTAAAGTCATCATCAACTTAGCCAAAACGAGCAATAGGGCTTGCCCAACAAGGCAACACCTGACACAGCCGACTTAAGTCGTTAGCATCAAAGCAAAGCATGTTTGAGCTGACAACACAAAGTGAAGCCTACTTAAGTCTGTAACACCAAGCTTGTCAAGTCGGCAAATACTATTATGACATAACAATTTTCGAAAAGCTCGACTGAACAGCCAATCCACCCGTAAACTCTATAAGTCAACGAAGCTCGACCACAAGATCGGTCACAGGCACCCCTCACGCTAAATCAAACTTTCGAGACTAGGGGTCTTATGTACATATCCGACCCAAATGTGTTAAATGGCACAGCCCAACAAAGACACGTTACTAAATCTCAATAGTTTTATTATATTCTTCAATAGCCATTAATATCTTTTAATATCATATATCAATACAACATTTGGTTAATCAGGCAAAATATCTCATTATTTTAATTATTTTTTTATTGTCATATATACAGTAAGTTACGATTTATTTTAATATTATCTTCATATTGTCTATTTTTATCACATAAGGACATAAAAACCCAAAAACTCTAAGAATGTAAGACTCATAAACTCATAGTATTTTACCAGAAAAGACACCATGATATTCATACTCAGTGCTCTATTAATAAAAAAAAAATTAAATTCTCTTACTAACTTAAACATAAGAAAGTTTTTTATAAATGAATCTTCTTTTATTTTTCAATTTTTGAAAGCATACATTAAGATCTCTCATTTACTCGGATCTTGTTATTTATCTAAAGTCTACGCTCTAGATTCCAATAAGAATAATAGTTTTTTATCATAACTAAATTAACATATTTATTAAATATTAAGCATTAACAATACTGAAAAAAATTAGAGACACTAATTTTAGTAAAACATTTTTAAAGGTGCTAGAAACTTACTCAATATTAAATAATGCAGTGCGTCAGAGAGGTAAAATGGTAAAAAACAAAGCAGACAAAAACAAATAAAACATAACCTTGTAAGTGTCATCCGTGTTGACTTAACTCACATTTGATGATAGGAAGTTTTTATATTTTCTATCTTTACTGAATGACTTGACTCGAGCCATAAGAAGGATCGAAAAACAATACTTTCAAATGATAGATTAGCCCACTAAAGTTGACATTTTTACATTAAATATCGAGAGACACAACTTTAGTTCTCCAAACGGACAAAGTTATATTCGTTAACTTCTAGAACAAATCACTAAATTAAGGATAATTTTTTTCTGGCAATGTTTTAAAATTGAATAAGAGATAGGCAAATAAAAAAAATGTAAATTAAGTTATATGATTGAGAAATGACAAAAAAAAAAACGAAAAGAGTTACAATTGTCTAAAATTGTTCAAATAATATTACTCTCAAAATTAAGGTAATGCTTCGCCTAGGTTTAATTATTGTTAGTAAAAGATAACAAATCTATGTGTAATATACAAAACGAGAAATGATGACTCGTATTTATTCTATTCATATAATTTTCATATTCATTTAAGATCTTTTACAACATATAAAAAAAGTAGTTTTTTTCTGTTATGATTAAAATAATATAAAAGAGACATTTAATTTTAGTGAAAATTATATAAAATGAATGAAATATTTTGAATAATATATTAAGTTTCTTTAACATTTCAAAAGTATTATGTTATCATATTAAAAGGTTGTATTAAACTATAGACTTATTTTAATAAAAACTTCGAAAAATATACTTCATTGAAATAAGATCATGACTATGTTCTCAAATCTTACTTCTCTTGTGCAGTCATGCTAGGACATAAATTCGATATGTAATAAAGACCTTTTTTAGATCTACGTCTATAAAGAATGTAAATCTGTCACATTCTTTTATATTTAAGTTTAGAAAGGCATCATATATAATTAGTAAATAGGTATAAAGTTTATTGATATTCAAATTTGATACAGAATTATGGGAAACAACGACAACAAAAATATTTAAATATGCAGTAAAAATAATTTTTCTAAACTTGCAAGAATTTATGAAGAGTAACAACAAAAAAAATAGCAACAATTATCACAAAAAGGGAATAATAATATTTTTAACATGGAGAAACCCTCTTATGGGAAGTAAAAATTTAGGAACACAAGTTAATAAATTAAGCTCCATTAAAATTAAAGGAAAATGATATTTGAACAATAACTTTTGACAACATTTAAACACGGAACCCTAAACCCTAAACCCTAAACCCTAAACACGGAACACGTGTCCAAATGTCAGTGGTCGTGGAAAATGATTTTTTAATGAGAATTGGAGGTAGATTTCAAAATTCATCTTCATTTTGTCATTTTCAGATTTGCAATGTGACGAGCATTTGAAAGAGAAGCTTGAGTATGAAAACTAGAGAGAGAAAGTCGTCTTCCTTCCACCCAGCCACCACTGCCGCCGAAGTGTCGCCATACCTAGATAGTGTTGTCTTCCCTCTACCCAACCACTCACTGTCGCTGGAGTTCTGCCGCAGTGCCACCTTTCGTGCGAAACCTAAACGTTTTCGTCTTACCTCCACCCAGCCACCCATTGACATCAGAGTGTCGTCATAGTACCGTCGTGCATACGCGAAACCTGCGCTTCCTCCCACCCACCCATTATCGTCGAAGCTCTATCGGAGTTCCGCCGGAGTACCTTTATAAAAGGTCTTTTTTTCCTTTTAACTATGACTTGTTTCCTTAATTAATCGTACCTTTGTTGTTTTTGTTTTAATGTTTAATTTTCCTGCACCTGCCAAGTGTTTGAAGGGATGCATGAATGAACTTGAGAGTTGATTTTTTTCAATAGTCTCGATGACTGCATATCTTTCTTTCAGTATTGTTTTATAGGTCCTTATTAGTGAACTTGGTAGGTAGAGGCTACCTATATTTTTGAATTGTATGGAGAGCTAAATTGTTTTTTATTTTTGTATCGTGTTGTTATGTGATTGTAATGGTGTCTATGGATTCTGGAAATTTTGATACATATACTCTTTTATGTTATATGAAAAAGAAAGGTAAAATGGGGTTTTCGATTACTTATATGAATCAATTTGGGATTGATTTCTGGTGGTTAGTTTATGATGTATAGACTAATTTGTCTAATTTATAATGGATTGTTAACTATGAACATATTGATTGATCAATCTTTCTACAATCCTTCTTGTGATATATGTAAAATAAAAGTGTATGAGTGTGTCCTATTCTGTCAAATTATGCTGTCAAATTATGTAATTGATTTTAATGCAGATTGAATGCAAATTAGGAATATGACCTTGTTGTTTTAGAATCAAATATTAATAAACTATTTAGTGTTGTATGTCCTTTTAATGGCTAATGTGCAGTAGAAATTTCTCTCAGTATTACTTTTATATATATATATATATATTAGTTCTGGATTCAAATATACTTGAAATTAGAAAGATAATATGTAGACATATGTTAGCTTGATGAATGCTTGATTCTGGAATAAAGTCTGGTTGTGGAAAATAGAGTAATGTTGATGTATCGTAAGTTTTGGATGGAGTGTGATAACGGTCTAAAAACTGTTATTTTCATACTTAAATTTGATAGTAAAACACACCCTTTATGGATTAGAATGAGCTTTAAGTAAAGTAAAACACTTAGTTATGTCTTGTGAGAGTCAAAAGTTGGTTTTAGAGATATTATGTTTGTTTTACATTGTTTTGCAGGGTTTTAAGGTGAATTGAAGATGGAAGTGAAGCAAGGTGGACTTAGACCCATGAAAGAAGGAGAAAAATGATGAAAAGAAGGGTCAAGTAAGTCGTTGAGCGCCATAATGGTCCGCTGAGCGCTCAGAGCGATTAGAGGGAAACCGCTCAGCGGCAAAACTAACCGCTCAGCGGTCAAAGCGGCAAGAGGCAAACCGCTGAGCAATGAATTTAGGTGCCTGGGCGGTTGTCTGTTTTTATTAGCTAGATTCTGTAATCTTTCTGTTATCTTTTTGGGTTTATATATAGCCTCAGTGCAAATTATAAGAGGATTCTTTTGGCAAAGAGAAACGTCCAGAGCTATTCCACACACCTTGAGAGAGATTTCTTCGATGCTTAGGCTCCTTTTTATCAAATCTAGGGTTTGTTTTTCCATTCTTTCATTATTTTCATCTAGTTTCACCATGACAATGGTGAACTAAACCCTTTGTTATTGGGGAACAATGTAATCTTTTGAAACTCTCATATATCCAAATTCTTATTTATTTCATATGCTTGTCATATACTTATTTATCAATTGTTGGGTTCTCGTCTTTGCTAAATGCTTTTATTATTTAACTCATTCAGTAAATGTTGTTTGTCTTTATTAATACGGGGACGTATGGTAATGTCATGAACTAGTGAGAAATTTCTTGATTATGCTAATACCACCTAAGGATATGGGTAGGACGATCAATTGTATATTGCTTCCGTTCACATTGCATTATTGGTTACTAGGGGAGGCTAGGGATAGCAAGCCGATAATTAATAATAGGCCCTTTTCACCAAGGATTGGGTTAAGGGTAGGCTAGAAAGTTTGCATGGCAATTGGATAAATAAGTGAAGTAAATAAGAAAAGTAAATATATGAGAGTGGATAAGATGAGATTATAAACCCCAACAACACAATTCATCCATAGTTTCTTAAAACCAATTGAATCAACTGCATTTGCATGTCTATTTTTGTTCTTTGCATATAACCACCAACTTAATTCTTTTCTCAAGTCTTACGCGATTTGTTTACATGAAAAGTAAGGCCTAAGAGTCTTTTGGGAAGAACGATATTGGGTTTAGCAATTATATTACTTGATATCGATCTGGTACACTTGCCAGAAACTAAACAGAGTGTGACTTGGTTGAGTTAATATATCAATAAAGTTGAATATAAAATGAAGAGGTTATTTTAGGAAGGAAGAAATTTTATTAAATGTACATGAATAGGTGACATTTTAAAGTGTATGAATATTAAATACTAATGCATGAATGATATACACTTGTGTAATGAAGATAAACCTACTTTTTATTATGTTTTAGACTGAAATAAGCGAAAGAAAGTTTTAGTGAACTTTTTGTTGTTTTATAATGTTTCTGCCAAAAATAGAAAAGTAAAACGTCGTTGTTTTATTCTATTCTGGCAAAAAAAATTTACTGTCTTTATTCTGCTTCGCTGGAAATCTACACTAAAAATATTTGTTGTTTGGGTTAAAAAGAAAAAAAAAAAATTGATGCAGGAGAGTTTTGCTGTTTTGATTATAATGCTGGAGATGTATTGATTGAGTTAGTTGATTAAATCTTGTTTAAAATATATATTTATATAGTGTGGGTGCAGGGCATATATATTATTGTATGAGATGTTAGTCATGATTGATATATATTATATTATATCATATTTTATATATATATATATATATATATTAAATTTATTACGTTGTTTATTATATAGCATAAGTTTTCAGTTGAAATTTTGGATCTAAAATATTATAATTATTATGTTATATATTATACAGCGTACTAATATATATTTTGTTTAGGACTTTAGGTATACAGGATTACAATGTTATATATAGTATAAAATGCAGTAAACTTTTCTAGTGGAATATTTAAAATAATATATTACAATAAATATATATATATATATATATATATATATATATATATATATATATATATATTTATTGTAAAAAGGTGTTATTAGTATATTATATTAAGTATTGCGGTTTGGAATTAAAAGTATTAACTAGATGGCTGTAATAATTTAATTATATAAAGAGGTATGAAGTTTTGTGATGACAGGGAGAAATACGAAGGAAACATAATGTCCATTTACACAATTATAAGATGTTTATGTTGTGGAGCTTTCATAGAAATGTTGCATTTTATTGATATGTTGTATATTTTTGTCTTTACAGGAGGAACTACAACATATTAGGGAGCAATATGTTTGTGAATGAATTTTGAATGTGGACAATGTGCGAAGGAATCAAGTGTCCAAGATTTAGGCAAATATTGGGGAATAGTGATTTTTGCAAAGATATTTATTGTTTGTTAAGAACATTATAAATATGTATTGATGCTCACCATACATATTTGTTCTTAAGAATATTGAAAGAAAAGTAGTTATTACATTTATTGTTAATAAAATTTTAAGATCAGAGTGATCAATGTTTAAAATGTTTTCACTCCAGTTCGCACTAAATTTAGTTGTCAAGATTTATGAAATATTGTATGTACATGGTTCTGTGTAGAAAGAATAATGAAAATAAATTAGCTTAAGTGGCAATGATGAAAACAAATTAGGCACTTCAAAATGAGTTTCATGTACATAGTTGACCTTCCTGTGCAAAAAGTTCAATTGAAGTACCCACTTATATTGACTTTGGTAACAGTTCTGTTCTTGCACCATGACTCTTAGTAATTATGCTTCCTTTGCCATGTATTTGTTCATAAATTGTATAAAATTTGGTTCCAAATTACTTATAGTTGGAAAAAATGATGAGAAAGAAATTAGGCACTCCAAAATGAGTTTCATGTACATAGTTGACCTTCCTATGCAAAAAGTTCAACTGAAGTACCCACTTATTTTTCCTTTGGTGCCAATTCTGTTCCTCCACCATAACTCTTAGTAAATATACTTCCTTTGCCACGTTTTTGTTCATATATTGTATAAAAATTGGTTCCAAATTACTTATAATAGAAAAAAAATGATGAGAAAGAAATTAGGTTCTCCAAAATGAGTTTCATGTACATAATTGACATTCTTGTGCAAAAATTTCAATTGAATTACCCACTTATTTTGCCTTTGGTACCAGTTCTGTTCCTACACCATGACTCTTAGTAATTATGCTTCCTTTGCCATGTTTTTACTCATAAATTGTACAAAAATTGGTTCCAAATTACTTATAACTGGAAAAAATGATGAGAAAGAAATTAAGAACTCCAAAATGAGTTTCATGCTCATAGTTGACCTTCCTGTGCAAAAAGTTCAACTAAAGTACCCATTTATTTTGCCTTTGGTACCAGTTTTGTTCCTGCATTATGACTCTTAGTAATTATGCTTCCTTTGCCACGTTTTTGTTCATAAATAGTATAAAAATTTGTTCCAAATTACTTATAATTGGAAAAAATGATGAGAAAGAAATTAGGCACTCCAAAATGAGTTTCATGTACATAGTTGGCCTTCCTGTGCAAAAATTTCAACTGAAGTACCCACTTAGTTTGCCTGTGGTACCACTTCTACTCCTGCACCATAACTTTTAGTAATTATACTTCCTTTGCCACATTTTTGTTCATCAATTGTATAAAAATTGGTTCCAAATTACTTATAATTAGAAAAAATGATGAGAAAGAAATTAGGCACTCCAAAATGAGTTTCATGGTCATAGTTGACCTTCCTGTGCAAAAAGTTCAACTGAGGTACCCCCTTATTTTGCCTTTAGTACCAGTTCTGATCTTGCACCATGACTCTTAGTAATTATGCTTCGTTGGTTTATTGAACGTCCTTAGTTCTAAAAGAAAATATCACAAATATGGTCAATTCAAAAGCACAAACTGCACAAAAAACCAGAATGTGCAAAATGTTCATAACTTGTTTAATTCCAAGTTACAGTTCAACCAATAAGTCAGAGGAGTTAGGACTTTCTCACTTCCTAAATGAAAGCGCAGGTTTCGCGTGCGCACGACAGCACTACGACGGCACTCCGACAGCAATGGGTGGCTGGGTGGAGGGAAGACGAGATCGTCTAGGTTTCGTGTACGGACAACGGCACTGCGAGGACATTCCGGCAGCACTAGGGCGACACTCTGGCGACACTGGATGGTTGGGTGGAGGGAAGACGACACCGTCTAGGTTTTGCCTAGGAAAGCCGGTAGTACGACGACA